>MU388200.1:289258-330565 GCA_022578535.1 Jackrogersella minutella
GCGCCCCCCCGCCCCCGCCCCCCGCCGCCCCCCCCCCCCCCCCCCCCCCCCCCCCCCCCCCCCCCCCCCCCCCCCCCCCCCCCCCCCCCCCCCCCCCCGTACTATTGCCGCACGCGCATCGGCGAGAGCATTGCGAGGAATGCGCCGAGTGGTAGGTCGACGGAGGTGTACTTCTCTAGGAGATCTAGGACTGAGATGCGGTTTGTTGAGACTTCTTCGTAAGACTCGTTCGCGAGTCTTTCGAGTGCCTCTTTTTCATCGGCGTCCTTTGCGGCCTCGACTAAGGTACTTACGTTCTATAGGAAGCGTTAGTTAATCTGCTTATATCGATGAGACGTGAGAAAAACGAGTATGCTTACCCTCTTGGTAGCTGGCTGAGACAGCTCGACATAAGCGCCAAAGATGTTATTGGCGGGTAATGATGTATTCTTCGGAAGGGAGGTCATCCCATCACTGTCAATGGTGATATGCGCATCCCATGGAAGATGGAATCTGCGCATAGCTCGCTCAACGATCTGCTTGGGGTTGATAGGCAAGACCGCGAGATAGTCACCGGCTCGGTAAGTCTCGTCGCTCGGGAGCGCAATTTCGATGTGTTTCTTCGTGGGCTCTCCCTCGGCTGTCAAGGTACGGGTTTCGATCACCAGACCTTCCATGACATCCTGTCGTAGAGTCGATGTACGTGGGCTCGTCACCGACACCTTTAAGCTAACAGCCTGCGATGCGCCCGCCTCACTCTCAGGTGTACCGTACTTCTTCTGTAGTGCTGGCCAGAACACTTCGTCTTCCCATGTTTCGAAGTCGGTGAACGTTTCGCCATTCCCGACGTCGGTGAGCCCTAGAGGCGCGACCCGAGTAGCTCCAGATTCAGCAAGTTTACTATCGACCAACTTCGGTATCCTGTGGAAAGTCTGAGCCCAGTCATGATGACCAACGCCAAAAACGGTGTAATGTACACCTTCAAGCGCGCTCTCGCCCTTGATGCTCTCAAGCCACGAAACGAAATGAGCGGCGTTGTCCGGGGCTTGTCCTTCGTATGATGCGGTGATGATAACTACAGGCTCCCCCTTGGGTAGATTTGCATTTGCAGTATCCAAGATATCAACCTTGGAGACACTGAATCCGTGCCGCGATGCATCGCTCGCTATTCGGCGGGCAAACGACTCGCAAGTGCCGCTGTTGCTTCCATACAGAATCGTGATAGGGTTTCCACTACCTCCATTGGAGTTCGTAAAATCCTTCAGGGAGAGACCATTCAGGGATTCTGTTGGCAAATCCTTGCCAGCTAGGCGATGTTCCAGCTGACTCGGCGTTAGTCCGTCACGAATAGTCGCTCTCATACGGAAGCCCTTTGGCTTGAGGGTCAGCGTTTGCTTCAAAGCTAAGCTGTATGAAGGGTCGTCCTGGACGAAATTGAAGCTCTGTAGAAGCATAGCTATGGCTAATGTCGCTTCTTGCCAAGCAAACGGACGACCGATACACTGTAAGACACCGAATTAGTGATTTGTCAATTGACGGTCGTCTCGGTCTAATATGTGGACTTAGAGGGGGTTTGACAGATGCCCCCTTGTTCTCCGACTGGGGTTACATAAGGTCCGGGGAGAAAGGGGTAGTTTAGATGAGGGATACATACCGCCCGCATTCCATTACCGAAAGGTTTCCACGCATTCTTCGGTAGCTTGTTAAATGGCTCATCCAACATGCGTTCCGGCTTGAACTCGTCTGCATCGTCGCCGTAAACAGCTGGGTCTAGATGTGCCTTCTTGATAAGCAAAGACACAGCTTCGCCCTTGTGTACCAGGTACTTCCCAGCGAGGAGTTGTGTCTCCTTGGACGTAACAGAGATTTGCGAAATCGGTGCGCATAATCTCAGGGTTTCGCGCATTATCTAAAAATGTGTGAGCTGATGCGTTATCTCACAAGATGCACCAAATATTGACTTACAGCCACAATATAGTTGAGCTTAGACATATGTTCCACGGTAATAGGTCCTTTTCCAACGACCGTGTCAACTTCTTCCTGAGCCTTACGGTAGGCTTCAGGATTCTTAAGAAGCTCATAAAAGGCGAATGAAAGCAACCCAGATGTTGTTTCGTGTCCTGCTACGAGGAACGTAATGAGGTTGTCTGTGATGCTCGCGTCGCTCATATGCTGTCCGGTCTTCGAGTCCACGCCGCTGAGCATGGCGCCGAGAAGATCTTTCCGGTCTGACAGGTTGCTCTTACGTTCCTGTAGAACGTCGTTGGAGGTTTTCCGCAAGATTTCGATGTCTTTGAAATATTTGGCATCTTCGTTGCGGTAGAACCAGGAGGGCATCGTTCTGTTCGCTCTATTTCCTGACTCGACGAGGAAATCGCCCATGGCTTCGATGAAAGGGTGTAGCTGTGATGCGTAGTAGCTGTTGAAACGATATCCCATCGAGCAGAGTGCGAGCGTATCAAGCGCGAGGCGAGTGAAATCTTCTGTAACCTCAATGGAATGTTGTGGCCCGTACCGAGCCCATTTCATCGTAAGTTGCGTTGCGACCTCATGCATCTCCTCAAACATGCCCCGAATCGACATGGGACCAAACGCGGGCATCAGAACTGTCCAGTGTGAGCAATCATGATAATACATGTTGGATCCTGATCAACGAACCTCGGTGGGCAACGCCCCAGTTAGGTTCTTCTATCCGAGCCTACAAAGTTCATTAGCATGTCATGTTGAAGGGGTCAAGCTAGGTCAACCCACAGTGAATAAACCATCATGGACACCACTTCGAAGTTCATGAAGAGGGCCCTTAGGGATCTTGATAAATCGTTTCTCATCACAAAGCTCGTTTATGATGTGATGACTTGAAGCAATTACTACCGATCGTCCAGGAAGGTGAAGTCGATATATTTCGCCTATAGGGGACACATCAGTAAACGGTCTGACCAGTGGCTTTTTGCTCCTCTCATGCTGTATTACATACCATACTTATCGGCCAGTGAGACAAAGGAGCGTACGGGTAGTTCTCGATCGATATCCGTCAGGTTACCTATGAAGGGAAAACCTGGAGGTTCGGGAATAGGTGTTGTTCCTGACATTGTTTCGTCTGTACTAGTAGTGGTAGATCGACTTAGGATCGCAGGCCACTCAATTTGCATATTCTATTGAGGCGTGTTGTCTCTGAGCTAGAAAGTCAAGAAACTTCGGTTTGGGGATGTCTGTATATATATGAATATACGAGTTATACGAGTATACGTTGTTAGGCTCAGCCACCCGGGTATGGTCAAGAAGTCCGAATCCCACCCGATCGGCGTTTTTTGAATACGGACCGGTAGGTAGAAGGTTGAGATGAGAGAAGTCGGGATAACTGCTATATTGTTTGACCGATCAATGAGATCCAAACATTGATAGCTTACTTCGCCTTGCGATATATGACGAATGAAACAGAACCACGGTACTTGATTTAGTGTCACACCGGCATGCGCGACTTGATAAGTCTTTTTTCTCTCTCCCTATAAAACTTCATGGTTGCGAGCCTCGGTTCGTTTCATGGATGCTTGTTGTCGATCCACTTCCTAGTGACGAAACAGAAACGTCGCAATCCGCCAAATATCTTACGGGCTTTTCAATCCATAGGCCATTTCGAACATATGACCCAGGCTGCCAGGAAACTTAGTAATGTATCTAGCTTCTTAGGCTGTTAAGAACAGATGATCCTGGTTTGATTTTCTTTCCACGTACAAAGACCCTTGATCTTTACACTAGTGTCGGGTACCGGATCGTAAGTTACATTACATTAGCTCGTCAGTCTAGTTTGGTTCTTGACGGACATACTAGAAGAATATGGTATGTACCCTGTATAACATAATACGGCTTTGCAGCATTGGGATGACAAGTTCAGTAGGCCGAGGTACGTTTTTTTTAATACGGGCATAGAGGCAGTCAATGCACCGAGATGAGTAATGAATCTCGGCCCTTTGGCCGAAGTCGAACAAGGTATTTGCGCGAGTGGGTATTTTTCTATCGTGCGTTAAGCCACCGGGTTAGTTGATTTGTATATCTATCGTTCAGTACTAACGAGTTCGAGCGCAACTGGCGTCATGTTGCATATTTCGAGTTTGACAGGTATCAAATTCAGCAGATTGAAATTCTTATCGGTCAGGTAAAGGCAGTATGGGATGGTTTACAATTACCAGGTACGTGGGTTTTCAGCTACCTAGGCTGTTATGCTCTAGTTGTTCTAGCTAGAATTTACTTGACTCAAAACCGGTTACCGTCCAATGCTGGGATTTGTTTACAGATCCGTACAAGAGGTCCCGAAAAGGATAGATGGCTTTATTAGGTAATGTTGGGGCAAAGTGATACTTCATCCACAGGATCTCCCTTAACCCTCTAAGGAAGGAATCGTCTCGAAGGACGAGGCGTGTGTAGAAGATGTTGAAGACGCATTCTATTTTCAGTTAGGTACCGGTAGGCATCTAGGGCTGAAATATTAACTCCCTAACTGAATCGGAATTGCCGATATAGGATACCTATCCATGTGCAAAAGCTTTCTCCGACGTTTCACTGCATCATTCTTATTCTAATATGGAATTTTCCTCTTAACAATACCTATAATGCATATGATCCAACTATGGCATACTTGCATTGCGTGTGTTCATGAAATAGCTGCCTCGGCTTGCTAATGGCGCTGTTCCAATGAATGCCCCTTGAATCTTACAAATCACGACGGGAAAGAGGCATAGCATCTCCGCTTAAGTATCTCGGCTTGGCACGGGTGCTCAGACTCTTGGTATAACGCCGGCTCCTCGTGCTATTATGTCGGCGCCCTGGGACTTCCCGTCTTATTGGGCTAAGCCGTCCGGGTTAGTGTGCCGGACGAATTCATTAACCCGTTCGCTCTTTTTCGAGGATATCCGACGACTTGACGTGCGCGTTCTACACATACATCAACCTATCTGAGAGCAAAATGTGTACATAATGCTACGCATCCAAACCGATATTCGCTCTATGACGCGATATCGCAAAGTTATGTAATCCCACGGTAGATAATGAATTCTGCACGGACACGGAAGCTTCACATGTAGGTAGGCATTCGCATCTACCGATTTCACATACGATGAAGCGTTGGTTTCATCTTACAGAATCGTATCGTATCCCTCAACGGAGATCAAACGGGGATTAAAATTCCTGCCTGTGGCTTAGCTTGATCCCGACAGCCTGGCATAATAGTGGGCTCTCCAGACTCAGGTATGGATACCATAACAGCATTCAGCCTTTCAACAGTTTTCTATTCACGAGTGTATCTCAAGATGACCAACTATCACAATTATAGAGGATACATGATAATGGAGTGATAACTAGCCACTGTCCTTTAGTCGCACTTAACTCTTTATTGGTATCTCATACATGTAGGTTAAGTTCTCTTAAACTCACCTTTCTGTATGAGTACAGTCTGAACTTGCTGGATGGCTCTCCAGGCAATATCAATTCCCTGAATATCAGATTCCCGACTAGGGAAGAGGCCAATTTTCCTTCGTTACCTTCTTCTTCTTCTTCTTCAGCGTACTGGCACCAGCTTTATTGGACTCGTGTACGACATCGACTCCATCCCCATCCTTCGCAGGCGTCTTAGCCGCATCCTCGTCCCACACCTCCAGCTGGATCGAGAGCCCGCGGAGCTCCTCCGCATCCCGGAACTCAGCAAGCGGCGCCGTCTTCTTAGTCGTCGACAGTCTTGCCACGGTTATGAGCCCGGAGCCTAGGGGAGATAGCACTGCTTCGAAGTCGGCCGGCTTCGCGCATTGGGGGGAGATCGCCATGTAGCAGACCGGCCACGGGGAGCTGGTCTGGGCTCGCTGCTTGGCGCTGTAGTTGACTACCGGGAAGGTAAGGTGATGCGACGTGCCGGGGTATATGTAGACCTCCGGGTAAGCTATCTCGGGATGGGGCAATGTCGATACGGCTAGTGGTGATCCACCGGCTTGTTGGGTTCTCTTTTGGGACTCCGTGTCTGGTCTTCTTGTACCATTATTCTTGCTAGCTCTTGGCTTGGGACGTTCGTGGTGAGTGTTCTTAACTTCATCGTTTTCAGAGGCTGAGGGCTCGAGCGATGGTGTCGCACCCATGCGTCGAGACAGTCTCATGAATACGCACTGGTCGCACGGGCAAATCTGTGGTTCATGTAGGATTCGCGGAGTGAGACCAGGGAGTGGGTAGAACGGAGGAAGTTGTTGCCAGTCCGTTTGGGGAGTGGCATCCATTCCAAGAGGTAGCTCGATAGGCATGATGAATACCTTTTTAGTTGTTGTCTTGCGTTTCTTGCGATCTTTACGGTGTTTACGAAATGGATGAAATCCTAGACAGCATCGGAGAAGATTCATATTTGTAGAGCTGCATATCTGCCTAAACAGTACTCAAACTGAGGCCATGCAGATATCCGGACCGCACCTTTGTATATAAGGGCCCAGCCAGGTGGCGGTGGAATAAGGTCTGCTGATTCCTTTGCTGCAGGGCCGAACAGTGCCGACGATACCTAAAAAAGCTTTGAGGCACTCAAACGCGAATCATGTATATAGACGAAGAACCCTCATTGCCACAAAGCAAGGAATATGCGTGAATAGAGTGCCTAGCTTGATCACCACTGAGGCCTCTATCTGAGATAATTTTTACTCATTCTTTGGCACGCAAAGGAACTACTGCAAGGCTTAATTGACCTCATCGAATAGTTGTAGTTTGAAGATGGTTAGTTTCTGCGTTAGATTAGCTTTGCTCCCTTATTGGAGACTTGTGCACTTTCGTGAAAGATATCAATGACCCGCCTATCCTCTAGGAAACCGATCTTTCTGAAAACATCACCACTCCCCTCTACTAGTCCGGAAAGCAGCTGATATAGGCTGGGTTATATTGAGTTTCTAATGCTTGGATATAACCAAGTGCCATTCCCATGAAACGCAACTAGTTAAATCGATACAGAATCATAGAACGTACTAAAATTGAAATGATGGAGGGGAGTTAAAGAGACTTTCAATAGACTCTACGCCACCTTTGCTTTCCTAATCCTCTTTGGATGGCAATATTATCATTGTTGTCCATGTCTATTACCATCATATCCGATAATGTTAGTAGATAATCGAGTGCAGCATCCTATTATGAGAACCGTAAATGTTGTTGAAAAGGGGTCAAGTTTGTACCACCACACGAAATTCACGTGAGAAAAGAGCCGTTGTCTCTTGCAGCTCCCTGATTGTTTGAATGTTCGTGAGAGTTCAATCCAGGCTGTCGGAGTCGTACAAAGGCAAAGTCTAGATTACATAATACAAATATTTAGGTAAGCTCCACCGAGCTATCTCAATGGAACGTGGCCAGAACTTGGATAAGAGAGGGCGGTCGATAAGACGCGCTAGTTGAGGTACGGAATAACTTTTTTTTGGTCCCCTGAACCTACACTAAAGTTTCCGGATCCATCATCGCCGCAATTTGATGCGACAGATTCCAATTACTTATCCTCCATTTTTATTTTTCTACACAATTCTAAGACTTACCTAGCACATAGCTCATCCGACATCCCGATAGAAAGGTCGTCGCACTCTTCTGCGTAAACAGCAGTCCTTCTCTTCTCTCTTCCTTTATTTTTTTTAATCTCCCATAGCCTTCCTGTACCAACAGTCAAAATGGCCGGACTAAGCCCCCAAATGTAGGTGTCTTTATCGTCAATTTTATTTTTCGCACGTGTGCGCCTGAGACGCAAGATGCTAATAAAGTCGCGACAGTACCAACATCATCATCATCCTAGGGATGATGCAGGTGTCTAAACGAATCCCATTCGAAGACCCTGACGTCCTCAACATGGTTCGCGCTCTGTATATTGCCAGCAACGTAATCATTGCTGGTATCTACATCTACGTCCAGGCCCAGATCAACAAGAAGAAGGGTATGCTTCCCCCTACAAACAGCGCGCAGTGTCAACAGCAATGCTAACATGCTACTATATACAGACCTCACCACTCTCAAGTATGTCGAACCGGCGCCGATGGGATCCTCGGAAGAGGGCAAACTCGTCACGACCACCGTGCACGCGTACGATTCACAACAGATTAAGAACTCCTTCCGATCGCAAATTATGGGTGTTGCGATGATGGGATTCATGCATCTATACATGAAGTACACCAACCCGCTCGTGATCCAGTCTATCATCCCCCTCAAGAGCGCCTTGGAGTCCAACCTGGTCAAGATCCACCTCTTCGGCCATCCGGCTAGCGGAGACCTCAAACGTCCCTTCAAGGCGGCTGCTGGACTTATGGGTGGTCTCCAGAGCGGCCCTGCGCAGAGCGACAAGAAGGCTGTCGAGGCTGCCGAGCGTGCCGGTCGCGGCGGAGTCAAGGACGAGTAGACACGATATTGGTCTTCTCTTAACAAGACTTCGGAGCAGTAGATGGAGACATGACTGCTAGTACTATAGATTAGGATGTCACTAATAGCCCTGTCATGTCACTTACATAAAGACATCATGTTCTCACCTAAAATAGACGATGGGCATAATTCACATATACTACTATGTCCGAGTGCTATGATATTTCTGACAGCCTTGCTAGACGTGTTCCTTATACTATACCTAGGTACTTACCTAGTACGGAGTAATATGTATACGTACTAATGTAGTCTTATGTTTTCGAATACTTGGTCGTATGGACATATACAAAACTTCGAGTTTCAAAATGTCTGAATCAAAGTCATAGTGTACGGATCCGTACACTGGAATTGAAATGTCTAATCCATCTATCAATATTCTGGCGTGTATCTACCTAGGTAAGTACCTAAGTACTTAAGGACCTACATTTAGGCAGTGGCGGAAACATCGGTGTTAGTTTCTCTTTCGAAACCCCCGACGTCACCGGCTTACACCAACTAAATTGACCCTTGCAGGTAGCATCCATGACTCTTTCAACATTTTACAAATCTTCTAAAAACCTACAATTCATTTGCGCATAAGAACATTTCGATTTCTATATAGAGATGGAGCGTCCTTCGACGCCGCCACGACAGACTAGATCTGCCAACTCCTCGAAACCCGTAGCCTCTCCTCCCACTCCTGATGTCACACGGCGCATTGTGAGTATCCTCTTACAAAACACCAATCGCCTTTATTTTCTCGAGACTAAGTTCTGACGAATTGCGAACCAAAGGAAGAGAACCGGCTACGAGCCAAAGCATTGCGCGAACAACACGAGTCCGCCGCCCGCGCAGCCGGTGCGCCTTCTGCCTCCCGCACACCCTCCGGCTTCATCGCCAGCGACGGCGTCCGCGGACCGACCACGCGCAAGCGAGCCTACGACGCCATATCAAGCAGCACTCGAGTCCGCGAGACACCGTCGACCAACCGAGATGGCCGCGCGAACGGCGCCTCGCCAGAAAAGGGCGGTGCCGCGGAGGCCAAGCCGGACAAAGAGGAGGCGGCTATCCGACCGGCGAGGAAGTTCACCAAGTTCGTAGATTACGACTTCGGCAAGATGACGGACACGAAGGGCGGCTTCTTGAGCACAGAGGACGACCCTTGGAATAAGGCTATGTCGGGGTCTACTGCGACGGGGAAGACGGGTGGCGCGCCTGAGGGGCCGGAGGAGAGGCCGAAGGGGATGACGGTGCAGGAGTGGGAAAGGTTACAGCTTCTACGAAAATTGCAACGGCAGAAGGCAGGGCCGTTCGAGCCGGGTATGAGTTCGATACAGGATAAAAAGGACCGGAAGAAGTGCCGGGAGTGCGGAAACCTCGAGATCGACTTCGTATGGGAAGAGGTGTTCGCCTGCGCCGTCTGCGGGGCCTGCAAAGAAAAATTCGCGGAAAAATACAGCCTCCTGACTAAGACGGAGTGCAAGGAGGACTACCTCCTCACAGATCCCGAGCTGAGAGACGAGGAGCTGTTACCACACCTGTCGAAACCGAATCCTCACAAATCGCACTGGCACGACATGTGGCTGTTCCTCCGGTTCCAAGTCGAGGAGTACGCGTTCAGCGAGCAGAAATGGGGCTCCGCAGAGGCGCTGGACGCCGAGTTCGAGCGCCGCGAGACCGACAAGAAGAAGCGCAAGGAGGCCAAGTTCAAGGAGAAGCTCCTAGACCTCAAGAAGAGGACGAGGACAGACGCGTACAAGCGGGAGAAGGGGAAACTCGCGGGCGCGGCGTCGTCCGGCAAGAAGGCCCGTTTCGGCGATGCGGTGCTGAATGGTGGGAAACACGTTCACGAGTGGGGACGGGTCATCGAGAACGAGGATGGCGCGACGGTCAAGACGTGTACGGCTTGTGGGATGGAGGTCGAAGAGATGGAGTTTTAGAGATGACGATGGTGAGATGATACCCAGCTACCGAGTCGAAGAGAACAATCAGCAGCGTTCAATAATAGAGTCTATTGATGCTACGAACAGGCTATGTGGTGTTATGGTGTCTTCACTACTTGATTAACAGGATGGTTGTCGCGATTTACCGATTTAACCGAATCCCCTCTGAGCCTGGCCTTTGCCAGATACCTTTATCCCACCCAGGTTCAAGGTATTGCTCTCGTAGAGGAAGATTTGATGCAGCGATCTCATACTAGTTGCATGAAATTGGTAGAGGGTGCCTACTTTGCCGTCCACCTCGCGGATACGGAGTTCATATTCGTCTCCGCAAAATGCCGTGCCGGAGAAAGTCGGACAGTATCTAAGCCATTTCGGAACTCTCGGGCTGGCTCATGCTTTTTTCTTTTTGACATCATGGATTTGGTGTGCATATGTCGTGCTACAGACCATCAACTGTCAAGATCATCGATCACCCTCGACTGTCGATATTTACGTTGATATATAGGATTCATTCCAATGACCTATTTCTCGAGAAAATAAGAAACTAGAATCGGTGTTCGTCGCTTTTAACTTACTTCGTCTGAACAAGAGACCTCTTGCTGAATTAGATGATTGAAGACGTATCTGCAGTGGTGGCTTCCTGCACGATGGGAATTCCTTTCTGCTGTGATACTGCGTTGAAAGTGCCTTGTCTCTACTCGTTGGCCGCTCTGGCTAGTTCCATCGACGTATAATGCATTTAATAAGCAGACCTCGATAGCACATTACTCATACGAGGACGAGCGCCGAGAATATAGCTAGGGAGCATTTATTACACCTTAATAGACGATGTGGTGTTTTTTGAATCCATAAATTACCTCCCCTAGCAGCCTAGGAGGTGGACGTTATAATGTCCATATAGGTACTACCTAAAAAGCCTTTTGACTTAGCGCCTTTAAGTCTTATATGTTTAACCGTTACGAGTTGACTCATGTAGAAGAGTCGGGGACACGAATCATAGGTACATACTATCATACAATGTCTCATGTCGGCTCCACGCAGAGCGACGCGGAGTGGCTATTGCTTGTTGCTCAAACAGGCGCAGGCAGATGTTATACATTGCAGTTATTGGCTGAAAATAGGGGACATTATTAGTTCGATTTCCCACTTACCCAGCTACGGGACGTCCTTAACCTCTCGGACAATTCGGACTCACGCCTCGCCGTCCGTCCGCATATATAATCATTCTTCTCAGCATGGCGCTGTTGGTGAAGACGTCATACATAGATCAGGGTAACAAATCCTACCAATTAATAATATAGTCGGCGTCGGCAAGCGTTCTATGTAATCGAATCCCGAATAACCGTCTCGTAAGACCGAAATGTCTTGAAATGTCAGCAAGCCTTGTTGTACTCGGCTTTCGTACTAACACTTGCCAAATATATAGGGAAGGAATAAAACCTATAAATCAATGCATTCTTTTCAACTAGAGTCAGTTTAATTCTGTTACAATGGTTCTTCCGCATATAATTTAATCCCACAACACCGATATGGAGGCATTGAACGGCATCGAGAGCTATAAGCTCGTGGCTGCTGCGCTATGTGTAGCCTTACTCAGTGTATGAGATATAAGAACTCCCCATGCAAAACGTAAGGTTTATATAATACTAACTCCTCTCATAGTATACTTATACTATCCTGAATAGCCCTCTAGCGAAAGTTCCGGGGCCTTGGTACACGAAATGGACGCTCAACGTCCAGAATTTTCATCAGCTTAGAGGCAGACGGCCAGCATGGGTTCATGCTTTGCACCAGGAATATGGACCTATCGTCCGCGTCGGCCCGAAGCAAGTCAGCATTCAAGACCCGAAAGCTACGCAGCAGATCTATCGGCTCAAGAATGAGTTCCACAAGTCGCCGTGGTACACCGATCTGATACCGGGTCTCCCTAATGTCTTCAGCACTATCGACATTGACTACCACCGACGGCACCGACGGCTTCTGGCCTCTGAGATCTCGGATACGGGGCTGATGATCCATAAACCTACGATAGATTCCAAAGTCCGCCTGGCTGTCCAACGTATGGCTGAGGAGATGGAGGAACGCGGTGCAGCGGTGAGTTGTTCACTCACTAGCTGTAGAAAAAAGCTGCCACTAACTGTTTTCCTCCCTTGAAAGGATGTGTATCGTTGGGCTCTTTATCTAGCGACGGATGTTATCGTTGAGCTCAGCTTCGGGTCATCATTCGAAATGTTGGAAAAGAAAACGGTGTGTTTTACCTGCTGCACCCCCCTTTTCTTTTCTGCCGATTAGTTTCTCACTAACTGATGGTACCTAACTGCGGCCCCTAACAGGAGAATCAATACACCCGTGACTTAAAGGCGATAGGTTTTGCCGCCGGACTCAGAGCAACATTCCCCTTCCTCACGCAAATATCCAGATTCGTCTGGCTGCCCATCATAAGCGTCGGAATGCGGGTCCGCCAAAACATCCGCAAGTACGCCACCGAATCGCTGGGGCGTCACTACAAGCTGGTAGAAGAGCAAGGGGATAGCGCCAAGCCCACGCTCCTATCCAAGCTGTACCGGGCCACCGAGAAGGACGAAGACACGCTGCCGTTCCACGAGCTGCGCGAGGACGCCATGGCGTACATCGCAGCCGGCAGCGACACGACGACGAACACGCTGACGTACCTCCTGTGGGCCGTCAGCCGGCAACCCGAGGTCAGGGACAAGCTCGTGGCGGAGCTCCGCACCCTGCCCGACGGCTTCGGGGACCAGGACCTCAAGACGCTGCCGTACCTCGACCAGGTCATCCACGAGACCCTGCGCCTCTACGCCGCCGCCCCCGCGGGCCTGCCCCGGATCGTCCCGCCCGAGGGCGCGACCCTCTGCGGCTACTTCATCCCCGGGGGCTACACCGTTTCGGCGCAGGCTTACAGCTTGCATCGCGACCCGGCGAGCTACCCGGATCCGTTGAGATTCGACCCCTCGAGGTGGGCGAACCCGACTCAGAAGATGAAGGATTCGTTCGTGCCGTGGGGTGGAGGAAGCAGAAGTATGTTACCATTTATACCCCCTTTTTGGCTCATGTGGTTTCTAATCGGGTATAGTCTGCCTCGGACTGCACTTAGCTAGGACGGAGTTGCGTCTCGCGACCGCTCGGTTCTTCGTCAGATTTCCGAACGCAACACCCTCTCGCTTAGAGGGGTTTACGGATGATGATATGGAGCCTAAGTTGCACTTCCTCATGCAACCGAAAAACCAGCGATGTCTTATTAATGCCCATTAGATTGATTCGAGACTACTTACAGTCTTACCCCTGTAGCCCGGCAGCGGTGGGTGATTTGCCTTGTTGGAAAGACTGGTGGATTTAGTTGTGTCGCCCCTGTACTACGGGGAACAACAGCGGTTTACCTTCTGTATATGGTTGTGTCATGACCTGGGTCATACGTACCATTCGTAAATGAGACTTACGATAGTAGTAGGCATGATGGAAGAGTTTTTGTATATTAAACTCGGCACATCGGCAGTGAGCGTCGTCAGTCTCAATCTTCACTCGGAATTCGGCAAGAAGTGAACATAGCATAATAATGAAAGCTTGAATCCTGTTTCTATATCAGGCATACCCATAGGGCTGAACAAGAGATCCGTACGGTATCTATCTACAGTGTAGGTATATTCGCTTGCTCGGAGAACTGGGTGCTTCGGACACCGGGGATATCAGCCCTTACGTCCTTCTGTTGGACGTACAACCATGGATATGTCTGTCGATGGTCTGTGGTAAGGTTTTGTTGTCCTGTTGGTTAGAAAATGGGTAGATCTGAATAGTCCCTTTTCATCTTTTGTTGGCGGTATGGAGCTCACGATACCCGTGCCACCCCCCAGCAGACGAATTATCATGGACTGGGTCATAAATATCCATATTCACCATACAAAATATACCCCACTCGAGATATTCTTCCGACGAAGAGCCCAGTCACAAATAAGATTAAAAAAGCCAACAACTGTTACAATGTTACTTGTAACTTGTTAATATCATAACATGTATTGGTTTATAATGCCTGCTTCTGAGGCTCCGAAGTGGTTAGGCCCACTTTACCAGCTCCTTCGTTACATGGAGCTGAATCGCCACCCTGTAAGTAAGTCTGGATATCTATTTCTATTGTTCCTGCTCTCGTTCTCATTGATTCTTTCTCTAAACTCAGAGGCTGTCTTAACAGAGAAGAACCTGAGAGCTTGATGATGGAACTTAAAGGGGTATTGTTTATTCTGCTCCCTGTTGTGGGGGCTCTCATATTAGACTTCTCCTTTCGCTTATACCGCCGGCGGATACGCTTTAAGGACTTGGTATAGTCTCTCCCCGACTGATCCAATACCGAGGGGAAGATTTTGGAAGACTAACATCGGGTTGCAGCCTAAACCACCCCATAGCTTCTTATGGGGCCATCTCAAGCTTATGGGAGAGGTGGCGAGCCTGTTCCCGCCGAACTGCCACCCGCAGATATACATCACCCACATCTCGCAGAAGTATGATCTGAAGGGTGTCTTCTATCTCGACCTGTGGCCCCTCGCGGACCCGCAGGTTGTCCTCACCGAACCGGACCTCATGGACGCGGTGCAGGTGACACGGGTGTTCAACCAGCATCGGATAGCCCAGGAGTTGTTGGGCGGCATAATTGGTGTCGATGTTGTCGCGACTGCTAACGGACCCGTGTGGAAGAAGCTGCACAACGCGATAGCACCAGGGTTACTCCCGTCTCATGTTAGAACACTGACGGGTGTCATGGTAGATGAGATGTTAATCTTCCGTGAGAGGTTGAAGGAGCTTGCGAAGAGCGGCACGACATTCTCTCTCGAACACGAAATCTCAAAACCGCTTTTCGACATAATCGGTCGAATCGTGTTCAATTTTCCGCTTCACGCACAAACGAAGGGTAGCGTGTACCTTGACAATCTGAGGGAGATTATCCAGTTGGTTAACGAGCAGTTGTCTAATCCCATGAATCCATTTGTTGGGCTTAAAGTCATGTGGAAAAAATCAGCTGCTAGGAAGCGAGTTGATGAAGCTGTTACTAAGAAGATTCTCGAACGGTTGGCTGCGCTTAGGAACGAAAACATTGTGGTTTCGCGCAAGGACCCCCTTAGCATTCTTGACTTAATGCTCAGAGAAACGGTGCAGCAAAATGGGTCTCTGAAGGGCGCGAAGGCTACTGAACTTCCTCCAGACGAGTTACGGCTTTTGGTAACTAAGTATGTCTTAACTTACGAGCCTTCTCATAAGGATATCACACTAACCTCATCTGAATAGTGTCGAAGGTCTTCTACTCGGTGGAATGGGAACAAGCGTTGATAGTCTATGCGTAAGGATTTCTTTCCACCTTAGTTGGAAAGAACAATTAACCTGATCTGGGTGACAGTACCTCCACATGCTCATGTCGAAACATCCAGAAGTCGTTCGAAAGATGTGCGAAGAACATGACAGAGTGTTTGGCAAAGATCTAGAGACGACTCTCGAGATGATAAAGGACTCCCCGATCAAACTCAACGAGCTAGAGTACACAACATCAGTGATGAAGGAGTCTATGCGCCTCTTCCCAATCGGATTCGGTGTCAAGGAAGCACCAGCAGGGTATGTGATTTCCAGCTACTTCCTCCCTAAACTCCTTCAAATTAGTAGTACTGATCCCCTAACAGTGCGACAGTCTCTCACAAAGGCCGCGAGTATCCTGTCGATGATCTAGTCGTCGTCCCCGCCTGGCATACAATGCATTTCGATCCACGGTACTTCCCTGAACCTGACTCCTTTAAACCTGAGCGGTTCCTAGGCGAGGGTGTCCCTCGGGGCTGGTTCCGTACTTTCAGTCGCGGCCCGCGAGCTTGCCTGGGCCAGGATCTGGCCATAGACAACATACGAGTGATACTATTGCTCACTGTAAGGGATTTTGATTTCCAGTGCGCTGATATCTGGCCTAACCCTAAACCCAAATCGACTTTCATGAACCTTGACACCGTCTATGGGGATATTGTATTCCCCGAGGTGGCAATGGAGGCGAAGCCTAGGGGCGGCATGATGATGACTGTTAGCGAGAGAAAAAATAAATCACAGGGATACAAGGCCAGCGTCTGTTGAGAGAACCTGTGTTAGATTCATATGAGCTATAAATTAAAGAACCCAGAGATCTTCAGCTGAGAAAAGACCTTGTCTACATCACTGATCCTCCACACTCTGATAGCCCTGAGAATCATCAAATTCCTAATCCGCAATGACTCCATGTAGCGATTGTAAGAAAAAAAAGGGTATCATCCACCACTAAATCCAATCGTGTACCTAGATAGTATCCCAAAGCGAGAGAATACGGACAAAGGAAACTTGAAAACAACCTCATAACGCCGAGTCCACTCTAACAACCCAAAACAGACATGCTCCTAGGCCCCCATAATGCAGGGTATCAATGATTGTATAGAATCAGAGGAAAAGGAAGTAAAAATGAAGGAAGGGCTAGAACTGCCACTTCTTTTCTATCTCATGTAGCAGTGTCTAACACCCTAAACCCGCTCGATAGGGTCCACGGGCTGAGCTCCCACGACACTATCTGCATCACCATCACGCCTAATAGAAGCACCAAACACACCACTCGAAACATTCTCAGGAACTGCCGTCGGCTGTGGAGCTTTAATCGAACCCGGACCGCCAAGCTCCCAGCTACCGACACGTTCGTGCCTGGCACCGGTCTTGGCGATCGAGACGTCGTGGTCCGACGCCATATTCTCGGCGCCTTTGAACCCGCCCGGGCTGCTGCGTCGCCTATCAGCGTCCGAGGGGCCCCTGCGGCGGAGGCGCACCCCGCCGAAGACAAAGGCTGTCATTCCGGCGAGACTGAGGGCCGCGATGGCCGTCACGGCCCCGATGACACCGGCTACGGCTGGGGAGAGCGATGAATTGGTATTGCTGCCATTGCTACTGTTGGCCGAGTCTGACGAAGTATCCGAGTCCTGGCTTAGCGAACTGCAGAACAACGTGACGGAGCCGCAGATGTCGCACCAGGTCGATAGGTCCTGGATGGAGAACTGAGCAATGCTGTCCTGGAAGTCGGTCCACTTCATGCGCGTCTCCGAGTTGCCCCGGCCAAAGAGCGGGTACTCCGTGAGCGGTTCATCGGAGTCCGTACCATTGCGGTACAGGAAACGGATCCAGAACTGGTCTTCGGTTGGGTAGGTCGTGTCATTGACTGTGCTGAACAGCTCGAACACCATCGCAGAGCCAGGGAGGGGGATCTCCCGGAAGAGATCCGAGCTCGCTGTGTTAGAGAGATCGGAGAGTGCGAAGAAGGCCAGCATCGGCTCGAAGGATCCGAACATTAACGTCATCTTGTTCGTCGTGCCGGCGGAGTGGATGTGCGCTGACAGCTGTGCTACTACCTTGGCTGCGAGCGTGCGGCCCGAGATGGCGCGGATCATATCGCCTTCCTGCGACCCCGATGCGGATAGGTTGCCGTTCAGGTCGAACTGCTGGTTATTAGCTAAGCTACGCAGGATGGCTAAGCGGTCCACGTTGAGGGCTTCTTGCACTGAACTGTCGTGGCCGTATGCGTATTTGGCGTAGTCGTATAAGTCGTAAGCATAGTCAAAATTCAACATAGAATTCGCTAGCGTATTCGGAAATACCTCTAGGAACGTCGTCTCGTAGAAGTCGAGAGTCGAACTGTACATCTCCTGACCAATCGAACTGCTCCTAAAGTCGTTACTCGACACCCAATACTCCGCACACGACGAATGTCCCTCGAGCCTAGTAGCTTTGTTAGGAGGCTAGAGACCATATCGTCTTATGTATAACTCACCAAACAGAGCTTAGGTCCGTGATCGGGGTGGACAGAATGTTTGGATACTGATAGCCATCTAGAGGGTACTCGACCGTAGTACCGTCAGCTAATAATGACGCATTCTCACCCCCATTGTCAGCGGCAAATGTTCGAGTAACCGGAGGATAGAGACCCTGTAAGAAAGCCAGAGCACCTCCAACTACATAATCATCTGTAGTGCTATACATGGCAAGTTGGCTATTGTCAAGGGCTGCCTGCTCTATGCCATTGATGGGCGAGTTCGTCGTCATGGTATTATTTTCATCTGATAGACTGGAATTGCTTGACAGGTAGCGGGCTCTAAAGAGCGATCCTTGCGTATAGAGCTGTTGCGCGCCCAGAGGAGTCAAGCCAGGCGCCAGCGTGCCTTGCAGAGGTGTGCGCTCGCCATATTGGAGGTATGCGAACGAAGACCAGACGGTCTCGTTAGCAGATTGAGCCCAAGTCTCGCTCACAAGGGTGAGGACAGCGGCCAGGGCCTTTACTGAGCGTGAAGCCATTATTCAAGCCAAACTAGCGAATGTCGCCCGTCTTATACTCAGAAGTCTCGTGAATATCCAAAGATCAACGTGAGACCATACAATAACGCAAGTATGAAGAAGAGCTTGTGAGTTCTCGAGCTCGAGAATGAGACAAAGGAGGGGTTTTAGAGGGACAAAGACAGATCAACCTACCTTCGAGACTTGCTTACCTCTGGCGCAAACGTGCATATGTACCTACCTCTATAGCTCCCAATGGCACGAGATAACGTGCTTGCTTATCCAAGGGTCCGTCATGACGCCCTTGTAAGATAGTACCGGCGCCGGAGTGTCAACTTTTGGTGAGCCACCTTTCTGTGCCTTGACCGTAACACCGTAGAAGGCGGCGGGGACGTTGCGATATGGCGGGGTAGCTCGATGGTGTGAAGAAGCACGCAAGATAAGAACAAGTAAGGAATGCTTGGCAATGCTCTTTTCGGTAACTTGGGGCTGGCGGGCTAGGGGGTGACCTATCATCGGACAAGCTGTTACCCCCTGCCCTGTCTATTTCACGGCATAGAGCTCTATCATACACACTCTCGCTAGCGACTCCTGCAGTAGCGATCTATCTTATGTGCATCTAGCGTTCTGCAATGCTGAAGTGGACGCATGACAGGTTTCCCGTGACACTCGTGCTATGTCGCTTTCGGGCGTTGCCCTGTTCCTAGAAAGGAAGAGTCCGGATCTAGTACCTAGGGGAGGACCGGTTTGGTGGCTTGATGATTTTGGAGGAGCCGCTCTTTATCGAAACGGTGAGTACCTAGGTAAGTACATACTTTGTAGAGACTTGGTCTTTGCTGATCCGTGGCGTTATTATCTAGGTAGTCGATAGATAAGCATTTAAGTAAACATCGCAGTTCTAGTTGGTTCTTAGAGAAGTTAAGATAGATAACCTTGGCTGTAGGTAAACAGACAAATGGTAGGTACTGCTAATACTGTCTAAAATTTTCTTCGCAGAAAGCTGGTTGCTTGGGAGTAGGGGGAAGTTCGTCATTTAGCTAGTGTTGAGAGTAATATTTGTGGTTAAATTATTCGGCGACTTTCAGAACGTGTAAGGCGTCAGCCTAGATCATCCGGTGTAACACATGGAACGCTCGAGTCTTGATATTTGTCATCACATAATGCCGTTTGATTTCACATAGTACTCTATGATAACCTTAGACATGAATATGACAGCCATCATCATTTCTTGATAGATATATGCACTAAGTAGGTACCTAGTCAGAAAGTCTTGTGTGGAGCCACGGCCATTGTCGTATAACCTCAGCCAGTAAAAATGATGATGATGATGATTAACATTCTGCAAGATCGCCCCTAATCCACGTTTGATTAACATTATGAAGCCGCAACTGCAAACCCATTCACTGAGTCCTACAATGCATCGTCGTCACCACACCTGGAGAGTTAATGGTCTCCTATTTATAGGACTTTAAGATATCAACCCCGATCTCATGATGACTTGACGCCGGTATGCAGCAGGGCGCATAAAATCCGCATAAATCCAGGTGCGCAGGTACCGCCCACGTGAGCGGCATCTTCTCCAAAATACGATGTGTCCTATCAGCGACGGCGAAGATGTAGATGTCTCGCCGACGGGCGGACAAACTCCGCTAAAGTTTCCGACGTCCAGCGCCATATTACGCCGTGATTCTAGCTTCATATGGAAATAAGATCCGTTTTTGTGCAACATCGCCGTATACGTAATCATGCCAGAGACCTCTACTTACAAATTTGATAAAATTATAAAAGACCTAGCTATCCCGTATGATGGATTAAGTATTAATCTCATTGTTCTTCTGTCCATACCTAGGATATTCACTGAAAATATAGTTTATCTCAAGTTTCTCTATTTTACATACCCTAGGCAATGGCAAAAGGCACTATTCTGGTAACTGGCACAAACGGCGGCCTTGGTTCCGACATCATCAGGCAGATTCTACGTCGACCAGCTATCGCGCAAGACCACTATGGTCTCTACACTGTACGCAAGGTCGAAACCGCCGACTACGTGAAGAAGGCGCTCCAGGGCGCCGCCAGGGCAAATCACAAATATGACCTCGTCCCTCTAGACTTATCGAGCTTCGACAGTGTACGCAAGACCGCCGCAGATATCAATGAGCGGGTCGCGAGCGGCAAGATACCACCAATCAGGGCGCTTGTGCTGTCCGCTGCTTACCAAGAGCACCTCATGCATAACTTCACCAAGGATGGATACGACATGACATTTCAGGCTACCTACCTTTCCCACTTCCTCCTAACTCTCCTGCTCCTCCAGAGCATGGACAAGGAACATGGCCGGATAGTCGTCGTAGGTAGCTGGACACATGAGTAAGTGACTACTAAGTTATAAACATATACACATCGTCCATGCCGAATCTCCCACTAACATATCCCAGCACTACCGACCCAAGAAACAAGATCGGCCCATACTCAGAAGCTTATGTGCCTGAAGAATTCCATCAACTCTTCACAGATCCCTCGGGCAGCACCGAGCCGATCGCTAAAGGCCTATGGGGTTTCGCCGAAGGGAACAAAGACGACCCCCTGGCCGGAATTAGGCGGTACGGAGCTGCGAAGCTATCCCAAGTCATGATGATGTAAGTGCCCCCTTGTCTTCCCAATACCAACCCAAACGGCTAGAGACATAAAGTATATGTACTAGCTAGCTACCACGTACCAAGTCTCTCCAAACACCCAACTAACACCCCCCCAGGCGCGAGCTTTCCCGGCGTCTCCCACAAGACCCCACGCTCTCGAAGGTCGCGGTGCTAGGCCTGGACCCGGGCGGGATGGCCAGCAGCCTGTCGCGGCGGGGGGGCTGGTTCCTGCGGACCGTAATGCTGCCGCTAGCGGGCGTGTTCATCGCGCCGCTGCTGGGGTGGTTCAACCCCAACGGCGACCTGCGGACCACGTGGAAGTCGGCCGGCGACGTGGTGCGCGCGTGCTTCGACACCGACGGCGGCCTCGGCGAGCGTCCTAACGGCGTCTACCTCAACGGCTCGGCCATCTCGGATGCCGGTCCTGAAGCTAGGGATGAGGCTAAATCCCGGAGGCTGTGGCGTGACAGTCTTGGGTACGCGGGTGTTGAGAAGGGCGATACTGTGTTGGTGGACTGGCAGTGAGAGGGAAGTTGGGAGTGAGGGTTGGTGGTAATTTGGAATGTCTTGCCCTGTCCCGTAGTGTTGTGTACTGTATATATAGGGCAATAAGGCTTGTTAATTAGGTCAAAATTGGAACAAGATTAAAGCGGCTCGGGTGATCGAGTGCTGATGTGATACCAAGCACGTCGTACAGCGTCAACGGGTTTTTCGAAGTCGGCATTCGCGTCAAGATATTCAGATTTGCCGGCAAATTAAGTGAGTGCCGCCAGGTCGGTATCGAGAGATTGCCGTAGCCGGAGACGAGTTCGCGAGTTCGTCGTTGAGATCATTCAGATCGTCCAGACAAGCATGCTACGTGCCAACGTAGATAGACGGACTATCCTGTAGGGACCGTCGTAGCCCGGATGCATGGAATGGATCGCTTTGCCTATGTGATGGGTTAAGGGGTTGCGATGAATGCGGAACGCCGAGAATGGAGAACATCTGCAGCCTTGCCGTATCACCACGAGAACGTTACATGTGTGGGGTATATATATTGCGGCTATATTGAAAACCTACGTCCGCCAATTGCTTCCTATGTACTCGTATGGCTCCCGAATACGCCCCAGCCGCCGCTCCGTTATTAGATCGCATAGACACATTTGCTATGTGAGAGGGTGGAGTGCATTTCGTCCATTAGATGAGTGTGCTTATACCCCCTGATCCCGTCTCCTATTAGAATGAGATTTCGAATAAATACTTTCGCGTTTTAACCCCGGAGACAACGGGATCTTGGTAACGACATTTCAAAGTCTTGCCTCTTTGGCCATTTATCCGCGTTTTTTGCAAGTTTTGGTGATCTACAAATATTGCGGTTAAAGTCCTGGCGCGTGACCGGCGCCGCAGATCTTGGGATCTATGTAATATAGCCCGTGTTATACCGACCAGGTAGGTAGGTAGGACCAACGTCGTCTCACATATATTCCGTCCATAGAAGCCGGCTCTTGGTAAGAAGCCCATTGGCCTGGCCCCGTCGTATGGGGTAGCGAGAACAACCGCGTGCAGTTATGATTCGACATTCCGTATACATACTAGCTTGGATATACGCATGGTGTTCTGCATTACAGGTTTTTTTTCGCAAGAGAACCTCGGAACTTATGTACATTTTCCATAAAGGGTTCAGCACGGGTCATCAACGGTGTGATCGCCGAGAGAGAGCTATGACCGGGCGGATAGAAGCCCGCATCTGTGAGTTGTAAGCCCTCTCTTCGGAGACGACGGACGACCCGGCATACGACGACTCGACAATGGCGCTTTTTAAGCTACTATTGCTAGGCTTGTTGCCGTTTTTGTGTCTCTCCACCTCTTTAACGGAGTTTTCTCAACGTTATGGTCCGCGATCATGGAATAGACTTGCTGGCGGAAACCAAACTTCTGAGAGCGGAAGACATATAAGAGCGAAGCTCCAGTCTCGGAAAGTCAACAATGTGACTGGGGGTGCCATATCTACGTACGCGACGTCTGAAATCGTAGAGCGGACACCACGGGAGCCATTAGCTAGATATGGAGCTGGGATAGTATATATGTTGGAGCGTACGTTCCGTGTCCTCCGTATGTATGGAGCATCAACTGATAATGTTTGGTAGTCGATATCGGGACGCCCGGGCAGAAAGTATCAGCCATCCTCGATACCGGCTCGTATACGCTTCTCGTAGACCCGGATTGTACGCAAGCAGCCGACCCGCAGGCCTGTCAGACATATGGGTTCTATGACACAGCACAGTCTTCTACCGCCAAAAGCCTCACTGGCTGGTTTGCGGGGCAATTTGGTACTGGCTACATGCAAGGGGTATGGTATAGCGATACTGCTTATGTCGGGTTGGACTGTACGTATGGACTCTCCTCCCCTGAGACATCAATACAGACAAGTCTAACGTCATGACAGACTTGCCTCTTCCGAACCTGAGAGTTGGAGTAAGCAAATTGAGCCAGTATATTTGGGCTGGTGTACTGGGCGTCTCGTACGGAAAAGCGTGGAATACCGGTTATCAAACTTTAGTTGACTCTCTTGTCGCGCAACGATATATCGAAGTGCCAATATTCAGTGTAGGGGTTGGTTATCAAGGTGGAGGAAGCCCCAGTGAGTCGCCACCAACATTACCCAAGACTCCAACAAAACTGATCCCGATTAGGTGATATAATATTTGGAGGAGTCGACCGAAAGAAATATCGAGGGTACCTCGAGCCTCTCGAGATTTATCCGTATCCAGACCAGCAACTAAAGTTTTACGGTCAAGTTAGGTACGAGACCCCAAGCCTTCAAGATCAATAGAACGAGCTAACGAATGATAACCCTATAAAGTTACCGAGTGAACTTGACATCCTTGGCGATCACTCTTCCTGGGCAGAACGAAACGATGCTAACGAGCACCAACTTCGTGCGCAACGTGCTAATCGATTCCGGCTCCACATACACTTATCTTGACCCGGGCCTGGTCGTCGTGATCGCCAATGCCTTGAATGCGTTCCAAGATGAACACGGGGTCTACCGCGTGCCCTGTGAGAGCCGGGATCTTGATGGCTCTGTGAACTTCGGGTTTAATTACTTTAATATAGTAATTAGGGTCAATTACGCCGACTTCATCGTTGATTTTGACAGCTACTGCGCCCTCGGAGTCCAACCTACAGATCATTTAGACCCGACTTGGGTGTTAGGAACTAGTTTCATCCGAGCTGCGTATCGTAAGTGTTGACTGAAAACTCCAAGAACGACATTTCCGTGAATTCCGTGGGTAACTAATAGACAGTCCGTAGTTGTGTTCGACCAGCAGAATGACGCAGTATGGATTGCTCAATATTTGCCATGCGGAGATGATGGAATAACCGATCTGACTGTGGACGCGGGTAGGCAGCTGTGGTTAGAGGTCACAGGTCTATGTTGACGAGAAACGAGTGAGAAAGGGGGGGTTAGTAAAGAATTTCATGATTTCCACTCGATTACGAGCCCTCAAGCTAAGCAATTACTGAAGGATGAGATGAAGTCAGGCGGGTTGGAAAGAGAGAATTAATTACATTTGGAACCACTGGAAATCGCTAAATTATAAGCCATGAGCACACGCTAGCGCCCAAAAAGGCGTAAGATTAGGGGATACCTAATGCATGACCCCTCTAAAGCATGTACTAAATATCCCTTCCTCTAATATCCTCACTCAATGGACCTTGCCTTGTCCAAATATTCATCTAAGACTTGTGTTAGTATATTCTCATAATTCATCGAATGTAGTAATCATTAATGGGAAACGGTGCTATCATGATCATTCCTCGTAGTGTAAAAATTATCAAATCACTTACCCCTATCTTCGATCCACTCGTAACCGGCAGACCGGCATGCAGCGTACGCTGATCGCCTGTGCCATCTTCATTCAAGTTCTGCCAGAACACAGCATTTCCAACAATAGGCCTAAACGTAACGCCGTTCTCCCACGGCTCATCGCAGTCAACGAACCGACACCACCGCTCGTCCAGTGGCGCGGAAACCATTGGGAAATTTGTCCCACCGCCCGTAATATCATCGGACGCAGAGACGTACGCGAAGAAGGAGCTCAACCGATTGCCTCCCAGCGCGGACGTTGCGTGCGCGGCGTTCGTGTACCAGTCGGTGTGGAAATGGTACCGTTCTCCAAGCCCATACTTCACGAGCTGCAAGGGTTCTAGGTGCGCCCGTGGCACGTCGAAGCCCTGGAATAATAACGCCCGCTCCTCAATACACCGGACTACGTCGTCGCGCGGAACATTAGTTGACTGCGACGTCCTTGTCTGTCGCAGTCCTTGGGCGCCTGATGCATCGGCCACGGCTGAGTGGGAGAATGTATCTTTGCTATTAAGAATTATTAACCAACACTGAGATTTTGGTCGATACAGAAGTCGAGCGTCACTCACGTTATCTCCTTGAGATGCGCCTGCTCTTCGGGCGTAATAAAACCCTCTAGGTATATGACCAATGGTGATTTGGATACTATGAGACTCTGATAGGCTGGGTGCTGGCAAGAATCACTCGATGCCATTGGTTTCTGCGCATTGCCATGACTATGTGCGTTCGCCGACCCAGCGGCAAGTCCTAATAGCAATATTGATTTTAATGAATACATCGTGGGATTGTTCTGTTGCTAGTTATGAGAGGAGGAGAAAGTTAACTCATTTTCGTCTTTCACGAGATTTTCTAGGAGATCCATTACTCTTAGACCCCTCCATACTGAAGCCGTACGCCATGATAAGGAGAACATGCACAGTTGAAACATCAATTGTTTGCGTAAAAAGGAGCTCCCCCTGTTTAGCGTCGCAGTAAGCCCCCAGTCGAACTTGTTAGTGGAGAGCTATAGCGCAGATCCAGGGCGTTGGAGTCGTGCATCGTCAGATCGGAACCCCTGATCTCCCTGGTCTGCAGGGTAGCTCAGTTGACACAATTGCTTGTATTTGACCCCGCGACACCCCGTTCAGCTTGAGTCGAAAGTGTTGATGAAGATGTTAATTCAATAAAAACATGATGAAAGTCAGAAGCATAGAATTGTTATTATCCCTCTTAGCAGGCACCTCATTAGCCTGGAAACACACTTCCGAAGATGAATTTCGTCGAGCTATAGGAGGTCATAATCATGCCCTGGTTGCTTGTAAGTTGTCACTACACCTTGCGAAATGCTACTAAGAACACATCGTGTGCTAATTTTTAAATGTGACAACAGTCATAGAATCTTCAACGTAAGCCACCTTCAATCCAATAAGATCGTAACTCAAACTAACGACTGCAATTTCAGAGCTGCTAGTCAAGCTCTAGAGCCAGAATGGAGGTCGGCGGTAGAATCAGAGAAAAAGGCTCTAATGAGCATCAACTGCACCTCTGAGGCGAGCCTATGTCAGGAGTTTGGCGTCATATCATATCCCGCCTTGCGATTCTTCGACGGCCATGGGAAAATGACACCATACCGAGGTTCTAGGAGGAGAGACTCGTAAGTCGCTTGTTAAATCTAGCCTCAAATGATGACAGCGACTTACTTTATTAGTATCATCGCATACCTCAAGCGAGCAACACGCCCCTCTATCACAACCCTGAGATCTGAGGGGAAAATGACTGCTTTCCAACCAAGCGACGATTACACCGTAATCGCGCGGATTAATGCGCAAGACCCGCATATCAAGACGATGTATGACACTCTGGCCTCGCAGTACCATGATCGGCTATCCTTTGGGTTAGCGGAAACGACGGGTGCAACGACAGTGTCGTGTTACAACAACCGCGACGGCCAGCAGTTTACCGTTCCAGATCTTACGAGCATCGTTGCATTGCCAAAGCTCATCTCGAGCTGTCTTGAACCCGTGATTGGGGAGTTTACGAGGGCGAATGAGATGAAGTATTTGCAGGTAAGCTATATCTCATGGCAACTTGCTAGTCAGACTGTTATATTATACTTACTCTTAACCCAATTATAGTCCGGCAAATCACTTGTCTTCTACTTCATCGCCACATCCGAAGAGCGGGACGCCTACATAGCCGCAATGCGATCTGTCGCCAAGATGTACAAAGACTACCTGAGCTTCGTGACGATAGACGCGAATGAGTATGGAGATCTAGCCGCGCCGCTGGGTTTGGTTCCCGGCGCGTTCCCCGCCTTGTCGGTACAGAACCCGATGTTTGGACAGGTGTTTCCGTATCCGCGGAAGAACCAGATCACGCCGGAGGCTGTGGGTGGGTTCCTCATGGATATCGTGCAGGGCAAGGTGTCGCCTTGGGATGGGACCTTTAGCGAGGATGAGGCATATGAGCAAAGACATGATGAGTTGTGAATGAAGGAAACAGGTCTGGCATTATATCAAGGTGAATCTGTAAAATATAGCTGATGAGAATGTACGTATTTATATCGATGATATCCAGAAATAAGAGCTATAAATGTCACAGAGATCGTCTAAATAATAGCTATATGATAATATGAGGGAGTTATCACATACTAAATTCTCCTAGATTTATCATCGGTCAAAACGATTTCGTATTTCAATGAAAATAAGTTAGACCACTCTCCAACAGTCTTCCTACAGACCAAATCTTCAAGGTAGGCTTAAGAAGAGTTCCAACAGCTTAGGATAATCTGGAACACTATAAATCCATATCATGTCAGTTTCAATTCTCTAAACATTTATATAAGGAATACATACCCCATTCCCGTCACAGGATCCCAACCCTCGATAGCCGGGAACCCGGCCGTCTTACACGCCCGGTTATCCCCTATCGTGATGTCCTTGAAGACCTCGGGGTGGGAGTACTACACACTCAGGCATTAGCCAACGATCTTACCCCCCAACCACACACACACACACAAGTCAGCCAGACACAGAAAAGACTTACCAAAACCTGATGCACGAACCCAACCGGGCCCTTCCCAACCGCCAACCTCTCCTCGTTAATCAACGTGATAATCGACCCCCACAGCGGCGCCGAAGCCGAGGTGCCACCGATCCGTAGCAACTCGCCGCCGCTCGATATGACGAAATGGTCGCCGTTAGCCGCGACATCGGGGTACGCTCTGCCTAGCTTGTTGAAGCGACCTATCCCAGCATGCGCGTTGCTATAATTCCCGCCACCGCCCTCGTACCCGTCAAACGACAGGTTAGCCTTGGCAAGGTACCCCTCCACGGCGTCTTTCTGCCAATCCGGAGCGTCGTAGATATTGGAGAAGCCGCCGCCGGAGCGGAACCTGTCCGTGGCCTCCTCGGCATCCACGCCCGGCGTGGCGTTGGCCTGCAGGACGGTGGAGCCGACGGCCAGGATGTACGGGCAGGAGGCGAGGAACTGTGGGTTGAAGACGTCGCGCTGGGGGCCGAGGCAGCCGGAGGGCGCGGCGGGGGAGGCGAAGCCGCCGACGCCGCTGTCGCCGGACGAGATGACGACCGTGGTCCCCTGCAGCCCCAGCTTCATGATCTCCGCGCACTGCCGCTGCTGGTACGACTCCGGCAGGTCCACCTCCGCCCCGCTGTACGAGATGCTGATCACGTTCGTCGCCGCGTACTCCCCGCACATCAGCTGCCCGCTGTACCCGCCCCGGTCGTGCGGGTTCGGATACTCCGGGTCCCGGCACTCTGGGCGTACGCAGTTGCCCGTTTCGCCGTAGGCTTCGAAGGTGCAGTAGCTGCCGTCGATTGCGTCCCAGAGGTCTGTGTGGATGGTCAGTGGAGGACGGGAGACAAGGGATAAGTGGGCCGTATAAAAAGGGGGGCCTTACTGTTGAAGAAGCCGGTGTATGCGGCTGGGTCCGACTGGTATGTGTTCTGGTACCATTCGTCGTCCACCTGGTAGAGCACAGTATCCTGCGGCCAAATCAAGCCGTACGCCATTTGAAAGTCGAGGTTTGCCTCAGAGCCCGCCATGTTCAGGCTCGTGGTGGCTCCTTGTCCGCCATCCACAGAGAAAAGTTCAGGATGAGTTCCGTTTGGGATTTCACTACATATTGTCAATAACTCACTTGCGGAATAAATAGAAAAATACACAGTAACAGGCTTACTCTGAGAAGCTCCAGAAGAACTTGTCTAGGTCGTATTGGGTGTAATGCTGCCCAAGGGATTGGAATATCCCCATTCTGTTATCAGGGTGGTTCTTGGTTCCTTTCCGAATACCGTATAGCGCTAAGTTTCTAGTCAGAGAGTTCCGATCATCAAGGAGGTATAATCTTACCCCTAATACAATCCGGGGTAATGTATTCGTCACAGCCACCTGGCAGCGTGAAATTGCCGCTCTCTATATGTGCCGGCGCCACGGGATCTGCAAAGCTTAAATGTCCCTCTACATTCGGGCCCGGAGTCCGTTTTGTGTATGGCAAGTTACGCTTACTCCTTTCGCTCATGAGGTCTGCAAGTTCGCTCTCAGACACCGGTTGACTAAGGCGAGGAAGACCGCCTGCGCCTGCTTCATCTCGTTTCCTCGACGGGGGGTCTTGCGTGTTGCCGTGGCCCATCAGCTTGATTCCTGGATTGATGTAGTCGATATGCTCCTTCACCTGTTTTGGCACATGGTATCTCTCAAATAGTTAGCTATAACATACATTTGCTATAGACACTACACTCACTCGTCGCAGGCAATATTTTTCACCCCGGTGCTTACATGCTCCCACACATGATAGTCTGCCATCAAGAGGTCTTCGACTTGGTTGACGGAGGCGTCGAATTGTACCCACTATTGAAGGCACATATTAGGATGTATAATATCGGAAGAATAGCTGTACGGTTGGCTCACTTGTTTGTTGCTAGATTGTGAGATGTTATGCGAGGGGATGCCCGCCTCTCTGAGCCAACCTTTGACTGCCTTAAAGCTCGTCTTCGCCGGCTCAAACAACTTTACGACCTCTTCTGCAGAGAGATGTTTACCATAGTTCTTTGATTCAGGGTTGGATCTTTGAATTGTAATTAGCTATTATGCATATATATATATATATATATATATAGGGCAAGAGGGCCACTGTACATGTCCATTAATAGGCCATGTCCCGATTGAAGGTTTTGCTGCTTCAACCCTATGCGCATAGGCAATATGGCTTCAGGTATTGCCCTCTCTCCTTTTTTCCAGGATCTTGCTTGCAGGGCCGTTCTTTTCTCATGCTGGATATGGGTGTCCGGAATGCTGCGCTTCGACCCAGAAGAACCGGCACTTTGGAAAGGAGGCGCGGCTAGGACTTCCAGCACAGCCAGACCCGCCAGAGCTACGAGACTAAACAACTTCATTTTAACAGCTGCTCGATGGAGGAACAGAAGGAACAGACCAGCATACCGAGCAATCCAAAATGTAAAAGATGCCAGGCATGCATATTATATTAGCACTGCTGTACAAGCTAGGCTCCGTTCCATTGCTAGGAATGGTGTGCAGATACACAATGGTGACCTTAAAGGCTAAGGTAGGTATACTTCGGCATTGTTAAAGCCAAGCTGTAAATATACAACTGCTCACTCTCACAGGGCACGGATAAACGTATAAGTGAGCCAATTAGCTTCCTGAATCATTCTAAAATTTCCCCATAATCAAGGTGTACTTGGCGGTTGTTAACAGGGACCGACCTATAGTAGTGACATTAGAACTCATATCAGCATTCAAGATCAAAAGTTTACAGCAAGTGAATGGTATCGTAGATAGTGACGCAAGGAAGATAGATGTTCACATTAGATTGAAGATCGTGGAGGTTTATGGACTCATCCATGATTTACCGGTCCGCATTGTATATAACCGGTATCCATGAGAGTAGGTAGTAGGTATTCCAAGGAACAGCGGGTAGGTGGTAACCCCTCTCACACTCAAATTTAATTAGATTCAGCTGTACTCCGCAGTCCTTGTAGGCGCCGGGTATAAGAATCCTAATTCGCATGTCTTGATCAGGACCAAATGACTGGCATTTCGGTATAGATTAGACTTATAGAGGCGTCTAGCCAGTCTTGTGACTGATGTGTATCCATTAGGCTAATATCAACGTAAGCTACTTGGTCAGCTTTTGACTATGATATCAAGGTCATACATATGGTTAAGAGTTCTACATTGATGTGTGGTGAAATGAGACTGCCTCTGTTCTGAAGTCTCTCATATCTCATCGTTATCGTTAAGTTGTCCTAGTCAGTGATGCCAAAGATCTTGTTGTTGGCTGCCTCTTCGGAAAGTACCTAGGTAGTTGTTCACCTCATCACGGACAGGTTCGGCAGTTATAACAGAAAAGGCGAAAAGACAGACAGACAGCCCTACGGTGGATGTTCTAGTAGAGGTTTAAAGCTCTAACCCTGGGGTTAAACCGTTATTAGGGTTGAATTTAGAGATGGATGTTCGGTATATGCAATTATAGCGGTACGGTACTAACCCCGCAAGGCACATAATCTAATATTGCAACAAACCAACTTAAGGCAAACGCCAGAGAGAACACTCAGGCAGTCAGGATAGAACCATGAATATTTCATTAGCAGCATCAAAGACTCGTTGATTCCATGCATCTAGCACTTTGTGACGCTTCGCCCGCTCTTTTCGGTACCAACCTCGTCCCTAACCCATAAGCTCGCAGCCTTCTCTTATCACGCCAACCACAGCACCAGTCTGAATAGTCTCGCTTCCACCAGCAGAAACTCTATACTCTATCTCTGCCAAGCCGTCCAGCCATCTGATCATAGCTTCAGGTTTTACCTCCATCTTCATTAACTGCTCTGACAAGGCAGTGATTATGTCCGCCAACGCAAGGCCATTTGCTACTTTCAGGGTGTTGATCGTCGAGAGACAGGTAGTTACGTCACTTGTCGCAAGTAGAGTGCTGGCGATCTTCGTGATTGCGTCTGGAGGGGGGGCTGCTATGCAGTTGTAGATGGTCTCTGTTGTGATAGTTTCCCTGACTATGTCCTTCTCCGCGACTTTCGGGCTATCCTTGGGTTGCATAGGTGTGCCTGTTGAGCAACAAAGTCAGTATCGGGTAGCTAAAATATAAGAATTGTAGAAAGGGGATCGGAAAAACTCACTGGATGCATGACAAGCCTGGAGCACATTCAGAGCCCGTCTCATGTCACCTTTGCTCAACTTGACTAGAGCATCGGTAGCTTCGCCGGAGATCTTAACGCCTTCTTCTAGAATGACCTTGTCCACCAAGACTCGGATATCGTCCTCCTTCAAAGGGCTAAACCTGAAGCGTGTACATCGAGAAAGTAGTGCGGGCGAGAGTTTATGTGTGTAATTGGCGATAATGCAGAATCGAGTGTTCGCTGTGTACTTCTCCATGATTCTTCGCAGGGCCATCTGAGCTGTGTTTGTCATCGCATCGGCCTCATCCAGGATAATAAGCTTATAAGTTGCCACGCCGCCTGGACGTGATGTGCCACCCATGGTGAAGATCTGTTTTGTGGATGCGAACGTCTTGATCTGTTCCCGTACAACGTCAATACCTCGATCATCGGAAGCATTTAGTTCCAAGACCATCTGGCGCATGTTCTCTGCTCCATATATTCGTCTCGCTAGTGCCAGGACAGTGGACGTCTTGCCTGTTCCCGGGGGACCATAGAGGAGTAGATGGGGCAGGCGGTTCGAATCGACAAACTTGTTGATCGTTGCTAAGATATCTTGGTGACCCGAGACGTCGGACAGTGATACAGGTCGGTATTTCTCCACCCTGATTTCCACTTAGCTTTCATAACTTCGGAACAGTAGTTGGGATACTATAAATTCTTACCATGGCAAAGAGTCTTCCGCCTCGACAGGCAGATTAGCGGCACTTCGCTTACCCTTGGCTGTGTTATCGGAAGAAAATGTGATGTCATTAGATTTCGCAGGGACATCAATGTCCATTTCATCTTCGAAATCAGACATGGTGTAAGTGAGTTCTCGATTCTCAGAAATCAGATGCTTGCAAAATTTGTCCAAATTGTTGTCGAATAAAGGCTTGTTCAATGTTGATAGTGGCACTTTGAATAATACTTTTGTAAGAATATCTATCCCATGCAACTTTTGAAAGACGCGTTAATTGAATTTCTTAACGCGTCTTGGGCCGGTGGGGTTTATCCTGTGGCGTGAGTCAGCTGACTAAGTACACCCATTGGTGCATTAACTGGATAGTAGCATATTATTAGATAATGCGGAGAACCTGGAGAAATCCCATAACTTCGGCATCGGAGTCTCGTTTCCTATTCCCAGTCCTTTCAACCTTGATATACCACCAATCTCGATCGATGTCTTCACCCTCTCAACGGGTCATTTATTTCCGGTCCTACTCCAACCGAAGATGAAACTATCCTCAATACATCAACTTCTTCAGCAAAATGTGCCACCTAATCCGGGTTCTGGATGGAGTCCCGAGAGGGGAAGCATGAAAATCTATTAAACCCATGGTTGGGAAGTGCATTTGAAAGTCGCATTGCTTCATCATGTCATAAATAAAACTGTATCCGTACCTACATATATACATGTACGTAGGTAGAAATGCTGCCTGAAATAATATCAATCGGCATCTAGCAGGATCTTCAAGATGACACCATTTACTGGGAGTGTTGCTCTCCTGTTGGGATTCACTGCCCGTCTGGTAGCATGTTCTGCAGATGCATGCACATCACTAAGAAATCATGTTTCAATCCCAAACACCACGATAGTTGCTATCGACTATCTAGCTAATGGAACGAGCATCGCGCTTCCCGGAACCGTAGAGTCGTGCGGCGGGTCGAGCCTCACAGCCAACGCCACAGCTGATCTTTGCCGGCTTGTTCTCGTCGTCTCTACAAGTCCATCGAGCGAAGTGCAACTAGAAGCCTGGCTTCCAGATCCGTCGATTTGGAATCGCCGGTTCCTAGCTACCGGAGATGGTGGGATCGGCGGGTGCATTGATTATGCCACCATGCAGAACGGAGCCGGCCTGGGCTTTGCGTCTTTCGGGACTAACGCCGGGCACAACGGTTCGGTTGGGTACGAGTTCTTTCTGAACCAGCCTGAAGTTATCAACGACTTCGGCCACAGAGCTATACACGTCGAGGCGGAGATTGGGAAGGACATCGTGCGCCAATACTATGGAACAGGGGCGGCGAAGAACTACTACGTCGGCTGCAGCACCGGGGGCCGCCAAGGTTTCCAGAACGCGCATCTGTATCCAGAAGACTTTGACGGGTTCCTCCTTGGAAGCCCAGGTGTTGACTGGCTGCATATTGTGGCATCCAAGGGGATTCTTGCCCGACGCGTTGGCTGGCCTTACCTAAACTCATCAGCATATGTGCGTCCGGAGCAGTGGCCGGTCATCGTCGAGGCCCAGATCCGACAGCTAGATCCACTAGACGGCGTGGTAGACGGGATAATCGACGAGCCGACGAAGCAACGGTTCGACCCTGCGAGTCTAGCTTGTGGCACCGGCGTGCTCAACTCTTCTTTCTGTCTCAGCCCGCAGCAGGTCGAATCGGTGCGCAGAGCGTACCAACCGATTGCAAGCAGCTCAGGTCAAATCGTGTATCCCGCATTTGAACTTGGCTCAAATACAGATGTCTTCTCGGAGAACCAAGAGAATGGCACTGCGATATTAGGTTATACCATATTGCAGGACTTCTGGCGCGGTACCATCTACAACGATAGTACCTGGGTGCCAAACGAATTTGAAGTATCGGACATGGATCTTGCCTTGAAGATAAACCCAGGACAAGTAAATGCAGGAGAGACAGACTTGTCGAGTTTCTATGACAGAGGAGGTAAGATTATCTCGTACCACGGAAGGAATGATGAGGTGAGTAAACTCCTAAATTCATCTAAGTAGATGTTGACACATGGAATCTAGACTGTGACATCGGCCCTTTCCGAGCAGTTCTTTGTTGGAGTCCAAAGTACACTGGATCTCACACTAGAAGATATTCACAGTTTCTACCGATTATTCTTCATCCCAGGCATGCACCATTGCTTAGGGGGCCTAGGGGCCTGGAGCATAGGGAACGCGATGGCGTACCCGTACGACAAGACATTGTTGGATTCTGACCACAATGCCCTTGTAGCTCTCGTGGAATGGGTTGAGAATAGCACCGAACCAAAAATATTGGTTGGTACAAAATACGAAGATGATTCTATAGGGGGTACTATTACGGCACAGCGAAGTGAGTACTTAATACCACTAGTCTATCTGAGTAATCATGGATTTGTTTACTTATTATCTGAATTAGCGTATTGCCCATACCCAATGGTCAGCAAATGGAACGGTGTCAACGATACAAGCTTGGCCACGAGCTGGAAGTGCGTCTCTCCAGGGATATAAAAGAGCGAATTCATAGGAAATATACTTAATATAGCTTCGTTAGCCTATAGATACCCTGTTATTCCAACTACCGTCCAGACCGAAGTAGGTAGTGATCAATATGAGTTTCGCAGCAATGTCGTGTGCCTAGGAAGCTTAGCATCGCTTTAAGGAAGCAAGATAAGAATCACTATTAAACAAATTTCGACGAAAACTTACCTAACTATATCAATGAGTCAAGGGATAAGCTACCTAGCTAGTATGGTTAAAATATCTAACTTAGGCGACGCCTACGTGAAAATTGCGTGTCGAGACTTCAGTCCCCAGTCATTTAGGTAGTTCTTTCTTTTAATCGATTTTTATTCAGATTTTATAGCTGTAAGCGTACGCCCCAAGATCCAGGCAGTAAACCAAACATGATATATATACTGATCTCGAAGATTGCAGGACAACCAGATTCATCTCCGTGCCCATTTGCCGATATATACACCCCTAAACCCCGCCTCCATCCTATATATTTCGTCCTGCACATCCCGACATCATAAACCTCTCTACCACTTGCCAATCTTCCGCATGCTGCCCTGCTCCAAAAGCGCCTTGTGCATGTCGAACGCGTTGAAGAGGAGGTGGGGTTCGTGGCCCCAGCCTTTCCGCAAGCACTCGAACTCGGCCTTGGCGAAGTAGTCCTTGAGGATGGGCTTGTAGTCGTCGTGGGCGCACTTGTCGATGATGACGTTGGCGCGCTCGCGGGGGCTGAGGCCGCGCACGTCGGCGAGCCCGGTCTCCGTGACGACGACGTCGAGGTCGTGCTCCGTCTGGTCCACGTGCGTGCACATGGGCACGATGCAGCTCACGCCGTGGGGGTCCGTCTTCGACGGCCGCGTCGACGGCGTGTGCATGATGCTGTACTTGCTCGAGCGCAGGAAGTCGGCCGAGCCGCCCAGGCCGTTCAGCATGCGGCTGCCCATCACGTTGGTGCTGTTAGCGTGCGCGTAGATGTCCACCTCGACGGGGGTGTTCATGCCGATGACGCCGAGGCGGCGGATGATCTCGGGCGAGTTGGAGACCTGCTGCGACCGCAGCAGCAGCTTGTTGTGGTAGGACTCCCAGTTGTCGTAGAAGCGCTTGAAGCCCTCGGGCGAGAAGCGCACCGAGGTCGCCGTGGCGAAGTCCAGGCGCCCCGAGTCGAACAGGTCCAGGAACGTGTCCTGGATCACCTCCGTCCACACCTTCAGGTTCCAGAAGTTCGACTCGCTCAGCCCCCCGATCACCGCGTTCGCGATGTTGCCGATCCCCGACTGCAGCGGGAGCAGCGACTTGGGCATGCGCCCGTGCGCCACCTCGTGCTCGAAGAACTCGATCAGGTGGTTGGCGATCGCGCGCGAGGAGTCGTCCGCCGGCGTGTTGTGCGTCGTCTGGTCCTGGTAGTCGGACTCGATAACGCCGACGACCTTCTCCGGGTCGATTGGGATGGACGTGGACCCGATGCGGTCTTCGACGCCCATGATCAGGTACGGTTTTCGTTTAGGCGGGAGGTCGGTCATTGTGATGTCGTGAAGCCCGTCGAAGCTCGGTATCGCCGTGTTAACTTCGATAATGATCTACCATTGCGAAACCCTCCGTCAGCTCTGCAGTTTTCGTCATGAAGCTTGGCAATTCTGCCTACCTTGTCTGCGAGTTGGATAAGCTCTGGCGTGGCACCGACTGAAGCACCGGGAACGATGCTTCCGTCTTCTTTGATTTCTGTCGCCTCGACCACCACGACGTCTAGTTTATTGCTCGGTCGGTCTTTTGTGTAGAATCCCTAGTGACGTTAGACCTAAATGAACTGTCCGAGATATGCAGGTCTACGGGCTTCTGTTTACTTACGTATACTAGATCTACGGGAAACATGGACAGATGCTTATCGAAGAACTTAATCCTCCCTTCGTTAATACCCTTTGCAATAGCTTTACCGACTTGATGAGGACTGCGCCTCTCAATCATATCTAGTTCAGCCCATCGGTTCTCCGTCTCAGCTCCTGACGAGGCGCCGACGAATAGTGTATAACGCAGCTGGCCCTGAAGGTTATTACTCTCTACATGATCGGCTAAGAACGTAGGCATTTTCCTAGATTTGGGGGTTAGTAGTCAATTGGGTCAGGGGAGAGGGGGAGAGCTCATGGGTTACGGACTTGGGATAGCCAACGCCGGTGAAACCAGACCACCCAATGTAAGCACCATTGGGAAAATGATGAAGCAGATCTTTAGGTTGACATAGCTTCTTTAACATAGATGGTCGACTAACGCGAGCTTTGAGGGCCGCTGATGCTATAGGCGACGCCATGTCTTTCACGATCGGAGCTCAGAAGCTCTCGTTGATAGCTAACAATGAAGCTTTGGAGGGGTAGGTGATGGAGGATGACGAGGGAGACGAGGGGCACGGCAGCGTTTCTACTCAATACAAGCCTATAAGGACAATTGGATTATATTAGAAAGGACAAGTCATTAAGAGAAAAAGGAATCAAATGAAGAGAAGAAGTAAAAAAAGATATACGAAGAGAAAAAGGAGAAGGGTGGAGAGTTTGGAGAATTTCACTAAATTCAGTCTCTTGACCTAAAACCAAACAAAAACTCACGACTCGCATGCATTTGAAGCTTCTGAGGAAATGGAGAACGCCGAACGCCCCCCGAAAGTTAAGGCCCATAGAGCTCATAACGCCCATAAATCCCATAAATTGAAAAGTCTAGGCCATCTGAGTGGTGCCACCATCGCGAACTTCAAGCTCTACTTCCTATTCTAGTTAATATAACAGGTGATATAATTAACCTAAGGAAAACTCATTCAATTAGTATGATCATAACACTCTATATATTTATTTTCTCTTTTATTTACTACAGTTTCTTTTCTCTCTTGTTGAGTGCAATTGGATTGAGCTCAATTGTATTCGATTGTAATTATGAAATGCATTGTTGATTATGACGACGATCTGACGCCGTTGGTCCGTCACTAATTCGGCTATGGCTAAACGTAACCTAGCAACGGTTCGGGCCGAGCAATATAGAATCCCTTTGGTCCGGAGGACAGATCTACATATAACGAACGGGTTTTGATTTGACGCCTTGAAAACTTCCAAGGTTGCGGCTGAAGTTCCATTGCTAGATTCGTTTCAATGTTCATTTGGCCCTTGGAAATCGTACGTAGATCCGAATTGATAGATTCTCATACAAACTAATCCTAACCCTAACCCTCGAGTCAAATTGGACGTCTTTAGCATACCAACATAACATATCATGACATAATAGTATACAAAAGGTTACTTAACCCTGAGAATAGGTGCTTGTGCTTTTAGTGACGTCCAAGTGCATGTGAGAAGTAAATAAGGTAGGTAGTCTAACGGTTCCAAAAATCCCTCCACATCTCCTTGAATCCATAATGTGGCGTTTTCGAGTCATATATCTTAGCAGCGCGATCAGCTTTTCCGAACCGATCCAAAATCCTCTTTGGAGTATGTCCGAAGCCGTCCATGAGTGGCTTCGGTGGTCTACTAGCTCTCTCCTTGATAGCATCTGCAAGCTGAGACGCAACGTCAACGTAGCAATTATTCAGTTCTCGCTCCAGCGTGAAATACGGCTTCTTGGCCAGCTCAGGTGCCATCAGATTGTAGGACCGTGTGAGAGTGTTTAGGTGGCTAATCGAAAGGTCCATGTAAGATTGCTCGGTCTTAATCCAGTCGGGATCTCTAAAAAGAGGTGGCAAAGGTGCATCCCGAGTTGTCGCCCCACTATCAGCCGTCTCCGGAGCCGGTTCGGGATTCGCGTCCGAAGACGGTTGCTCTCGTATTTTTACCATGACCGGGTCATCGGTCGAGTTGGTAGAAACCGCTATCTGGTCTACGTTACGTCTTCGCGGATTATACACTTCCTCGGCTTTCGCATATTGCCTCGCCCGGTTCATCTGATCCTCTAGGGAGCCGCCCCTGCTTGAGATCATCCGCGCAGCATGACGTTTCCAATCATTTCGCAGCCGAGCTCGGAATACATGCGCCGCCTTCGCTACCTCCTGTTGCTTTTCGATCCACGGAGGCACTATCTCTTGCCGCTTGATCATCTTATTCATGATATACTCGGTCGTATCAATAAACGGATTGTCGCTTCTTGTATCTCGCTGGACGTCCTTGCCCCTCGGAATGTTCTTGAACTGCCCTCTCGCGATAGCATCCTCGATTCTCTCGTTTGCCAATGAAGCTAACCCTATCAAAGTACTCGGCATCGCTCGAGCGGCAGGTTTAAAGCGTTCGCGGAGTTCTTCTCTCAGCGCTTCTCTCTCTTTCTCACTTAGGCCGTTTTCTATATCTTTTATGCCCATGCCTGCGTATATGGAAGCTTTATCTCTCGCGCTAGCAGCCCTGTGTCCAGCATTCATCTTCGGTTTTTGCTGAATTCTCATATCGACTGGTTGTAGGTCTGGCATCTTCGGACGGCCTCGGAGTTCCCTCTTTAGGGGCTTATGCGCGTCATTGAGCATTCGTAGTACAGCATCTTCCGTAGCTTCCGTGCCAGTCCACGGTTGGCTCGTAGCTGTAAGGCGAGTGCCGGGGTCAGCTGCGGATGGCATATCTGCTTCGGCAAAAGCTGCAGCATTCTCTGACCGAAACTCGGCGTCTTTTATCTTTGCGAATAAACGTTCCTTCAATTCCTCTGAAAACCCCGCATCTTCGACTGCCCGTCGACCCGCTCTCCCTCCCGTGAGTAGTGCATTTTCGGTCGCTTCTTGGAGACGGCGGCTCATGGGTCCTAACTCGGGATCGGCTGTTTCATCGGCTGAGTTCCTAGATTCGTGCTTAGGCGTATTGGTAGTGGGCGCGGTGTCAGATTTGGTGGTGTATTTCCTCCATTGACTAGCGGCGGGAATTCGCAGGCTTCGACCTAGCAGATTTCGAGCGCATTGAGCGCAAACATATGGCGATGTCACTCCTCTAGCCATTTCCAGACTTTCGATGAAACATCGACCAGAGGAGTGTCATTTTGTGTTGCTAGAGCAAAACCGCGAATTAATCATTACATGTAATGAATGTTATGGCAAAGAAAATCGCAAACGGAGATAAGGAGTTAAGCGCGGCAAGATTGATAACGATAATGGCCATGACAATGACGATGACGCAGATATTATTAACCGAGCTTTAGCCGATCAAGAAAAGGGGGGATAGGGGTTGGATGGAAAGGGGTAAATTGGAAACTATTCTCAGTTTAGACTGTTTAGTATTACTACCTAGATGGTCTAAGTACTTATATAAGCTCATATCAATTCATTGCTTAAGCTGATTATAAAAACTATTAGGTGGTCATCTTTGAAGGTTATCTGTCCAGCCACCCGATTCTCACCAAAACATGAGGTTTTGTTTGATACCGCTTTCATTTCACTCCCTTTTGTATATTATACGATGACTTTTGGGGTTTCCATGGTTTTGACGGCGGTCTACACGATACTGCTTTTTGGGAGCTTTTGGCCAAGATTTGGCAGAGATATAGTGCAGCGAAATAGCGGTAAAAAAGGGGGTAGTAGTGGCTATTAAGACCCCTTAACGACCCGGCGAATAATTATCTCAACGTAGAATCAATATAACCAATCAAATTTAATATATTCTCATATGGCTAAGTGCGATGAGGATACTATCGCTTATGCTATCCTTAACGTTACTGAAAATGGGTTTTCTATTCGAAAATCGGCCCAAAAGTATGGACCTCAGGGTTCAAAACAATTCAATAATATCAACGCATTGATCAATATGTATTGATCAATACGCCATTTCAATCAATCAATATTGACTTTTCGAATAT
>MU388201.1:0-313543 GCA_022578535.1 Jackrogersella minutella
AGAATCTTAGGGCCACTGAAGATAGGTCTTCTATGGATCCTACCTAGCTCGAAAACCACCCCTATAAATCTTGCCCACCTGATGGCAGATGCCCTGTCAGATTTTAGGATCAACAAAAAGCCCTATAATCTGAACACTGAGAGCACTAAAGACAGTGCTCACTGGGCTAATGGTCCCTCAAAGGGGAACAAACCTAAATCCACTGATCGATCCTCTAATACAGGGGATAAGAACCCTACTACGTTCTATTCGAGGTTCATTAGGTAGGATCCATAGAAGACCTATCTTCAGTGGCCCTAAGATTCTGACGCGCTGTATTTACCCAGTCTGAGTAAACTGGATACAGGGCCCTTAGGTACACATTACACTGATCCTCATCGCTAATAGGATCCCCTAGGCATCCTATTTTAGAGGCCAGACCGTTGAATTGGTTGTTGAAGGTCACTGAGTTAGTGTCTTTTTGCAACACTAGGGTGTGGAATTCAGTATATAAACGGGCCCTTAGAGAGCTCCGTTTAGGGCGATATAGGTCGATTAACTTCTGTGATATGGCTCCTGGTTCTTTGAGGTACAGTACTGTAGATTGAGCTGCAGTACTTAAACTGTTCCTTATAGTCAGATTGATAGCTGACTTTTCGTGAACCTCCAGGGTGTTTAGAAGCCCTGTATTCCCTGTAAAATCGGGAAGTTGTAGGGCGTTGAACACCTCCTGGAGCTGTATAATCCACCCTTGATAGTTTTCAGGGCCAATAAGTTTAGTCCCTTCAGGGAACGTTAGGTGCTTCTTGATGAATTCCCTATGTGCAAACGCTATTGAAGAGTGGTTGTCGTTCCCTGAAACCCCTGGAGCATTAGCTCCATTAGTGAGGTTAGCTGGAGAGCTTGCTGAAGGGAGCCTGTTGTGAGGTTAGGTAAGGATAACAGGTGTTCAACAGTGGCTCGAAGCTCCCTAAGTTCGTCCTGAACTGGATTTTCAACCCCTTGCATGGGTTCAATAGAATCCATTGTGGGTTGAAACGGTAAAGGTAGGTAGCCTGTATAAATCGAAGTTACAGGGGATACTATAGGTGTATTATAGTATCCTATAGGGCGTAAAAAGCCCTAGGTAAAACCCGGCTTATAAGGCCGGGCTCACAACCTATTAGAAGTGATACCTAGGTAGAACAGGGTAGTATATACACTGAACTAGTAGTGTCAAAACTAATGCACAGAGGAGTATCAGTGCTTAAGAAGGGTCCTGTAACAAGATGATTATAAGGCAAAAAGCACTGTAGAGTAGTGCTATAATAAGGTCTAATCGCCACTAGTGAATGCGTGTTATGTGATTATCTAACTAGAAATCTAAGAAACTTAGAGAGTGTATAGCAGTTTATATAACTGCAAGTATTCCACTAATTCAGTATAGTGTTCTGAAAACAGTGGAATGGAATATACTGAAACAGAGGAATGTAGTGTACTGGAATCAGTCAACAAAGAACTGTGACGAACCCTCCTGATACTTCCTGTCAGCTGACTTCTCAGGTAGGTTACGTACTGGTTTTCTTGTTTTAAGGTAACAGTGGATAGAGGTTGGTTCAAGAGAATCACAATTTTTCTGTTCGTCAGAGAGATTTCAAGGTACTCTCACTACAGTATCAACGAGTGACTGTAGTCTTAGATTGATAGTTGAAGAACGAGAGACTAGTTACATGAGAAATCCTATCCTTCTTATACTCATTCTTCATCTCATACACTTCTTGCAACAGATATGTTGGATACCTGTTGGATCGGGCTGGATCCCAGATCAACTGACATCTTGGTCATTCCTTCGGAGTGTTGTTCCCTTGACACTCCTTCGGAGTGTTGATCCTTTGACATTCCTTCGGAATGTTGATCCGTAACAAGAACGCCGTAAACAGTTATAACTGTTTTCAGTAGTCCTTTGAACTACTGTAGTGATGTACTGAATACAGGTAATTATTAATAGTGTTCTGTATTCAACACTAAGGAAGGAATACAAACTCGTCACCTCTTACGAACACGTTGAATCCACAAACATACTAACTAATTTCTAGCGTAGCAATTTCAGGTCGCCGAACCCCATACCCTTCATCTCCTCCTGCACATACTCTATCACACGCTTCAAAGTTACCTTCCCTCCACCACAAGCTCCACTCTCAAGATGTTGGGCCAGCCCACTCACAGTTGAGAATTGCTTAGTAGCCTTCGTGCTCTGTTCGCCTATCAAGCCACGGGGGCAATGAAATGATATCTCGTCAGGAACTGGTAAGGGCAAGGACATTGACACCTTAGCATGAACGCTTGAGAACATATGTTGCTGAAGTGCTTCGGGCTTGAATCTGCGAGTACACGACGGCGGGCAGAGGGGGCATGTTTGATAACCATTCTGAGTGCCAGGCCGCAGGGCAAGGGAGTGGAAGTCTGTGCTAGTTGAGAGAGTGGATGTTGGAGTGAGGATCGCGGAGGGTGGATAGGAGTCAAGGAACTCGGACGAGGTTGGGGTAAATATCGGGCTACCAATCTGCGATGTCGAAGCCACAGACGGATTGTCTCCCAGCAACCACTGCTCCGTAACTCCTCCTGAGGTTATGATCCGCCCTGTATCATTCGCTGCAATAGCTGCATTGAGTTTCTTCTTTGTCATCTTTGAAACACATTTCCCAGATTCCAAATGGTGTAACTGCGCTGATGGGCAATTGAAATGCTTGTTGCACTCCGCGTCCGCTACACACTTGATATTGCTCAATGGTTTATGTCGTACCGACTCTAGATGCTGTTGTTGCGCATGCCGAGTCTTGAATGTCTTTTTGCATTTCTTACACTTTATTACCTGATCGACTTCTTCTTGCTCTTCCTGTGTATTCTTCTTGTTGTTGCGCACCTTCTTTTTTCTGTGTACTTTGCTTGTACGAAGATGATCTGCGAGCGCGCTTTCACTTTTGAAATCACGCTCGCAGTCACAGCATCGGAACTGTGTCGCGGAAGATGGTGTGTGAAAACACTGGATGTGTTCTTCATGTGACAGTGTCGTAGGAGAGACGATGCCGCATTCGTCGCAGTAGGCATGCAGGCTCTGAATTTGGTGGGCTTCAAGAGATTGCTTCTGTGGGAAGCGCCGCCTACATTGGGGACAAGGGTAATGGTCGATGGGAGATAAGCGGGCTTCGAGGAGCTCTTCGTGAATGTCAAGGGGATCGCAGCGAGGGCAGGGGCAGTGCTTCGTGTGTTTTGGGTGTTGGATCAAAGAGGGCATGATGGTGGTGGTAGTAGACAATATGACAAATAAATATTACTGCATTCCATGGGAGATGAAGTGGATAAAAGATGAGAAACGATTAAGGGACCTCCTAAGATATACGAGACTGACGAGCCTGGCGTGGTACAACGGCGGGGGTATGCGGCGTCTGTGTCTGTCATTGGCTTCAGCTTATCAATTGAAATTGACTGGCTGTTACAAAGTGTCCCAATGAGACACGCAACCGCCGACAGGTGTATGTTGGCACGATTAGAGTGTTGGCTGAAACGATAGGACGAGAAAGTTCACGAGATCAATATTAGGCACGAATACTATATGCAGGTTAGAATAGGGTCCCGTATGCCTAGTAATAAGCGACCTTACAGATGGTCTAAGGAGATGAGATAGAGATATAATAGAAGCCAAACCCTAGCTGAACCTAGAAGGAGATTAAAAGGTCAATTATATCAGAAAATATTATGGTTTTGTATACAAACCCTGATGTAGTTGTTGGTATGCTTTCATAGACATCCTCGACCGATTCGGCGATGGCCGTCAAACTTGACGTGGAAGAAGAAAAAGCATCTTGAGGCTTCGGCTCAATCAACCCCACCAGGATATTGAACAGATATGATGGGAGAGTCGGGCCGGACAAAACCCAGCCCTCCTAAGACCCAAGAGGAGAAGAGATAGTGTTTACGATCGCGGCAAAATTCCAAAGTTCAGGATCACTAAAGATATAGATGGTGGCAGATTCCTAGGAAGTTTTCCAGGGAAAACGGCACTCCTCTGCAGTTCGAGGAACTACTTCGAGAATATTGTTTAACAGTGGAGACTAGAGCGAAGCATACGTACTGTAACAATCCTCGTGATTGCCCTAGGCACTGCCAACTGGGATACTTCGACATGATGATGAACCATGTTTGCAAAGCGAGGGGCATAAGTCGGAACGAATAAGTCTTCGGGTTGAGAGACCAAGTGTAAATTTCCTCTTGGTTGTAAAAAGAAAGTTGATCTTACCCCTGAACCCCTTTAACCCCTGAAAATTCAAGAAGTCCCCGTTAACTTCCATTTTTGAATTATTGATTTATCAAAATCCTTAACGTAGATGAATGAATAATATGCAATGAAAACTATGAAAATGCCATAAGAGGAGAAAAGTAAAATATTGCATTAGTAGGTAATAACGTTAGTATGACTTCACTCAAACATCATTATTATTCTACAGAGTATGTGTGGATTATATACAATAGAAAAGCATGAACCTGATTCTCCTGTCAACATGCGACCTCTACATGAGTTCTGCTGTGATGATCGATATATATAGGAAACAGAACAGTAAAGATTCTATACTTAAGTTACTCAAATTTTCAACCCATTATACAACATTCTCCTTTGTCAATTGCTCCCTAATCCGTAATTGTTGCGTCACGATCAAATGATACTTGTACATGTTCCACCACTTAACTAAGAGATCTAAGTTGATAAATCGCTTGTATGGAAAACAAGGGAATTTGGTATGAACATCAATCTAAATTTATTAATATTTTACTATTAATAGGCTTTCTTAAATCAGATCATAATACGCATACTTCCACTACCTACAACCCGCAGGAAATCCTCTTTATCGGAACAAGACAAAAACCGAATCGCAATGGACATCAAGACCAAGAGGTTAGCCCTGTTCGAAGAAGCGATGCAGAAGGTCTACGGCCCCTATCCTACGGATAATCGCGAGCCGATAACCTGGGAACCTCCGACAAATCCTGGAGTCGGTGGGCACCAAGGCCGGTACCTCTGGACCGACGCGTTCAGCGTCGTCAACTTCATCACTCTATCCCGAGAGCAGAGCGGTGCACACTCGCGGGAGCTCTACCTTGAGCTAGCTAGGCGTCTGGCAGATACGGTGCACTCTGTCCTTGGCCGCACGCGGAGCGGGATTTTGCGGCTTCCCGGTGCGACTGACCAAGAGCCTCTGAAGGGCGGCCTGCGGATCGGAAAGCTCGACAGTGAGGGTCCCGACGGCGATGGGCAGTATTATCACTACTTGGCTATTTGGATGTTCGCGTTGAACAGGCTATCCATGGAGACGGGCGAGCGACACTGGAACACCCTCGCCGTTCAGCTAGCTAAAGCTATCCATTCGCATTTCATGACAACTCGGAGTGGCAAGGAGAGCATGGTCTGGAAGATATCAACGGACATGCGTCGCGTACTAGTCAAAAGCAAGGGCAATTTAGATGATGTGAACGGGTTCGTCATGTATCAGCTTCTACAGGAGACGACGGAGAAATTCGACAAACAAGAGACTACTAACGATTCAGTCGCGGCACCGTCGCTGGATGGAGAGATTGAGGACTACCGCCTCATCATGGACAATAATCCCAAGTCTCTGTCAGGGGACCCGCTTGACCTAGGCATGAGTTTATGGATCAGCCATTTCGACCGGGAGGCGACGTGGTCGCGTGATTTAGCAGAGGTCGGTCTTGTCATCGCGCGCGACAGTTTCATACCTTCGGCCCAGCGTCCCGCCACCACAAGCAGTCAAGAGGCTAATAGGTATGCGTTTCGCGAATTCGGTGCTTGCCTCGGGATTAAATGCTACATCGATGACCCGGGCCATCCCCTATATGCGGGCGCGGAGACGGTGCTCGATGCATGGGAGGGCAAATTACTGCACGCTCCGGACGAGGACATGAAACCTATAAACTTGGTCATGTACGCTGCTGCGTTAATCCCTGGAGGTGAGTTGGGGTTGATGTAGAATATGTTCACTTTCTTGGGAGTTAACTGATATCGTGATATAGCCTTTCGTAGCGGATATGTCAACTTGGAACACGAAGATACTGGTGTAAATGCCCGGCGTGCTCACTAATAAGTAAATCGACTATTATACCCAATATCGACCTATATACCTCGGTAATGTTGACGTTACGGAGCCAATGGATTCTGAAAAGGGGATAAGTACTAAGGACAATGCTTTTTGATCGTTTATCTTCTGACGAATCAATGATTTACCTTCCCCTTCAATAAATTGGCGATATCCTTCCTCGGTTGGGCAAAAGTCGTTTGCGAAGATATTTGATTTTCTCTACCAAACATTAGGGTTGCGACGTGGTAATGTATGATTAGGTAGTGTAGGATAGGAGGAATTGTTCATATTAAAGGTTGTTATGGACATCTAGGTATGAAATAAAAAATCAACATGACATTTGAAAGAAGGACGATGAAATAGCGACTTTGCAAGAGAAGACCGTTTAACAGGCTGGAGATGTACGAAACGGATACCCTTATATCTACTCATAAGTGCAGACGTTCAACTCGAAACAGATTCCGATTAATAAATCATGACTTTGGGATCTTTAATAGTAGAGCGACATAGCGTAGGCGAGCAATGTCGTTCCATCTTACCTCGATCGAAGGAGGGGGAGGGGGTGGAAGGGATCTACGTCGTTGTGTCAAGCCACCGGAGTGTCTACAAGTAGATCAATGGGTCATAGCCAGCGCTTATTAGGTATAAAGTACGCCACAGGAAAAACTTCGATCTTACGACAACTTAGGGAAACGTGCGATTGGCGAATTCGCAAGGGGCGTAGTGATACATCTTGGTCGGTCGAGACAGGGGGTACGCTGCGCTGCGCCGCGACGTTTCTAGTTTCACATCGCAGGTCTCGACGCCAGAGGTCGCAGGCCGCCGGGGACGGAAATCGGGGGTCTTGCTCATCTGATCTCGAATAGGTACCCCTAATCCTATTCAATTCATATTTATCTTTCATCTCAATGCAAGTCTTTTTTCTTTTTAATATTAATACTTTTCAGCTGGTTCTTTTCCACCTTCGTTGACGCGTAACTAGTTACGACGCCTATCTAGCGCCTATCTGGCTAAGCCTTCATCCTTCGAATCTTCTTCTTTCTATCGGGCAGGGATCCCATTTTTAGCTAGGTATTCTATAATTTTAATTGCTACGTAAGCTTACCTAGGAAGGTAACTTACAATTCGGACGGCAGAGCCGTTTTGTTTCGAGAGAAGTTGAAGAGCAAGAAACACACAGTGAAGATGAAGGACAATAGGCGGCAGAAGGACGAGTATCACACGCTCAGCGCTGTTCACGAGGAAGACCGCGACGATTCAAGCAGTACGGATGTTGACCTAGAGGCGCTCGATCTTAATGAGAAGGACTACATGAACGGAACAGCGATGACGCGGAAGGAGAAGGAAGGCGGGTTATGCGCCGTGCTCAAAGAGTACTGGTGGATGGTCGACACATTCTTACTGGTGGTCATCATAGTCCTTCTCCTAGGAAACAGCTGGGGGCGTCATGGAAGAGAGCACTTCTTCGAAGGCGCGGGCGACTTGACGGGATTCGCGCCTGAGTTCTCGCAAAAGATCACGACGTTCTCCCCGGACCCAGGTTTCGTGCCGGAGAACACGTCCGAGTTTTTCTCGAGGGAGACCAAGAAGAAGTGGCTGGATCTGGTGCCGAGTGAGTCGTGTCATGCCGTCGCCGAAGTAGCATTTGGCAAATGCGCGGTCATAGTGAAATACTAATCAGATTTGCGCGCTACCAGAGGGCCTTGGCTACCTTCAGATTAAGAATCCGGAGGAACACGATAACCTACCGGCGAAGCTCATATCGTTCTCCGAGGAGTTTGTCGTCACATCGTCGATGACGCACCAGCTCCACTGCCTGGTAATTGATTACCTTTCCTCTGCTTTTCTCCTACGGACATTAGGTCTCTGAGTAACTAACATCGACTGATTAGTACGCCATCGCCGAGGCCTACTCGGCACTCACGTCAGACACCAGCAGAGTGCCCAAGGAAACGCCTTGGCACCTGAACCACTGCTTCGACTACATACGGCAAGGGATTATGTGCTGCGGGGACGTCGCTCTCGAGGGCGAGCAGACGACCTTCCCCGATGGTTTCGAAGGTAGTGATGGGTGGGACGCCAAGCATGTGTGTAAGAATTATGAGGAAGTATACGACTATCTTGAAAAAAATAGAGCCAATGATAGAGAATGGATATAGGTTCAATCCAAGTTATGTAGACGAAGCACAAGAGGTTTAATAGTTCTCGGAGATCTCGCGGTGCCTATTGCAGGTATTATAGAGTTCTTGAAGGCTCTCTCTTTTCACATGCCAAAGGTAATGCTGATGATGATGCATTGGGGTAAACGTATTAGATGATGATTTAGATGGTGTCCCGTGCAAAGTATCCCGCCTCCTCCTGAAGGGCACTTGCTTCAGAGCTTACCCACCTCCCCAGTCTCAGGTGCTCCTTTACTAGAGAACAACAAAGGTGTTAGCAATATTTCTAAATGTGTTGTTTAAAATACAGGCCCGTACCTACCTTTATTGATGGGTATCTAGAAATCGAGTCTAGCATATTCGATGTTGGTAGGACTGGAACGGATCATCGTCTAGCCTGCTTGTGCTTAATAGTTATTAATAGTGTGATTCATGGTTGTATCGAGAAGAGTAGAGCGCCTGTACCTTATTAATGGTCGTGTGGTCGTCCATAACAACTTTTAATTTTACCATATCCTTGATTAACCGTTCATATTCCCTTTTAAGATCATCATGATCTTGCAAAAGGCATCCCTTGCAGAACTTGCGAAATTAATGTACAAAAATTCCGATATAAGTCCTGTATTCGTTATATATTCGTTATATATTCGTTATAGGTTTTCCTATTCATTAGCTCCATTTTGGTGGCCAATAAATTTGCTCTTAGATAGGGCATCCTGCCGCAGATATATATCTTGGCTTTTTTAACGCGTTGCTGCTGGTCGAGTCAATCGATCTTCTCGGGCCGCGGGTGTGAACGTTAGTAATCACACGTAGCAGCTTGCGTGCCCTCCAGGCGTGCCCCTGGAGGGCGTTGAACATCTCGAGCCGCCTCCCGGAGAGCGGCAGCAAGTCCTCGGAAGTCGTAATATCGAGGGAATAAGGCTTCCAGGTTTCTGTACCTGACTCTTCAGCTCGGCCTCGCGTTTTTCGGACGCGGTATAATTGTCTTTCAGGGTTTGTACATGTTTCTTAAACTTGGTCTCCAAAGTAGTATGACACTCTTGCGGAGACTGGCGACAAATTGAATCGGCCTGCGTTGTAACTTCGCCCTCGTTTCGGATATTCAAACCCTTCTCCTTTCTTTCCGTTCTCGGCTCATTCGATATATTTGGAAAGAATCGATGAACGGGCGGGGCATTGGGGAGTGTAGCATACTGTCTGGTCCGTTGTTGGAATTCCATGTGTTTTCATGTTGTATGAAGCAAATGTCGAAGAGGGAAAGATATTCATGAGATAGTGTAGGCATGTGAAGGATATCTCCTGACTTGAAGCATTGATGGTGAGATTTGGTGTTAGGTAGTATGTATACGAATGAGAGATATGAAGGAAATGAAATGGGAAAAAGTAGGGCATATACCTACCGGTACTATAATGAGTGGTAGGCACAATGACCATGTAAACTGTAGAACATGTACTTAGGGAAGGTTACCTTCATCAAATAATTGCTCAGTTATGAGGTTGTTAGGATGTGCGTTGTCAGTGGAGCTCTGCCAGATGTGACGTTCTGGGAGGCATAAAGCATCCATAGTTCATAAATAACATGTCCTTGAATTAGATTAGATAATACAATTTTAGCATCACGAAGAAATGCCGGACGATACTTATTCAATTGGCAGAGGAGGGAATGAAGTTGTAGTGTTTAGGACTAAGAAAATGTATTAACCATGACTAAAACTATGCTGTCAAATGAGGGAGAGCATCCCAAGTGTGGTATACGTCCACGCTCACCATATGCTGATCGAATTCTAATGATACCTAAGTAGGGTGTGTACGTGACCCGCCTGCGTCAGGTACCTACTACCTCAATCGTCACGCATTGAAGGGCTATACGGTACGAACGGCCTCACCTACCTCCCGCGTTCCGTCAGCGCCTACGCGTTCAAAAGGACAAGCGCACTAGAGCAGCCTCATCTTCCGCGCGGCGAGAAGACAGCAGACGCAGAAGACGCCGAGGCAGCCGACGATGGTGAAGAAGGCGTTGTTGTTCTCGACGTGCATGAAGGGGACCTGGACGTTCATGCCGAACAGGCCGGTGACGACGTTGAGGGGGACGATTATGCTGGCCAGAAACGTTATCTTGGCGAGCCCCTGGTTCGTCTCCGTGCCCTGCGTGATGCTGTCGACCGTCAGCTGGGCGAGGTAGTTGCTGTGGGCCCGGGACAGGATCTTCTCGAAGTGGGTGAGGTTGGTCATCATGGTGACGACGTGGTCCTGGATGTCGCCGAGGTACATGCCGATGTCCATGCGGGGCGTGACCTTGTAGTCCTCGTTGCAGCGCTTGGTGAAGCCCTTCAGGATGTCCGCCTTGCCGCCGAGGCCGCGCATGAGGGCGAGGGTGTTCTTGCGGACGCTGCCGATCTTGCGCAGGAATGTGTGGTTGTCGCCGGGGCGGGCGATGAACACCGAGTCTTCGATCGCTTCGGTGAGCAGCTCGACCCTGTGGAGCGCGGGCGCGAACGAGTCGACGATGTTGTCTCTGGAATACAGTTAGCAATCATCGGCATTTCTCAGGGGCGGCTCCCGGGGCTTACATCAGAGCGTAGCAGATCCAGTCGCTGCTCAGGGACACGTACTCCTTCAGGCTCGAGATCCTCTTCCGGACCTGGGAGGCGTGGGAGTTAGGTAGGAAGCTAAAGCTGAGTGTACCCTCGCGGAAGACGACCACGTAGATGTTGTAGGGCTCGTAGTCGGGACCGTCCTCCTCCTGCACGGCGTTGAAGGACCGGAAGGAGGCGAAGTAGTACGACGAGAAGATCTCGATCTTCTCGCGGGCCTCCTGGGTAGTAATGTCCTCGATGGTGAGGGGGTGCACCCCGAAGGCCTTGCACAAGGTCCGGACCTCCTCCTCGGTCGGCCGGTTGACGTTCAGCCACCAGACGCCGTCAGGCTCGTCGCGGGGAAACGTGAAGAGGCCGCGCAGGTCCTCACCGGGAAGAACGAGGTCTCCGAACTCGGCGGCGTGGATGGTGGACTCCCACGCTGAGGAGAAGAAGCTGAAGCGGTTGGGGTCGAGGTGCGGCTCCCTGTCGGCCGGCTTCGTGTTCGGCTCCGCCTCGGCCGGGTCCTCCAGCTTCTCGCGTTCGGCGTCCGAACCGGACGGGACGTCGATCAGATCGCCGTCGACGGTGATCAGCGGGCCGGACTGGGAAGCGGCGGACGGGGGCGTCAGGCTCGGGAACACGCGCACGGCCCCCTGGCCGCCGACGCTCTCCCTCCGCGCGGCGCCCTCCGAGGCGACGAAGTTCTCAAGGTAGTCGAAGTCGATGTGCAGCTGGTCGCGGCGGTGGTCGTCCTGCATCGGGAAGCACACGTCGTCCTCCGCGGTCTTGTTCGTCGCCAGGCTTGCCCCGTCGTCGGCGACGTACGTCGCGGGCCTGCTGCGCCCAGATCGCTGGCTGGCCTGGCTCCTGCGGCTCACGGAGGAGTAGGTCCGGTGCAGGTCGTCGCCTTCGTCTTGCCTCAGCGCCCGGCCGTCCGTCATCGAGAGGGCACGCTCGCGGCGGCGGGCCTCGGCGAAGGCCTTGACCGAGTTGGGCGGTGAGACGGCCCGCTGCTGGTCTGTGGTGGAGTCGAATGTAGGTCTGCGGCTGCGGGAGGCCATCGGCGACACGTTCCCATCCTCCTCGTCGAGTATAGCCTCCTCGAAGTCCCGCACCCGGATGTCGGAAGGCGAGTAGGGGCCGACCGGCTGAAGGTGCTGGCCGGACCCGTAGAGGGTGTCGACGGTGCCGCGGCGGGCGCGCTCCGGCTTCTGGGTGGAGGAGATCTGGTTGCGGTGGTCGTCGAGCTCCGGGACGGGGGTGTTATAACCCGAGCCCGAGGCGACTCCTTCGTGGTCGGACATCTCGCGAGACGCCTACCGTTTCCTGTCTATGGGTTGTTGAATTTTTTCTAGATGTCGACGCGGAGAAACGCCGTCGAAGCTGAACAGAAGCGAATTAAGTGAATGAAATGGATAATCTACTTTGGTCGAGGAAAAGCCTTCCGAGTGGTGATTACGGGAAGGCGCGCATACTGGGTGACGCACTCAGTCTAGCAGCATCAGTATGTTCTGCAGCGGGCGTGGCAGCACGCCGACTGCGGAAGCGAACCCGGCGTGATGATCAAGCCAGTGCCGGGGGTGAGCACCGAGGTGGAATTTCGGAAGAGGATGAGCCCTGCAAGGACGGGTTGGCGAGTCAGGGAAAGTTTCTTGTCGGTCAAAATGGCGAGGCGCGGCGGTAAAGTTACGGTGGCTTCTTGTTGACGCCACTGTAGACCCAGCAGAGGGGGCCTAGGAGCGGTCGAGAGAATGAGAACTGGTTGCAATTGAGGCCCGCCAATTTGGTGGTTTCCAAGAGGTCGGCGGTATTTGCCGCGGCGGAATCGTCGACGTCGTGAGGGAAATAACGCAGCTAGCAACGCTCTCCAGAGATGTTGGTTGGACGGGTCGGTATGTCGGATGAGTCAATTGTCGACCTGCGCGGAATCGAGCGGGATCGACAGTGTATGTATTGATTGAAGATGGCGATTCTTTGACGACTTTCGTATCTAATGAATTGTAGTCGTCTCTGGTCTTGGTCAATCGTCCGTCTATGGGTCGACAAAGATGCCGATGGTGATGTAAGAGATTAGGTTATGTTCCAGATCAAAGACCATGTGGAAGACTCTTCCAGGTTGGACCAGATAGAAACAGTTTCTTAGTGGTATCTACTTGAATGAAGTAGATTGCAATATGCGAGAATTGACAAACCGTGGAAAGTTTGAAGTTTTCGGTGTTGTGTAGAAGTTATTGTGATGAACGAGATTGAAAGAATCGACGAGATAGGAAAGCAAGTTTAAAAGAAGCTAGTCAAAAAAATTTTTAAGTTTGTCTAAGCTTTGGCCATACATAATGAAGGGAATAAAAAATCTCATTAGGCTATTGGCGGGTAGAGGCGAAAAATTGCTGCAGGAAATCTCGACCTTTTTTAGGCCCAGATCCACACTCGGTTAGTACCTAGTGGGCGGCCTAGGACCTAGGTATCACGATTCACCAAACGTAAACTCTGAACTTTGGCGTAAAATTCACTTCAATCCAGTTTTACTTACCTGGCTGCCTGGCAACCTGGTACCTAGTTATCTAGCAACGCATAGTAATGAGAGGACCGGTCATCAAAGATCTTTCTAGGGTATTGCCATTGGCTTAAATACATGGATATGTAACTAATAAAGAAAACATATATTACATCGCGAAGCGAATAGACATCAGCACGTTGACCATGTCGTCCCGAGCAAGTAAACCAGCGCCGGTAACCAAAACCTTTTTTTTTACCCGTATCTAATGCGCCCACTGGCGACCATGCGGCCGCGCGATCCGCCCGCGTAGCTTCCTCACAGCAGGCTGAGAGCTGGGCGTCGTCCCGTCTAGCCTCTTCACCTCCTCCGTCACGGCCGTGATGTGGCTCCAGTCGGCGCTGTCCTCAGCCAAGCTCCACGCCATCACGCCGCCGAGGCCGAGAGGGGTGACGATATCCTGGAACTTGCGACGGATAAGGTCGGGGGTGTCCCAGGTCCAGAACAGCCTGTTCTCTTCGTCCCAGTACCACATGCCGCCCTGCTCCTGGTCGAGGATGCCGTTGGCAAGGGCCTTGGGGAACGCGGTGGACAGGTCCGGGCCCTCGCAGGTGCCGTAGGCGCTCTGGCACCCGACCTTGCAGTGAGCGGGGGTGGCGCCGCACCACCCGGCGGATGAGCAGCAGCCGCCCTCGGCGAAGCCGGCGCAGGTGAAGCCGGCGGTGGCGCCGCAGGTGCCGTCGGTCGTGGGGGGGAGGTCGGACGCCGGGGGCTCGGGGAAGACGTTGGTCTTCTCGAAGGTGACGGCGCCCGATGTGCCGGCGTCGCTACCGTCATCGTTCTCGGCCTTGACGAGGGGGCACCCGACGGCCTCAGAGCACGTCACGTTCGCGGGAGTCTCAAAGAACTTGGCGTAGTACGCAAAGCCGAGGTTGATCTTGGCGGGCTCGAGTCCCAAGTCCAAGTACTGCTTCACGGCGGCGAGGGACCCGACGACGGACGTGTGGTGCTGCGTCGTGGTGTCCCGGCGGTTCAGGATGTCGTACGACATGACGTTGACCATGTCGACGGCGGAGAAGATCGCAGGCGCCTGGGCGGGCGTGTAGGCGATCAGGTCGCCCTGCTTGCCCGGGACGGCGATGGAGAGCGGCTTGGGGTTGATGGCGTCCTTGATCTCTTGGAGCAGCTGCGGGTACGTCGTGATCTCGCTGGTCTTGTTGGAGTTGGGGATCTGCTTGTAGTCGGCGCCGTTGCCGCCGGGGTACTCCCAGTCGACGTCCACGAAGTCGAAGCCGAGGTCCGAAGCCATAGCCGCCACGTTCTGCGCGTACGTCTTCCGGCTCTGCTCCGTCTTCGCTCCCAGCGAGAAACCCGCCGTGTCGCCCCATCCGCCGAGCGCGATGCCGACCTGCGTGCCGTTGTCGAACAGGGCGCGCACGTCGCCCACCGGCATGAACGGCTCGTAGGTGCCCGCTGTCTCCTCGGCGAAGAGGGACGAGTTCGCGAACGCCATGACGACGTGGGTTATGCCCGCCGTTACGTTCTTGCCCGGCAGGTTGGCCGTGTGGTATCTTGTATCTACGTTAGGGTACCGCGGTCAGGGCGGCGAGGGGAGTTACGTACTGGTCAAAGTAGACGATATTTCGCACGGCGGCGGTGGCGGCGTTGGCGATGCCGCCCATGGCCAAGCCGCAGAGGATGTCGGTCGACCTCATAATGAACGTGAGCTAGTTAGTTGGATGCGAAAGAGTGTGAGGTCGTAAAGGAATGATAACGGTTGATGATGCCGGCTGGAAGATTTGTCCCCTGTTTCGCAAGAGAGGTCAAGCCCGGCCCGTCTGGACGTGCTCGTGGCTTATATAAGGACTCGCAGACGACTGGCGCCGCGGCCACCAACGTCCCTGCCGGACGTCAAAGTACATGTCTGTGTGGCGTAGGGCGCTCGACGTAGAGCCCGTCGAGACTCAAGAGCATTGGCGATGTAGATGGGACAGGGAAGATGGCATGCTCCGCGAGGACGGTCGATCCGCTCATTGGCCCGTCGCTCTGTCGTATTCAGGTATAGCCCTGCCGCGAAATTGCGATCGCTCGAGTCGTCTGGGGTCTAGCCTTTTACATAGTACAAGTTCCACCATGCTGCATACACGTTGCTAGCAGACCACCTGGGCAATGAGCTGACCGAGGAGACTTGGGAAGTTCGACGCATGTTTAGTTCGGCACATTTCTATCTGTGACCCCGGGATGCTTCTAGAGCATTGCCGTTAACGTACAAGTGACGTAGGAGGGAGAGAGCGGTTTTTCTCTGCGACCAATTAGCTAACATTATAAATACTCCTGATACTCATGAAACTTGTTTAATCCGCTGAGGTGCGGAGGGCGTGATAAGCGACGGATAATCTGATAGAGTCCTTATTCGGTACCTGCCTTTTGCTTCTAACTTTCCGAGTTACCTGCCTCGTTTGAGAGACCAAGATTTTAGTCACTCTCGGCGTAGGTACTTTTCAATGCCATTCACAATTTCACGTGCAGCTTTTTCGCCAAGCCGAGTGGGCGAATTCTAGAGATTCAGGACCGAGCTTATGTAAGAGTATTCGGATTACTCGGCTGCTCTCTCTATACTCTTATTAATAGAAGGAGCCGATGGTACAGCAGAAGTACAATATGCGATTTTTCGTCCTTAGCCTATATCTAAAACCCTCTAACGGATGCCTCGGGGTCCCCGTGGCTTGATTTCTACTGCAAATATACGCACTAGGAACTCCCCGTCGGCTGCAAGGTCATGGCTTTAAAGGAACGAGATGATCCTCATTCGTTCTTCGAACATTCGAACGATGCCTTTTCCTTTGATCTCAGTCTTTTCAACTATTTATAGTAGTTATGTAATGAAGATCTATTATACTCGAGTGCTTCTGATCTAGCTTAGTTGACGTATGATTAATTACCTATAAGGATTTCTGCTACCACGTTTTCACCATGTAGTAATTCCAAGATGCAGGATCTAGATTGGATTGTACCGCAATTGATCGACTAGCAGCGATATTTTTCGTAAAACCTCGCGACATCCTTACCGCGACCATATTATCGCTTAACTTTCTTGAGACAGCATCAGCGGCAGTTGGAAATGCTAGCTCACTAGCTGTACCCGATTGTTATGGGTAAGTGTCTGCTACATACCAGGTATCATCAAATCTTATTTGACTCCTAACTTGACATGCTGCATAATTAATTCGGTACCAAGAGATCAAGGGCGGCAAGTATGCAGGACACAGCTACGAACGAGGCGATATAACGGAATTTGAATATATCAGTCTGGGATGTTCAAGACTCGTTATTCTGTCGAGGAAAGAAAGTGTCATGAACAATATGAATGGATCCTATTGAATTAATATGAATAGTTGGCCATGATAATTCAAGATGGCAATTCGTAGGGCTATCATAGTGAAGGCGTTGGAGTAGACGCTAGACATATCCTTTGCCTTAGTTCAGGAACGCAATCAGGTTACCTTTGTTGAAGAGTACCTAGGTAGTCGAGGGACTGCCTTCAGGTACAGTACAGGGTGTCCTGGCATGGACTTGTATATAAGAAGGACTTCCCCCATCACTCATTCAGTTAGATTGTCAAGTCAATACAAGCAATCATACCTCATACCGTATCTTTCAGCAACCTTAGCATGTTTCCATACACCTCTAAAGAGATGTAATTGGCAAGACTTGTTGATATAATGTCTCAGCCAGGCTTATCAACATCCAGCTATGTAAGTAGGCTGAATTTTCTCTGGGATACTGGCACACCTAAATAGCATTTTATCTCAGTTCAAAGACTGAGTGTTCTAAGGGGATGAGTATAACTGAAAACCAGTTGACACGGTCACGTATCTCAATCTCGGTCGGATATCCGATAGACAATAGTAATGTAATACCTAATACCTGAGTATTCGATGACACTGCTTGATTAATATGAACTGTACACCCAAAAGACGATGGAAAGAAAAGAGGACTACCTAGAAGTAGCCCCGTAGTATAGAAATCATCTTAATATTCTACGGCTGAAAATACAATTGTTTTTTGATAAATAATGTGGCTAAGACATATCCGAGACATCATATACAGAATATCGTATGTCTCGACCTGATGTGAGTGTGTGTGAGGAAAACAAGACGGGAGGGTCGAATATTTATCCTCCTTTTGGAAGTGGAGGTTTGTTTTGATTGGTGCCGGTCGAACTTTATCGATAGGGCTACGCTTGTTTGGTACCTAGGTACCTAGGTACATGTATGCTGGGGCAAAATCTGAAACCACTATGTGCTGAATCGGTACTAAGTAGGGGGCGGTTGCTGTGGTGATTGTCAATGCGACACGAGTGGAAAGGTCTAGCGGGCGAGTAGCAAATAATAATTCGCGGTTTTTGTTGATATGCCTGAATTGGTTTACCTCGCTGCAACTCACCTTTTCCCCTCCATCTTTTAGCTCTAAGACATCGTCTCAACCAACCTCTAAAATCAAGACACATCATTATTCAAATCACACCGCGAAATCACTTGCATCTTGATCCTCTCTGCACTGCACTCTGCACTCTGCACATATTTCCCCGAAAGGCGCTTCGTATGCACAACGCACGAAATAGCTTCCGCCTATCTTGATCGCCTGGGATGCGTCAACTGAGCCTCTCGAGCTTCTGGCTTGCTTGACCTTATCCGGGACGCTATATTTTCCCCATCAACGCTGGATTTTCCAGAGCCGACACCACAGACCGTGAGGTCAATGCGTCGCGAGTTACCAATTATTTGACATTCATTTTACTCCCTAAAAAAACAAAACTGCTGCCTACCTATCCAGGTACATATCACAACCACAAACACAAAACATATCGCACATTTACCATCTTGTCGACGTCGCCTTCAAGATGGACGCGAGTTACCTGTCTCAGCAGGTCAACACCATAATCGGCCAGCTGCATGGCCTATTTGACGAAATTGGCGTCGCTAGCCACGATCGCGAGAGTAGAGAATCCGAGGTAGGCAAACATAAATACCAACCCCGTATCCACATAAACTAATAAGGGGTAAATACATAGCTCTTTGCGGCATTGTCCGAAACCTTGAATAATCAGGTCAAACATGTAACGGCGGAGAAGAAGGAACTTGTAGACGAGGCGCAGCGAATCATAACCACGATCCGCCAGATGGAAACTTCCCTAGATGGCTCCAGATCGCAACATAGCTATTGTGACGACGACGACGACCTTCGTGTAACCTATCCCCTCACTAGATGCCTAGCCGTGCTAAAGGAGAAGCACATGCAAATAAGCAAGCTTCACCGCGAGCGATTCGAACAGGTCAGGAGTAAGTAAATTCTACCTTCCAATAGAGATAAAGAAGAACAAGAAGGGGGGGAAAGGAGATTGGCAAACGATATGGGCTGCTTATGCTAATCTGGCTCTAGAACTTGTACAAGCACTTGAGTCATACTCTTCCCATCTCGAGCCGACCTTCGTCAGGATTGCTCTACCACCTACCGGGCAGAATCAACCTATCCCTCCGACGTTCGACCTCTCTCCTTCCTACGTCAACAAGCTGGACGACGAGTTCAGTCGAGTCTATGAAGAGTACACTCGACGAGTCTCGAACGTCAAGTGTCTGTCGGAAAGCATCATCCAGCTGTGGGCGGAGCTAGGCACGCCACAAGCACAGACCGACGGCGCGATCGTCAAATACTACCGCGACGCCCCAGAGCAGCTCGGCCTGCACCAGGAGGACCTGGATAGACTCCGCAGCAAGAGGGATAAGCTGGCGGATGAGAAGAAGAACCGCGAGAGGCGCCTGAAGGACCTCAAGACGTACGTCGAGGCGCTTTGGGAGAAGCTTGGCGTCGACGGGTCGGAGCGTAAGGCGTTCCTGAACGGCAACCGCGGCTGCGGCGTCCGACAGATCAACGAATTCGAAGATGAGCTGGCGAGGCTGAACGAGCTCAAGCGACAGAATCTCCACCTATTTGTTGAGGACGCGCGATGCAAGCTTCAGGAGCTTTGGGACGCGTTGTACTTCTCGGAGGACGAGATGCTCGAGTTCACACCGGCATTCTCCGACGTCTACAGCGACGCGCTGCTAGAAGCTCACGAACGCGAGATCTCCCGACTGGAAACCCTGAGGGAGCAGCGCGCACCTACTCTAGCCCTGGTCGATAGGCACCGCACCCTCATTCACGATCGAGATGAACTTGCCGCTTCTAGCCAGGATGCGTCTCGACTCATGATGCGTGGCCAAAAGGGAGAAAGACGAGACCCCGGGAAGCTGCTACGAGAAGAGAAGCTGCGAAAGAAGATCACCAAGGAGCTCCCTAAGATCGCCGCGGAGCTCGGCAAGCTGCTGGAGCAGTGGGAAGACGACTACGGCCGCCCATTCCTCGTGCACGGCGAGAGATATCTGGACCTGCTCGAACCCGAAGCGCCCAGGCAAGCCCCAGGCGTCCCAAGCGCGAGATCTAAGACCCCGGCAGGCCCTCCGCCGTCGGCAAATAAGGCACAGAAGGCCGCACCGCCCAGCCGCGGCAATAGCACTATCAACAAAGCGGCTACCATCATACGATCGAAGACGCCGACCGCGGTGGGGATAGGGAACGGTAACGGAAATGGAAATGGAAATCTGAACGGCAACGTCAAGAGAATTCCCGGTCCCAGCCAGGCACCCAAGGATCCGAAGGGCAGCCCCTCAAGGATACCGGCGCGGGTTCCTTTGTCCAATCTGAAACATGGTAGCAACTCTCCAGAGAGACCGCGACCCGAATCTCGAGCCCACGGTGTCCTGCGTCCTGGTCATCCGCTCACGCGTGCTCCTCCTCCCAAGATGAGAGATCTGGGACCGCCTCCCGAGCTGGAGACGCCGGTCAACCCGTACCGCAACGCTGGGCTTGATTCAAACAGCTACGTCCGAGCCGTCGAGCCGGAGGATGTGTACGACGATCGAGAGTATGAGCAGAACTCGTATCAGAGTTACGTAAATTCTCAACCCCTTCAGAATAGACCGCCACCTGCGCGCAACGAGCGACTTGCGCAGTCTTCTTACCCTCAGGCGCCTCCCCCGAGGCAGATATCGAACACATCCACGACGGTGAGCGGTTCGGAGAACTGGGAGACGTACGACGACAACTCGGAGCCTGAGCCGGACGCGTCCGATGCCTACTACGCCAAGGTACGAGCTGCGAGGGTGAAACGATTCACACCCGAGAGCGGATATCCGCAGGAGAACCAGGCCAAGCGCCAGCGAGGATTTCCTCCCGCCATGCACGCCGATCACGTCACAGTAGATGCCGAAGGCAACCGCATCATTTCAGGTAGCGAGTGGACCGATGAGGATGCCTACTGAGCATTGAACTGTTCTTACTTCCTGCTGGATGATAACGAGCTCCGAAAAATCACGCAAATCTCCATTACGATGCCTCACGATTTGTCAGCGACGGCGTCCTTCCGAAAACTTTTCACGTCAATCTTCTTAGTCGTGCTTCCGCATACTTGCCATATTCGCACACTACTTCTCATTCTGTTTCTTGTATTTGTCTTTAATTGCATTAGGATTTCTGCTGCCGCGAGGCTCTCGAGGTGGAATCTCGCTTCGGCGAGTTGGGCGTCTAGTCGAAACTGATCGATAACACGTAGCATCTAGGGTGTCCCGACGCTCGCAGCTGCTTCAACTAGCCCTCTGCGGCATTACATAGTCCATCGGAACATAATCGGAAAGGGGGGTGAGGGTGAAGGGTTAGCAAGCAGGATGTGTTGGGATTCGGATCGGAACAGGCGTCGGTAAATCAGGCGTTCGAGACGGAGACAATTGCATGCTGGTGAGATTCATATTCTGGTTCCTAAGCTAGGCAGATGACTGTGATTATAACATCTATCATCTCCGAATAAACGACCGGCTCGAAGTCGGAAAATTGCCTAAATGTGAAGCCATTGTGGCGCTTTAAAATGTGATCTGATACCTACCTCGTATTAGGTGTATGCATGTATTTATGTACGCTAGATGGGATTATCGATACTCAGGTACGTACTATGACATACAAGGTTTATTAGGTGCATATACCCCTGAACCTTGGGGGAGGGGCCCTCGAGTTCGGTCTCCGGATCCTGTAATCTGTAGCGAATTCCCACCTGCATTTTTGGATTCGAAACCTTGGAACCTTGTTGGATTGGACTGTTTCAGCCCTACCTCCCTGTTACCTCCCTCTTTACTCGATCGATTCTAGCCTTCTACCTAATGTTGTCTTACCTTGAAACTTCCAACTCTCCAACAATTGCAATATGGGATGTTCTCCTTCCGAGTCTTCATCACCACGTGTCAATTCCTACCAGTATGATTGAAACATTATCTTATTAAACCTCCAACTTAGGCGGTTTTCTTCATCATCAAGCCTCATGAGCGGATCAGGGGCCAGTAATCGGAGCCGATTGTCGCCGAACCCGCCCGGAGCTCACGATGATTCTTCCTACAACGCCGCCCTGAAGGGCGCCTCGCTTGCCTTTCAGAAGCAGAAATCTACCCCGAGACCGTCGCCGACCGCCACACCTACCTCTCGAAGTATCGACAACGGAGCTCTCATTGCAGCCGCCTCGGCTGCCTCGGCCTCGCGAGGTCAATCTAGAACCGTCAGCCGACAGACGACGGGCGGCAGCAACCCGGGCGGAAATGCTAGCCTCGACACCGAACAGGGCACGACGAGCCAATTCTCGGCACAGAGCTTGCAGCCACCTTCGCAGCGCGTCCACGCTGGTCCCTCTCACCTGGGCCTTGCGAATAGGCCAGCAATGCCGGATCCTCGCTCCCCGTCCTTCATAGCCGCGACGCTCGCCGCCAGCAGATCTGCGAGCCCTGTCCGTCATCTGATGACCCAGTCGCATCAGACCCAGCAGCCGGCGAGGAGACGACGGAAGGGGAGCGTCAGTGCGAACAATAGTGCCGCCAGCTCGGTCACGAGCCTTGATCTGGCGACGGATACGACCTCGATCCCGTCTACGAACGCCCTGATATCGATGTTCGAGAAAAAAGAAGACGATACAGACCCCGTGAAGAAAGGTACCGCGACGTCAGACAGCAGGAAGTCGTTAGGAGCGAGGACTACATCCCGAACCCTAAGCCCTTCGAGGGCCATGAGCCCCATCGTTAAGAACGAGCTATCCCCGTCGAGGCTTGCCAGCACGGCGGCGTGGGAAAGGGCATCGCCTCCTTCGGCTTCGCTGGTCGATTCGGCACAGGAGAGGGTTCGTCGGCCTCAAAATACGGTCGCCGAGACGAAGGTGCGCCCGCCAGCTCCTCCGCCGGCGAGATCGAAGAATACGGTACGCGCTGCTGCAAAACCCGACGCGCTAGACTCTAGAGGAAAGCCGCGCGCATCTACGCCACCGCCCAAATCCATCAGCCGTGTCGACACAGCGATTTTCTCGCCCCAGCCGAGGCGAACCGTTTCCAATAATATTATATTAGACGATATACAAGCTCGGGACTCCGCGCCTGAAGGCCAGACATCACGGCCTACCAAACCGAAAACGAAGCCGCAGCGTCCAGCTTCTGCACACAAAACTACGAAACCGTACCTCCTAGACGACGACCCACGTCGGACTTCAACCTCGTCAAATGACACATTCGTATCCGCCTCCTCTGCTCCGACACCACATCCTAGCTCCCCGCAGCGAGGCAGGTCGCGTCCGTCGAGCCCTGCCACGGTGCGGCTGACGCGGCCGCCATCGTCCCAGACTATATCCACCATCACCTCCACCAGTCGTCCACCGGTCCTCCCGCCACGGTTGGCACGATCTACTTCGCACCTACCCCTGGAATCTCTCACCGACGCCATCATGGCGGGTTCACTAGCGTCATCCCGCCTCACGCCCTCGAAGACCCCTCCGCCGAAGCCGCCGTCACGCAGGCAGACGCCACACATGCGCCAGACGTTACGGCAGGCGCCATCGAAATCCGACGATGAAGACAACTACGCACAGGCGCGATCGCGGCGCCGGAAACCTCTAGGTAAGCTGGGCGGCGGCAACAAGCACTCACACCACGAGGGCGCCCGCAGGCGCTGGCGCGAGGAGATCACGGCGAGGGAGCGGAAGAGGTACGAGGGGGTGTGGGCGAGCAACCGGGGCCTACTCCTCGTGACCCCGGACGGCTCTCGCTCTTCTTCCGCCAACGGGCAAGCGCGGGAGAGCGACAAGGGGCAGGTCGTTGCCAACGTGGTGGTGCGGGACATATGGACGCGCAGCCGGCTGCCGTTCGACGAGCTGGCCGAGGTGTGGGACCTGGTGGACAGGCACGGGCGCGGACTCCTCGACCGCACGGAGTTTGTCGTCGGCATGTGGCTCATCGACCAGAGGCTCCGCGGGCGCAAGATCCCCCGCAAGGTGACGGAGAGCGTGTGGGGGAGCGCCAGGGGGGTCAGGGTCGCGGAGGTCAAGGCTGGGAAGAAGTAGACTGGTGGTTTGGGCGCAATTGGGTTTGCAGATGGATGCATATATGGACGGGGGAGAGTAAAAGTGTCGACGGATTTAGGTTCGACGCCTATTAGCGTTCGGGGTTGTTGGCATCTCGCTGGGCTTTTCCTTGCCTGGGTGGCGGGAGGGTGAGAAACAGGAGCAATCCGAAGACTGGAGGGAGTGTCGTGTATGGATTGGCTAGTAGTAATGATACCCCGATAGAGTTAGGATAGAATGTCTAGATGGTAATGCATATTTGTAGGGCTTGAGGCTCTGGACGTCCGGATCATGAACTCCTCCAGTAGTATGGGTCGAGGTCGTGCATATGTATGAAGTCCTACATCTGTATCTATCCATTCTAGCACATCCATTTGCATACTACCTACATGTAGGCCTCTACTATCCCTATCTTGGATCCCATTGCTACATTTGATCTTGCAAGTGTAATTCAAAATTCCGACTAATTCCTCTCAGGATATCCATTCAATCTAAATCGTAGCTGATGAGATGAGAAATGGTGATATTGGTCACATGTAAACGGCTCTTGGATTTCCCCAACCGTTGGAAGACATATGGGCAGATATCTAGTGGTTTTAAGGATTTCCCATACACAATAAATAAGCTCGTCTCTCCTATTCTACAGATCTGTATTTCAAAGTCGTATGATCAACAGCTGTATCGCCAAGAGATTCAAGATAAGTATTGCCCGGGCGTTCGGTTCGAAGAGAAGGGACCAAATTGATCTAAACTCGGCAACGGATATACCTAGGTAGATGAGATGGCTTGAAATATCCTGCAGTGATCCGGAATTTACGGAAGTTTCATACAAGACTTTTACTTCGTACGAGATAGGTAGCGCTTAGGAATAGCAGGTGTAAGATGATTGGAGCAAAGCCACAATCATAGTCGCAAGCCTTATTAGATAGCTTAGTTCTAGTGGCTAAGATCATAAGATGAATAGTTGGGGGCTAGCGGTCGGCAGTTTCCTGAAACACCTGGTCTTTGCGCAAAACGTTAGAGTTTATTTTTAAGCGGTAAGGGTCTCCCAACCTTGGAACCTTCATGTTGGAACTTTCCAGGAAGAAGCTGTAAAGCTACCCTAGAAACGATAGGAAACTTTCTTTCTAGGTACACAAACCCTACCTACTTAGGTACTACCTAAACACAATCCTACACGCATTCTTATTTTGATTTTACTTCTTTTTTTCTGTCAGACTAGCAACATTGAACTACAACATCAAAGTTCTCGTTACATGCACGTCTAGATTTGGTTAATGGGAGTCTCCACGGCTCTGCAACACAACGCACAACGCACAAGCTGATTTGTTGATCTCGAAGCTATCCATTGCTACAACCCATTCCTAAGCATTAAGCAACAACCCTGAATCTTGTTGATCAGTTGAGAGGGGCATTCCGCAACACCTAGCCTCATTGGTTATTGACTACGACCGCTTCTTTTGGCTTCTTTGCTTTCGCATACCTAGGTACTCTCCGGCCTTCAATTGCTCGCTCGACTTCGCTCTACTCATCCTAATTATACACCTGGCGGGCGGTTTTTTTTTTTTTTGACCTATCCTTCGAGTCAGGTTAATATGATTTGGTGACGTCTTATTGCTCAGCAATGAATCGTTATCCATCTTGAGCTGTCCTAATTCTGAGCTGTCGGAACTCTAATCCACTTTTCCCCCTGACATTACGATCAAGATACGACTTCTTGCTGTCAACAATACGATACTCTTGGCCTAATTTAATATTTAACAACATCCCCAGATAAAACTCTTCGCCCTTGAATCTTCGCCATGGCCGAGACGGTGACAGAGTGCCTTCACAAGCCATCGGCGACCGCGAATATACTAGGCCGCGGCGCGACGATCAGCATTCCTTCTCCCTCCGCGATGGCAGTGCCCGCGAATAATACCCATATGAACCGTCTCCGAAACCAACTCGCCATGCCGGCATCTAGTCCGGTCAACCAGAACGGAAGTTTCGAGTTCGATCGCGTCCTCAAGTCCGGATACATCCAGAAGCGAACCCAGAAGACCAAGGTGAGCCATCATGATAACCGACTCCGTCGAGGGGATATCCGCTTTTGGCATGCTAAACTCTGATATTTTGCAGGCTTGGAAGTCCGTCTACCTGGTCCTCCGACCCAGTGCTCTGTCCGTCTACAAGTCGGACAAGGAGAGCAAGCTGCGGCATATGATATACACCTCCGAGCTGTCGGCCGTCACCCTCCTCAAAGACCCGAAGAACAAGCGTCATAACCTGTTCGGTCTATTCTCGCCGGCGAGGAACTACCACTTCGAGGCGCTTGACTCGAAGGACGCGAAAGAATGGGTGGATCTGATTAGAAAGGACGCCAGGATCGAGGAGGAGGAGGAGGAAATGTTCCTAGCGAGCCCCGTCGTGCGCCGGCAAACCTTCGCTCCCGTCTCGATGCTGCAGAACGGGCTGGCCGCGATGCGGAATCAGCTGTCGGGCGGCGAGAGGCCGATGTCGAGCTCTCCCGAGCCTGTCGATTCCGCGACAACTAGATCTATACCGTCGACCGCGAAGAGGCTCTCACATCAGGACTACTCTGGGCTTTCTGGGAATGAGCTGGCTTCGCATTCAGACATATCGGACAACGAGGGGCAGCGGGCCCACGGCGCCTCCATCGAGAGCCTCTCGGCTCGCTCGCCCGCCACCTCGGGAACGCGGATAGAAACCGGCTCGAACGACCGGCCGATGTTGGTGAATAAGAACGCGAGCCAGCTGAGCGGCTTGAACATCGAGAAGGATCCGGACCGCATTGTCTGGCAGGGTTGGCTCTGGCTCCTCAACAGCAAGCGCGGCGTCAAGCAGTGGAAGAACCGCTGGGCCGTCCTCCGGCCGCGGAATCTGATCCTCTACAAGGACGAGTCCGAGTACAAGGCCTCCTTCATCCTGTCCCTATCGGTCATCGTCAACGTCGTGGACATCGATCCGATCAGCAAAACGAAGCTGCACTGCTTCCAGATCATCACGGACGAGAAGACGTATCGCTTCTGCGCGAACGACGAGGAGACGCTGGTGCACTGCCTGGGAGCGTTCAAGAGCATCCTGTCCAAGCGCAGGGAGCTAGAGGCTCGCGCGGCCGCCTCAGCGAATGTGACGGCCCAGCCGCCGGCGTGACCATACCCTGGCGGGCCGCCGCCGTTGTGTTTTTCTTTTCGTGATACCCCTTAGGAGCTACGTTGGTGGGACGTGGGACGGACGGGCACGCAGGCGATAAGCGAGAGACTGTCTCGGTGCTACGGACCATGTTGGTGAGGTTCTCGCGGGAGCGAGGATGTCACCCTTGACGACCGGTTACGATACAAAAGTATTCAGACATACACGTGTTTTGCGGTATGATAATGACAAAGTTGTACAACCTAATATCGGTACCATCAGGCACGCGATCCGACGCCGTGTTCTGTAACTATATTACATAATATAACGAAGATTTTTAAGATATTTCCAACTTGTGAAAGGTATCACCTGCGTACCCAGCTTACATGAGGTGATGCCGCATCGAGCTCCCCTTAGCAGTTCAGCTCGTGTCCGTCGTATCTAGCAGTTCGGTATCCGCAGAGGCTAGACTATGGATGTAACGGCCCGACGTGCGTGCTGTTGGCAGACTAATGACTGCTTGCTTGCAGATGTTTCTATCTTTAACCTACCTAGGTACGAACGAGGGATTGATGACGATATTTTAAACCGACCGACGACTTATCTATATCATACAAACTTCTATGGACCTACCTAAACTGGTCGTCAATGTCAAATCCTAAAGCTGGATGATCCTGGCTTGCGGCGTAGCTCGACGCTACCGCAGATGCGGGTATGTACCTGAAGCTAATGTTCAAGACTAAGACGGAATCCCTACCTTGCTGTTCTGATAGATCTTATAGGCTGGAGATGGGAAAGGCTATAGATGATCATGATCTTAGCTTATCAGACTCCTATTCGTGCCAATGTTATACGATCATATACTATTTACTGCTACGATAATTTCGTTGCCGTTTCTATAAAGACGATAAGGATGGATGGATAGGAGTACCGGTAAAGGGAGAGATCTCCATCTCTTGGCTTGCATTTGACGGGTTCGGATTAGGTTATTACATGCAACAGCCAAGGGTGTTCAGGTCACCAGGACCACCCTATCAGAGTCGGTCTGCAGGTGATGTGATGCTTTGCTTCTTTGAATGCCGGTTCGATGGATGGGGTTGGTTGGATGATGGCAGGGAGGGAAGGATGCAACGATTCATCGTTGTAACCAGAGAACGGCATTCTCAAGCATTCACTCCGATGGTTGCTCCTTATTTCAGCAAATTCCTTTCCTTTTAACCGCATGTGTACCTAGCGTACGTACTTGCCTTAGACTTCAGTGTCCTACCAGGGCTGCCAGGTACCTAAGGTACATCATACTATGTACGTGTAGGTAGGTACAATTTCTACCATGGATGGTATTACAGAAACTCTAAATGATTTACCCCGGTCTGGTAAACCTAATTGATGCCAGGTATGATACCATGTCAGCTTGTATCGTTCTCCAGCCCGTTTCTGTACGACCACCATATTCCGTCACACGTGACCATCTCCAATCCTTAAACGTCAAAGACTTGCCCGTCTTGGCCCTCTCCGAATCTCCACCACCGATACAACATTACGACCTCACTCTCACTCGCTCATGTCAATAGTAAACCATCCAATCATATGTCCAAGTCATGCGATCTCTATATGTCACCCTTGCTTGTTCGTGAACGGTTCACCTGGATGATTGCCCGTCTCCGACTTATACTATGGATTATATCTTGTTTTTTTTATTGCGTGCGAGCTCTTGATTGATCCGAATAGATGGATCCTTAATCACCCCCTCGCCGGATCAGGTATACGTACCTAGGTATATTATATACTCTATAGGTACGGGATTGGTAGGTCTTCTCCACACTGCTTAGACTGCTCTATCTACAAATGGATCTATGTAATATGCCGCGCCGGAGGCTATATGGCGCTGAGGTGGGTGCCCGGTACCTGATCTTCAAAACCGGGCGAGGAACTTGAATCCTATTGGACCAGACACGTCGTCCAATATTAATATACTAGAATATTTCGGCCCCTCCAGATCTCGTGGCGACAACCTCTACTCCTGCGTTGGCTATCATCTGTTATATCGGGAAGGTCAGTAGGAAAGCATGCAGGTAGGTCAGGCCCAGGTTCCGCCGTCGAGGCTTCTCCGGGTGAAGGGTATGCATCATGGCGTTTGTCGACTTATATGCGATACCTGACGGGCCTAACGGAACTAAGCTCCTATCTTATTATTCCCTTCTGACTACCCCAGCTGGTTGTTATAATTCACAGGTGGTCCGCACACGAGATCGCGTTTTCGTCTGTGGGTTTTCGGTGTACGGCTCTATATCCTCCAGTCGTGTCAGCAGTGCCATAGATGATAATAGCTATCGAGCGAGAAAAGGGTCCTGTGCCAGACTATTCTACTAATTACTTAATTGTCTTTATATTGGAACTCACATCGACGCTCGCTTAAAAGACGTTGACGTGCAGATCGCCCGACGCATAATCGCCTAATTTTCTAGAGCTTTAATAACGCGACGTGGCATACGTTTAAACGCCCCTCCCTACTCTTGCACCCCCTCGTTACGTTATCTCTCGTTACATTATCGCGATGAAGTTGTGTTCGCTGCTCGCCGTACTAGGCACCGCCGTGCTTCCGGCGGCCGTCGTCTCCGCCCAGAAGCTACCCCTCTCGACATCGTCGCGCTGGATCCTAGACGCGGACGGGCAGCGCGTCAAGCTGCGCTGCGTCAACTGGGCGGGCCATCAGGAAGCGAACTTGCCCGAGGGCCTCAACAAGCAGTCAGTCGACTACATCGCCGACTTCATCCAGCAGCAGGGTTTCAACTGCGTGCGTCTCACGTACTCTATCGACCACGCCCTGAACCCAGATGTTTTGGTCTCGGACTCGTTCACCGCCGCCGCCAGCGCCGCCAACGTATCGGTGACCGACATGGATAGCATGTACTCTCAGGTTGCCCAGAACAACCCGTTCGTCAACGGCGCGACCAGGCAGGCAGTCTTCGAGGCCGTCATCGCGGCTCTCTGGCAGAGAGGCGTGATGACGATCTTGGATAATCACGTCAGCAAGGCTAGCTGGTGCTGTAAGCTACCCCTGACCCTTTACCCTCTATCAACCCCCCATATACAACCCCCAGTCCCGGCGAACCGAACTAACCAGCCTTAGGCAACCTCGACGACGGCAACGGATGGTGGGACGAAGGTTTCGGGTACAACGACTTGAACAGCCGTTACTTCAAGACTCAAGATTGGCTAGACGGCCTAAAGGCGATCGCGACTTGGTCGGTGTCCCAGCCGGGAGTGATCGGGATGGGCCTGCGCAACGAGGTGCGCGAGCTGCTGCTGCAGGGCACCAACGGACGCGCCGACTGGTACGACTTCATGACGCAGGCGGCCACGGGCGTGCACGAGGCTAACCCGGACCTGCTCATCATCATGGGCGGCACGCAGAGCGCGACAGACCTAACGCACATCCGCCTCAACCACACGATCGACTGGAGCGCGTGGCAGGGGAAACACGTGTGGGAGTGGCACGCGTACTCCTTCACCGTCACGTTCGCGCTAGTTAAGGAGAGCTGCGACATGACGAAGGACGCGTACGGCCTGTTCGACGGGTTCGTGCTCGAGCAGGGCAAGGACTACACCGCACCCCTGATCCTGTCCGAGTTCGGCTTCGGCATGACGGGCGGCCCGAACGACGGCCTGTCCGACGACGACAACAGCTACTTCCAGTGCCTGCGCGACTACGTCACCGGCAACGACGGCGAGTGGGCCTTCTGGGCCGTCCAGGGCTCCTACTACGTGCGCCAGGGCGCCGTCGGCGCCGACGAGAGCTGGGGATTGCTGGATACCAACTGGACCGGCCTGCGCAACGCTGACGTGCCCGCGCTGCTGGCGCCTATGTTCCAGGTCACTCAGGGGCCATGATTGTGTGCTTCAGGAGAGTTGAGTGTCATAAGTATTAGCATAGTGCTTGGTTCGGGTTCGTTTAGATACCCCTTATTTTCTTGACGGGACACATACCTTCATGTCGATACTATGAAACCGTGTTTCTTCGAAGCCAGGCTAGATGTATATAATAAGGCTTCTTTTTCTTACTAATTGCGTTTCCTCGTGCTTCACACTGTTTAGCTGTAATCACATCATACGATCGTACCTTATCGTTGATATTGTTAAACCAATTGATCTGTGCCTCGCGTATAATCGGGTATGCCCCTATCACGTGGTATCATATTGGAGCGATCTTCTCTTTTTACGCTTTTTCGGTTTCGAAGGGACATTACCGTGTTGGTTTATTAGTCCTCGATGATAACTTAACCATATAGCTAATAAAGGTACCACAGTTACTAGAATAGAACATCACCATTGCTTGGCCGCAAGTGTATATTTAAGTATTGATACATATCTAAGAGCTCAATAGAAAGACGAATATCCTCGGCGGATAATTTGTCAGTATCGTGACTGATCATGGTACCGTAACCTCTGCCCTAATTACCGAAATATTTGTTGATATCGATTTCCACTATAATCATCCAGTAAAAAGCCTCCAAAAACACCAAACGCCGTAAATCCATATATGGATATGAAATATCGATACTCGAAATGGCCTTCCCCGCCGGAAAGTGACAACGGGAATATTCTCTCTCTCAACGATGGGATCACCTTTTTCTTCAGAAATCACTACGGGAGGAAGTAGGCCTCGTCCAACTGCATCTCCGAGTCGTTGTTGTCGAAATACATCATGTCGTCGAAGGTACTATCGTTGCCGCCACCACCTCCCAGGTCGAACATGCCGTCCGCGCCGTTGCCGGTGTCGAGGTTGAACAAGTCGTCCAGGTTCGTATCGGGCTTGTCTTCTGCCTTAGGTTGCTGCTGGGGTGCTGCGGCGGCGGCGCTCTGACCGCTCGCCGCGTTGCCGGGTCTGGAGTTGTTGAGGGGCATGCCGTTGCCTGTGTCCTGCGGCGCAAAGGTTGTCAGGTCGAATTCGGGCATCGGAGCCGGAGGCGCGCCAGGTGCTTCCGTGGTCGACGGGGCGAGGGAGAACTGCAAGTCCGTAAATTTTAAGCCGTTATTGCCACCCGTCGCGCTAGTCTCGCCGCCTGCGGTGTGAGGAGGCATCGTCGCGGCGTTGGGAGGTACTGGCACGGCGGTGATAGAGGTATCCTTGGTTGCGTGGACCGTTGGTGTAGCCTGGGCCTGTCTTACCGATTGAGTGTTTTGCGCTGCTAGGCGAGATTGAGTCGCAGCCGCGGGTCCCATACCGGGCGGGTGAGGGGCCTGGAACCCTTGAGGTCGCGGGATCTGCGGCACGGGGACTGGCGTCACCTTGGGGGGTTGGTTCAGCCTCGGTGTCGGCTTCGAGGCCTGCTTCGGCGAGGGTCTCACCTCGTTCTTAGTCTGGGGAGCCGGCCTCGCCTGCGGCCGAACAGCACCGGCTGGTACCCGCGGCGATGGTTTCTTGTCGCTAGAGGTTAGGTCGACGACGTTGTTCGACATGCCTAGACCCATGCCCATGTCGGGGAATGGGGCAGCTGTTTTGATATCCTGCTTGGGAACAAAAGCCGGGGTGCTGATAGTGTGCGCTGCCGATGACGGTAGGTCCATCATCGGTGCCGGTGGTGCCACGGGCTGTGGAGGGGGCGCCCGGGCCGCACGCAATTTCTCCAGATCTCGCAGGACGACAGCCTTTGCCCTCATCTACGTTTGAGGTTAGTTTCAAAGTACGGACCGGAAATATCGGGAGAAAGACATACTATCTCGCTCTCGAAGTCATCCAGAGCATAGTGATACGCCGTTAACGAATCCGACGCCTTTATCCGCACTGCGTTGTTTACGCTAACAGAACTCTTCGGGCCATCCTTGGCATTCGCCTTCAGATGTTTACCAGTTTGCACCAGCTATGGCGATATCGTCAGCCATGTGATTTTCTATAAGATAGAGTTATATTGGCACATTGGGCAACTTACTACTTCGTTAAACATCTGGTCCAAAATCTGCAGAGGATGTTGGTTTGGGGTCGCCATCGTGCTTGAAGGTCTTCGCGCTACGTTTTCACTATGGATTGACGGCGATCGGTATTGGTATTGTATACGAAAATATGGAGATCTATGAAAAGAATAAGTCGCGAGGTTCCTTGCGATGAAATAGAAAGTTGTTTATGTTGCAAAGTGAAGGAAAGCATGAGATTTTTTTGAAATCCGGCGGCTTCTGTTGATTCCAAGTAGGTAGACCTAAATCCAATAAGCGTCTCCATAATAATTAAGGTTGCCGTTCCCGAACACTGTGCCGGTTACAATCGACGCATTTGATTCGTTGTATCTTCATTAGCGTCCTGCTCAAGTATCACGGTACCAATCCTTATGGTGATTCACGGAATATCTTGAATATCGTACAAACCGTTGTCATTATAGATGACTCCCAAGGTTACTCAAGTGGCTCATATGATGTGACGATAAAAAGCTCTGAAAAATTCTATAACTCGCCTACATGTACCAACTGATATGGGATACTGTTACGTCGCCAAAATTCAAGCAGAGGCTTTATTCTTAATATCTAGACAAGTAGGATAGGTTGAATATCGGTATCTAGGAATTTATTGTTTAGCTTCTACCAGTAGGAATCTCATGAATAGTGATAGCACCTCGTAAGACTAGCTTGATGTATGAATTCAGAACAACATCTACTGGAATCACATAGGGCCATAGGCATCGTTTCGTGCTCATACGCTTATCCAAGACCTACCTACATGTCAAGTCTCTTCCTAGCATCAATATCTAGTCTTATGGTTTCATTATGGTCAAAATATGTAACCTTTTGAGTAAATTATATGGTGACCGAAACGTTCTTCTTGCATGCATTATATGCGGCCCTGTAATACTACAACCTAGGCCAAAGAAATTGGATTGGCAAATTGGTAAAATCGTTCTATCATATTAGATATTTAACCAGGAATGAAGTATAATATTCCCGAGGTCCTCAGTATACTAAAATGCCTATCTACATGTAGGTACCTAACCTAGGTAAACGGGTGTAATTGATGTTGTAGGTCATTTAGAAGGTGCGGCAGGTGCTTACATAGTACCTACTTGAATCAACAATCGCCTGGGCAGTTGCCAGTCAGTGCGGAAAGTGGATAAAGGCGTAAGGCGTACCTAGATGCGATTTTGTAAGTACCTAAATACCTGATCACCCCACGTTGGTACATTGCGATTACCTGTCCTTGTCCTTGCGAATATCCTGTGTGGCTTAGCCTCTTTGTACAACCGCGTATGTAAACGGCCCAGGTGCCTCCCAGGGCTACCTACCTCCCATGTACCCCACCACCGTCCTCGCATAGACTCATCCCTGTTGTACCTAGGTGAGGTAGCTAACGTACCTAGAATTATTAGAAGGTTGGTACCTGGCAGGCTAGGGTAGTTACCTGCGAGCGAAGGAGAGGACGGCGGGTAGACCCCATAAAAGATTTTTTGTTAAAGGGTTCTCCACCTTATCCACCCTATCCATCAAACTCGTCTGAAAAAAAACCCAATCCCACGCCGCTCTGCTGGACCCCGTTTGCTTTCCTTTCCCTCCATCTTTCCTGTATCGTTGTGCAGAAATCTCACATCTCGTCGGTGCCGTGTGTTGTGAAATTCGGGGGACTCCTCCTTTCAAGGCAGTTTCCTTTTTTTCTCTTCCCTCTCATCTTTGTTCTCATCTTATCTCGTCATCTCCTCTCGTCGTAACCGTCATCGTCTTTTTTTCCTCGGTCAACGTTCACCTTTTTCTCTTTTTCCTTACAGCCGTCGGTTGCTAGAGGGCGTAGTAGCTGCATACGTTTGTGCTCTTCCGTTACTACCCACATCCCGCCGACGCTACGGAAGAAGGGAAAAGAAGAAGAGAAGGAGTGAACTTCCAGTCTTGGTCTCTTCGGTCGGTGACCATATACGTCCGTTAGGTTGCGAAGAGCTTCTCCTGCGCGCGTCTTCGTCTAGAATCGCATTGTATCGGTGTCTCCTTCTCGATCGAGTTTCGTTTCGAGGATTCCCTATTCTGCAGCTCCTCGTCTCTACGTCTCCTACTCGTCGTTGCGCATTTCTGCCTACCTATTTGTTACATTATCAAACAATATCAATAGATTTATCGACTACGAGCGCGCGATCGTGACTTCATAAAAAGCTTGGGGCAACAGCATCAGATTATCAATATCAATACCCCGCCTCAATATCAACTCTTCCTATTTTTTCTTCTCTATTGCTCTGCTCTCGTTCCGACGCCAGCGAAGCTCCGGGAAAATCTCCAAGGCAACAAGAACCCGCGACCTTTCGATTTATTCAGGTCAACCCCTCCTTCTTTTCACACTTCGACCTTCTTTGACTGCTTCATCTTCTTCTCTTCGCATTTCGGCAGCGACTTATTTTTTTGCAACCCGCTCGCGTCTCATCTTCTGACAGAGAAACAAGGACGAAATCTCGGTCAGGAAAATCATTCACAATGGCCGACGCACCTGCCGCCTCGCAGCTCCCCCCTCCGCCGCAGCCTAACGCTGGCGCGCCTGGTTTCGACAACCAGAATGGTCAGGCGAACCCGGCTCACATGCCGCCTCCTCCCCTCCACATCCCGCCCAACACGAACCCCATTCCCACCGCCATCACATCTCCCATGTCGGCAGTCGACAAGGGCGGGGTCATGTCTCCAAGCAGCGGAGGCCCCTTCCCGCGTCGTGCCGCGCCTGAGCCTAACAAGCGCGCCTTGTACGTCGGCGGCCTCGACCCTCGCGTGACGGAGGATGTCCTGCGCCAGATTTTCGAGACCACGGGTCATGTTCAGAATGTCAAGATAATCCCGGATAAGAACGTAGGCGTACCCCTCGGAACTTACCTCTACTTCGCGACTACGAACTCGTAGGCGAACTATATTTTATGGGTGATGCGCTAACGTCCCTGAAGCAGAAGGGTTATAACTATGGCTTCGTCGAATATGATGACCCCGGCGCGGCTGAGCGCGCTATGTCCACGCTGAACGGCCGAAGAGTTCATCAATCCGTGAGGGCGCCCTCGAATTAATACTATAGGACGCAGCTGACACGTGCTTTCAGGAGATTCGAGTCAACTGGGCTTATCAGTCCAACACCACTAACAAGGAAGACACGTCGGGCCATTTCCACATCTTCGTCGGCGACCTGTCCAACGAGGTCAACGACGAGGTTCTGCTGCAGGCTTTCTCGGCTTTCGGAACGATCTCGGAAGCTCGCGTGATGTGGGATATGAAGACCGGTCGCTCTCGCGGGTACGGTTTCGTCGCTTTCCGAGACCGCGCGGACGCGGAGAAGGCTCTAAGCTCGATGGACGGAGAGTGGCTAGGGTCGCGCGCAATTCGTTGCAACTGGGCCAACCAGAAGGGGCAGCCTTCGATGGCTCAGCAGCAGGCGATGCAGGCTATGGGCATGACGCCTACTACCCCTTACGGTCACCACCACTTCCCGACGCACGGCATCCAGAGTTTCGACATGATCGTTAACCAGACTCCGGCCTGGCAGACCACGTGCTACGTCGGCAACTTGACCCCGTACACCACTCAAAATGATGTCGTGCCCCTTTTCCAGAACTTCGGCTACGTTACCGAGTCGCGCTTCCAGGCCGATCGAGGATTCGCGTTCATCAAGATGGATACTCACGAGAATGCCGCGATGGCCATCTGCCAGCTGAACGGTTACAACGTCAACGGAAGACCTTTGAAGTGCAGCGTAAGTTAACCCCGTCGATGCAGGCTGGGGGAGCAATATTAACATCACGGCAGTGGGGTAAGGACAAGACCCCTAACGCTCAAGGAGGTGCATTCGATCCCTCGCAGCAGGCATTCAGCCCTCAGAGCGCCCAGGCATCTGCGTACCCGGGCACCCCGTCGACTTTCTTCCCGCAGTATGGTGGTTAGTAATTATTTCTTTATTATGTCTATATATGTGTGTATGGATGTTGTACTTATATCTATCCAGGTCAGTACGGTGGTCAGCAGCAAGCCTACGGAGGCCCGCCGGCTCAGTCGCCAGCGGGTTACGGGGCTCAGCCCATGGGATATGGTGGTCCGCCGAGCGCCGGAGGCTACGGTCGAGGTCAGCAGCCGCCTAACCAACCGTGGACCCAGCCGCCTCCTGCTCAGAGCTTCCCGAGCGGATATCCTGCTTATCAGGGCTAGTAGGTGTAGGGGAGGACGGTTTCTTTGATGGAATATTTGGTTGAGTGGGAGGCCTCCGAACGAGTGCGCTAGGTGCATTCTCTTTTTGTCCTGGTTAAGTTGCTCGTAGATGGGCTCACACGAACGAGCATGGGTATCCCTAGGTATCTCGATGGGATGTAAGCCATCTGCAGAAGGGGGATTTTTTCTCTTTAGATCGATGCATTCCAGTTTCTGCTTCTTACTTCTTCTTACCTCTTTCTCTCTCTTTCCTTTGCCATTCTTGCCATTCTCCTAGGTCTTGATGTTTTTCATGGTTGTGATTCTAGCTCGGATTCTTGAAACCCCTGATTCTCTACGTCGTTTGCTTCCATCTCGACATGAAAAAAGGTTTTGGTATTTCCTTAAACGCTTCTTTGATACCTCCAAGCATTATTGATACAGCCACGACGTTTTGCTTTTTTTCTTGTATGTCGGGCTTGACGAAGTTACGGTGCTTCTACTCTTTTACTTCACCCCTTTAAGGCTAGGGGTTCAGGCTTCTCGATGGCCCGTGAGGATTAAAATTTACTTTTTTTTTTGGTTGGGAAAAGGTGACTCGAGGGTTGGTACGATATACCCCTTGTTTAGGAGGAGACTGGATGTATGTAGTCCTAAGTGAGCGGTCTGGTTGGAAGAGAAAAAAGCGACCAGAGTGTAAGCGCTCTTGAACAAAGATGATGATAAGTTAAGTTGGGGCTAGCAGAATTTGATCATCGCCGAACATCCCTCTAAACCCGGCGAGCATTGATCGGAGGACATCTTTTGACCGCTACCGATTTGCAGCGGTTTCAGAATCGCCAAAGTTGCCAAAGTTCTAGTTAGATTTGAAGGTGTCTTTGGTAATCCTAGGGATCTGCGACGTTTGGGGAGCTTTATAAAAAGCTTCATTGAACTTACGAGCTGGTAAGTGAGTCGGACTAAAATGTATGTATGTAACAACTAGAAGCATTCTACCTAGTAGGTATCGTCGTCAAACTACAGCACCTAGACACCTAGGCAGCTAGGTAAGTAGCATCCTCAAACCTCAAGATCATAGCTTAAATAGAAGGTATGTAGATATGATATCTACATCTCGGCCCTCGGCTCGAAGGTTGAGATGTGACAAATCCAACCGAAGGACGAAACCCCCTTGCTCGTCTGGCGTCATTTGGGCTCGAAGCGTAGCGATCATGCCCAACCTCAACTATTAAACAGAAAGGGTATATCCTTGCAAAATTTCTCTATTCCTCTAGGCCCTTTTTAGAAAAATAAAGAATCCCAAAAGCCGGATATCCCTAAAAGGGTAATTTTAATAGATTGAGCGTTCAAGTTAACGACGATGGTTTACCCTAATGCTTATAGCAGAATGACGAACTCAGTTGGTGGACGGTTCTCCAGAGTTCGGAACGCTTGGGCAACGCCACCGGCCGGACCGGCAAAAAGGTAGTATCGTAGTCAGATCGACGAACGTGTGCAATGCAGCACATAAGAGAACGGTCGAATGGTTTCGTGGCTCGGTCTGGGCTAATCTACGTATGCTACCTATGAAAAGGCCCCAGCCTGGCACGACTTCGCGTCCTGTGGACCGGGCACCCACTTCCAGGTTTGGTTCCTAGCCACTCTTGACAATTCTAAGCATCACCATCGTAAGCACACGGGAGAGCTACCGACGAGACCGGTGATGGAGAAGAAAGCATGATAACCTAAGAGTCTGAAATTACCTAGGTACCTAAGGTATCGAATATAAGACAGGTATGTAGTAAATAAGAGACCGGTATTCGTCTAGTAACATATCACATCGCTATCTTCGGTTGTAGGGTTTTAAAGGTCTCAAAGGGTGATGGCGAAACACGGGATTCCTTGTTATAGGATAACCTCGATATCGACAGTCTCTTTCTCGAATATCTCAAAGTGATAGTGTACCTGGTAGGTATATGGCACATTCAGAGATAGTCATAGGTAGGTGGCACATACAAAGATAGTCCAAGACAATGAAGAGGATCGCTATGGCGTTTTGTTCTCGAAAGAGGTCTCGAGAACGGCCGTTGCTTTGTCTATCGATTTCGTCGGATTATTCGTCGGAGCACATCTCCAAGTTTCTTTTCTTACATCCATATACTTATACATACCCAGGTATGAATATTAAACATGGGTACGTTCTGTATTGAAGGTAGATTGCCGACTCATATGTTACAATCCTATTCCTGTCTTATTCCTGATGCCAATCCCGCAATCTCAATTCCAATTCCACATGCATCTGATTCCGTTTGTAACCTCGCACAGGAGGTAACTGTAACTATCTTATGCACGCAACATGATATGCTCGCTCGCCTTGGTTGGCGATGTTTGTTTTCAAATCTGGAGGGGTTTTCTTTTTTTTTTGTTCGCGTTTTGATAGGATCCCACGTATTAGGTACTAAAAACTAAAAACGAAAACAACCTTGTATCTATGAGGAATAGTTGGCAAATATTAACAATCCCGAATGATTACTGAAGTTTGTTTATTACGAGCTGTACGAGGTATAATGTATGGGATGTGAATGGTTGGCCAATGATTTTCAATGGTATACCAACATGTACTCTAGGTAGGTGTATGTGCATCCAGAGGTACCTTATTATAGTAGGCAATTGCTCGACATCCCTCAGTCACGCCTTCTGTTTTTATGCTCTGTGCTAGGTACTTCAACTTCTAACCCCCGCCCTGCTGTTGCGCTCTCACTTCCAAAGAAAAAAGCGCCTTGGCTTCCAAGTTCCAGGCTATCCCCCCGCTCCCCAGTGAGTTCAGTGCCTTAATTAGTACCCAATCCACCCAACCTAAATGGTGGAAGTACAAACAGAGTACCCACATTCGAAGCCAAACCTACACCCATTTGTAAGTACTTCATCGTATATGCGATACCAAAAACCACCCACAACACAAACCCTCTCAGGCCACGGCCCAGCAGCTGCAGGTCACCAATTTGCCCTGGTTGATGGCTTATCTTGTCCCCTCCATAACTCTTTTCAGTTCTCTCACACACTTTCCATCTTGTCCTAACTGATTGACTGACTGACGTACCCGCCATCCCAATCCCCAAACCTCACGACACACAATCTGATTCTACCGTACTCTCTTAACTCTCTCCTCTTTTTTTTTTCTCTTTCCTCTCTATTTTGCTCTTCCCTCTTCCCTCTTCCGTTTTTCTATTTGCATCCTCACTTTTAAGGCGGGATCAAATAATAAATACTGAGATCATCAAGTTACCTTCGATAGATTCTCTCATCATGAATACCTAAATCCTAACCATTGTACCGAGTTACGAAAAAAAAACCTACACCCACTGTATATCGCATTTGGGTACGACCGAGAACTTCGCCCATTCATCATCCTTGTCTTTTTCCCCATTCTCGGCCAACCTATTTTTTTTGTCTCCCTGGTCCAAACAACTCGAACAAATCGACCAGCACGACGAGCGGTTAAGCCAAAAAAAAGCCCACATATTTGCACCCTCTTACAATAGTACAATAGTGAGCCTTTGCTCGCTCCTACGTCTACTAATGCGCGTCTGACTAAGGACCTACGACGACAACAATCCTTTGGCCGGAATTGGCCATATCATCTTTCCCCCCAGATTTATCTGTACTTCGGCCGCCTTCTTCTATCGTCAACACCCCCCCCCCTCCCCCTCTCGCTGGAGTTATAACTTATAACTGCTTTCTTTCTCTTCCTTACCGCGCCCGAACGCCATGGATCAATGGCAGGGCTACCCCGACGCCGCCGGCGGTCCTCGAAGATTCAACGGCGGTAGTCAAATGACTCCAGGACGAGAATACGGCCAGCAGCCTGCACAGGTTCAGCCGCCCGTCGGTTTCAAATACGATCAGTACCAGGGTGCGCTGAATTCGCACGCCTCGCAGCAGGGCGCGACCTCGCCCATTACCACCCCGCAGCTGCGCGATGGGAATGGCGACGTTCCGATGCAAGACGTCCACGACCCTTACGGGAGCATGAAATATCCCATGCGCCCGCATCACCAGTCGCACCTCTCCGGCGGCCGAACCGCGACCCTTCATTCGCCATCCGAACCCTCTGCCGCGGCCCAGCGGTATTCGCCTATGGAGGTATTGTCGCCGACGTCGCCTTACGGATCCAAGTCGGCGACGAATCAGGCTCAGTTCTCGACGCCCCACTCGCAGCGCCAGTCACCTACCCGAGGCGATTACCAGTCTCAGAGTTCATACTATACCCGACAGAATTCTCAGCTTCCTCCCATCACGCCTTACACAAACCCTCAGGAGAATTATCCGTCATCCGCCGTCGCCGCTCTGGATGGTGCGTACGCTAACGACCCGAAATCACCGAGGAGGGCGCTCCAGCCCGCCGTGAACGTGAGCGTGCCTGTCGAGAAGCGGCCGGTGCCTCAGTTCAAGAAGATCGGCGCCGTAACAGATCTGCGGCCCAAGGTTAACGCTCAACCGCCATTTCGTCGCGCAAACCCGGAAGGAGGTTTCATAAGTGTATGATGCCTTTCTATCATGTATCTCCTCGGGGTGTACCGATTCTGACTTTTTTTCTTGGCAGCCTCTTCAAGCTCTTACAGTTCACCTACCTGCGACATATCGCATATGCAACCCGAACTTCAAATACGAGTCTTCTCGTAATCCTCGTCGGGTGCTGACTAAACCTAGCAAGGGGACTAAAAACGACGGGTACGATAACGAGGATAGCGATTATATTTTATATGTCAATGACATTTTAGGATCGGAGGAAGCCGGCCACAAGTGCGTCGCATTTTTTTTTTCTATCATTTTTTTACCTCTTTTTTTCAGTCTGCTAATTTTTACAGGAATCGATACCTCATATTAGATGTCCTTGGGCAAGGCACTTTCGGCCAGGTCGTCAAGTGTCAGAACTTGAAGACCCAAGAAGTCGTTGCCGTCAAGGTCATCAAAAACAGAACGGCGTACTTTAACCAGAGCATGATGGAGGTGTCCGTCCTCGACTTGGTAAGGCTCGAGACCTAAGTAACAAGCGGTCAGGGTCGCTAGGGCTAACGACGATATAGTTAAACACGAAACTTGACAAGAACGACGATCACCACCTGCTCCGGCTCAAGGACACATTCATCCACCGGCAGCATCTATGCTTGGTATTCGAACTGCTGAGTGTGAACCTCTACGAGCTCATAAAGCAGAATCAGTTCCGAGGTCTCAGCACGACTCTCGTACGAGTGTTTGCTCAGCAGCTGCTCAACGGTCTCGCTCTCCTCAATAAGGCGCGGCTGATACACTGCGATCTGAAACCCGAGAATATCTTGCTGAAGAACCTTGAAAGCCCGATCATCAAGATTATAGATTTTGGTTCGGCATGCGACGAGAGGCAGACGGTGTACACGTACATCCAGTCGCGATTCTACCGATCGCCCGAGGTGTTGCTAGGTCTGCCGTATTCATCGGCGATCGATATGTGGTCGCTCGGCTGTATCGTGGTCGAGCTCTTCCTAGGCTTGCCGTTGTTCCCCGGCTCGTCCGAGTACAACCAGGTCTCGAGGATCGTCGAGATGCTCGGGAACCCGCCGAACTGGATGATCGAAGTCGGCAAGCAGGCCGGCGACTTCTTCGAGAAGAGACAAGACGAATTTGGTAGGAAGACGTACCATCTGAAGAGCATGGAGCAGTACTCCCGAGAGCGCGGGACGAAAGAACAACCTAGTAAGAAGTACTTTCAAGCCAGCACGCTCCCGGAGATCATCAAATCGTATCCGATGCCGCGGAAGAACATGAAGCAGAGCGAGATCGATCGAGGTAGGAAACGTCCAAACGTCCGCACGGCCAGGTGGACTCTCTTGTAGGCTAACCTGGTTTCTAGAAATGAACAACCGAATCGCCTTCATCGATTTCGTCCGAGGTCTGCTGACCATCAGCCCACTGGAGAGGTGGTCGCCGCAGCAGGCGAAGCTACACCCCTTTATAACCCAGCAGAAGTTTACTGGACCTTTTGTGCCGCCGATGAATCTGAAGTCTAGCTCCCTCAATCGCTCTCCGGCTCCGGGAACCCAGCAGCAGCAGCAGGCCGCCGAGCTCAGCAAGCAGCGAGCTCAGCAGGCTCAAGCGCAAGCTCAAGCGGCCGCCCAAGGAGCTTACGCGATGCAGGCTAACCAGTATCCTGCCTCCGCGCACGCGCAACCCTCGATATACGGGAGCAATGGATTGTATACCCCCGGCGGCAGCCACCCCGGCGCGCCGCCTCCATACTCCGCCCAGCAATCCCCCTACGGCCAGATGGTGATGGGCCAACCCCCCGCGCAGATGCCGCCCGCGAACTACGGCGTCCCGCAGCCGAACCTATACCAACAAGCTACGGTTCGAGCAGGTCGTCAACGGGCGTCGACGATGGACCAGCAGCAGAGCGGCATACCTGCCGCCATCCAGAGGGTCGCCAGCCACCTAGATCCTAGCCAACCCATCCGGCTCCAGCCGAGCCCAGCTTATTATCCCCCGCCCGCCGACGGCATGGGCCTGACGGATCCCGGAGCAGGTAGAGTAGCCGGCAGAAGAGATAGCAGGGCGCAGAGAGGAGGTGCTGCTAGAGGCAACCGAGATTTCATTCGTAACCTGGAAGAGAGAACGCTCGAGGAAGGATTCATGGGAGGCGGGAACCAAAATCCATGGGCCTGAGAGAGCTGTTCCGCTCGGTGATGATCCGCGTGATCAGACACGCAAAGTATCAAACATCTGTCGGGACAGCTGAGACCTGTCTCGGTCATTGGTAAGAACGGAACCAATTTTTTTTTCCGGTTCGGCTACAGGTCCTAGCTCGGTTGGTAGCAGCTACACTCCCACCAGAAAAAAAAGAAACCTCTCGGATGCTTCTATAGCTTCCATGCTAGCTTGTCGGCGGCCGCGTCTACGGACAGGCATGTATGATACCCACAGAACATAGGGTGCAACCTAGATTGCCCAAAAAGTTTATTTTCTTCCTCTTTTTCCTTCGCTGCACAGTACAGTTGGAGATTGATGACTTTTCCGGGCGCACATAGCATTGGGAGGGAGAGAGCCCCTACTCTGATGGCGGCTCGAGGCGTCATCCGTGAGGGGAGGAGGGGGGAAAGGGAGAAGGGGAACTTGGTCGGTATCCGGAAAGCTGTGCTAGGGACGTAATCCTCGAGGTTCACTTGAGGTCGTCCCATCGGCTCCGGCGCGGGTAAGAACTAAGGGGAATTCGTGATCGAAGGCCATTGCTTCCGGATGGCTCGGGAGGCGGCGGCGGGTCATCATCTTTAGTAGCGAACAATTCCAAGTTCCGCAGCAGATCTCGGGACTGGGATGAAAAGCGTTACCGCGCCGGGGGAAGGAAATCACGGACGCGCCAGGACAGGTAGGGAGGATGGGGGCGTGTGACCTGAGGGTAATGGGGCGATAGCGACGGACGCGGGTTGCTGGCTTGGTTGCTTTTGTTTTTGTTTCAACTATCTCCCGAAAGAGAGAGAGGGGGGGGGAGAGATGTCAGGGGGTTACAGCATCGAGCAAACATGAACTTTTATGTCCGGCGTTCGCAGCGCGGTATGTGACGGAACCCCCCTTTTTTTCGGGGTCTACTACTTGTGAATGTAGGTGGGCGTATAGGTATGTATGTATGAGTGCGCACGCCTATGATGATATGGGTGTAGAGTAGAGTAGAGGGTGTGTAGAGTAGGGAAGGAAGGGTAGGGAGGGTACATGAATTGACAAGACCGAAGTTCCTATCGACCTAGATATTTATCTAACTACACGATGAAATACGAATAGCCGTATTGCGTTGAAATGGAAATCTGGATGAAAAATGGACATGTGAAAGCTGTGTTTCTTGTTTTGATACTGCTCGTCGCTGTTTGGATATCTATGTTGGATCAGTATCGACCAGAAGGATATGCCTGTTAAACGTGTTTCTATACCCCTGAGTATCATAAAGCAACATCTCTCTTCACTGGTCAGTGTATGGGGACGTAGGCAAATGAGATAGACGCGCAGATGGATCTACGGTTGACATACTTCACAGACCTCGAACAAAAAAGACATCGTGGCATAAAGTCATATTCTTACATTGGCCTACACTATCTGTGACCCCTTTTTGCCCAAACCTCGTCAAAGACCTTTTATGCACCCATGTATTATGACCACCACGATTTATGAAAAGTTATCAGGATATTCGTGTGCGAAATCCCTTTCCCCTTCCTCCCCATCGGAGAGTAACATTCCATCCTCGACGTAAAACCGTGGACATTGTTCTGTTGGTACAATTGTATTTGGTTACCCAGATAATGATAGGAATCCCTCAAGACGCTTCGTCGATCCGTCTAGTAAACCTGGGTATTCCAAGAGCCTGGTTCCCCGTCCTGTGATATTTCATCTTCGTGACAGCGACGATTCCATTAGTCACATTGATAAGGGGTTTCGGCTGTTATCAAGAACTATGTAATATTCTTTCCTCATCATCCGCCATGACTATTTCTACAGTGTTAAGGGTATATTCGCCAGGCTCGGCGATTCACGTCCCTCATAATCCCGGCAGCACTTTGGGTCCCAGCTTTTCATCGGAGGATCACAGCCTGGCACCGGAGGGAAATGGCCCAGCATCGTGCTTTCCAACTAGGAGTCTACCTTCCAGATCGAAAGCCTCTGCCTCGGCGACTATTGCTGTTGCTATTGCCATTGACGCCATTGGTTCGGGGGACCATGGTATCGCTATACAGACCCCCGTTCGGCTGGCTGGCGTCGCGATCGTCAGTGTCCATTAGATCGCCAAAACCCATTCGTCCGTCTATTATAACGTTGCCGCTCTGTCGAGTCTCGTGCTCGCGTTGGGCGCGGGGTCCAGTGGGCGGCGCAGGTTGGTTAGGGCTGCCGGGCTTCAGATATACGTGGAGGGTTCTGCCGTCGGCCTGTTTCTCTCGTTAGCATGCTAGGTATACTCTAAGTAGCTTCGGGGAGGTTACCGTCTGGTTATTAAATATCTGGATGACCTGATCCGCGCCTTCCTTATTCTCGAAGACGATCTCCGCGATGACCAAGGGATGGGTTTTAACCAGATGGCAGCTAGTGACCAGGCCGCCGATGGGTGTCATTGCGCTCTCAATATCGGCAGCGGTAGTTCCCGGCGCAAAGTTCTGTGCCATCACCACGAATGGTCCTGCTAGGCCCCTGATTGTCATGCCGCGTCCCGAGGGCTGGTTGGGTGGTTGTCGCACGTTCACCTGTTGCTGCGCCGTCTTGGTAGAAGTGGTGCGCTCCAACGCATTCGCGAGCTGGGAAGTGCGGTTCGGGCCTGGCTTGCGCGACGTGTTGTACCGGGGTTGAGTCAGCGTGGTACCCGGTGCGTGGATACGCGCTGCTAGAGAATTTGGATCTCGTTGTGCCTTGCCGCCCCTGCCGCGTGCGTTGTGCTTGTCATGGGTCCATTCCCTGTCGATATCGCCTGTAGGAACACGCGCGCCTGACGATAATCGCTTTGTGGAGGCCATATGTCAGCCTTAAATGTACGTAGATGAAGACACAAGAGGCGAGCGGGGCCAAAGGAGTTGGGAGTTATCATCGTACCTTGTTTATTCCGGATCGACTCGCTAATGATCCTCGACTTGCTAATGAGCCACGAGTAGGCGCGCTGGCACGGCGATTGCCACCCTGCTTGAAGATGCGGGCTGCAAGGGCTTCATTCTTCTTGCGTTCGCGGCCTAGTAGAATTAGATAGTTAGTATTCGGGCTGTAGTCTTTGCAATACTCGTCTTACGAAGGATCGACGATGTCGTAGGTTATAATAAGGATGTACAACAATAACAATATAATAACCGTCAGTGGATTAACTTACCGGCGTTAATGATCTTCTCAAACTCGACCGCATGCTCCTTGTCTTTCGCCATTGTTACTTGGTCAAGTCTAGCCTTGCGACCAATGACAACTTTAGTAACGGTAAACGGGGATAATAAGAAGGGATTATGATCGATCAATTCGCAAATGTGATCAAGGAATTGTGATGCCGGATAGATAGACGTCGTGCTGATTGATGCTACTATTCTATCTTGTGAGATAGTAGTAGGCGTTGTTGGGATGTTTGTAGAGTTACAAAAGGCTGAGCTTTAGATCGTAGATTAGAAGTGAGTGCCAGATCTTAAGGAAAGAAGGAATGAATTAATAGATAAAAAAGCGCGAACTTGGAAAGAAGGATACCGCGTTGCAGTCCATTCAATCACTGTAACCATGTACCTAGCATAAAGCACAGACCATGCAACCAGGGTACATGATTGATACCTAAGTACCTATGAATCTTGGAAAGTGGGGATGCGGGACGGATAAAAGGTTAAGCCACAAAAGATAGGTACTTCAAGCGATTAGGGTCAAACGGTGTGGCGCAACCCACACAATCTTCCTGTATTGAAGGAAAATTATCGGCTAGGTAATTTCGCCCGCATTCATTTCCAATATTCCAAAATTCTTTTATCACCACCACAACACACACTTCAATCCTCCCAATTCTCTCTCTCAACTTCGCGAATTACGCACAATAGACCAGCATCATGGGTCGCGTGGTATGTTTGATATTGTTTCGATATATATATATATATAACGATTCCTTCCGATTTTAATTTATGTAAATTGTCGCTAACGAGTTTCAATAAATAGATTCGTAACCAGAGAAAGGGTAACGGTGGTATCTTCAGTAAGTATTCGCAATCATTCCCTCGATCTCTACTATTGTCGCATCGTATCGACTCACATTTCACTCCTTCTAGCCGCCAACACCCGACTACGCAAGGCCCCTGCCAAGTTCCGATCTCTCGACTTCGCCGAGCGCCATGGTTACGTACGAGGCGTGATCAAGGAGATCATCCACGACCCGGGTCGTGGTGCTCCTCTCGCCCGCGTGGTCTTCCGATCCCCCTACAAGTTCAAGCAGATCACCGAGACCTTCATCGCGAACGAGGGCATGTACACCGGCCAGTTCATCTATGCCGGAAAGAACGCCGCTCTCACGGTCGGAAACGTCCTACCCCTCGGCTCGATGCCCGAAGGTACCGTCATCTCGAACGTGGAGGAGAAGGTTGGTGACCGAGGCACGCTCGCCCGTACCTCCGGCAACTACATCACAGTCGTCGGTCACAACCCCGACGACGGCAAGACCCGAATCAAGCTCCCCTCGGGCGCAAAGAAGGTCATCAGCAGCTCGTCCCGAGGAATGGTCGGCATCGTCGCCGGTGGCGGCCGAACCGACAAGCCCCTCCTCAAGGCCTCGCGCGCCAAGCATAAGTTCGCCGTCAAGCGCAACAGCTGGCCCAAGACTCGTGGTGTTGCCATGAACCCCGTCGACCATCCCCACGGTGGTGTAAGTAGGATCGGATCCGGCGAGACGTCGCAGATGCTAACGTTCATTCTTAGGGTAATCATCAACATATCGGTAAGGCCTCTACGATCTCCCGATACGCGGCACAAGGTCAAAAGGCGGGTCTCATTGCGGCGCGACGAACGGGTCTGTTACGTGGTACCCAGAAGACGAAGGAGTAAAAAATGGGATTCTCCAGGTCCATGGTTCATCACAAAGGCGGTTGGAGTTTATTTTACTTGATTGCACTCTGCATCTCTCTAGGTACTGGCGGAGCTATGATATGAGATAAGGCTCAATGGAAGTACCCGGCATCAGATTCTTTCTGCGCATATATGCATTCTCGATTGACACCTCGTGAAATGAAAGAAGAGAGACTCTAGCGACGACGGGTGAATGGTAGTTTCGTGTCATTCATTAGGAGGGAAACCGTTTGATATTTCGGTTTGTCTTCTACATATCTGCATACCTAGTTTAGGAGAGTACCTAAATAGGGACAAGTGAACTTTTCCGATAGATGTATGAATCACGATTCAAGCAAGTCTCGCGTGATGAAACCAACGAATGGAACCATATATACCCGTAGATGACCTATTTTATTTGTAAGGGCATGATATCATACGATATCCCGGGTCCGGTCCGTAGTCTGAGGCGAACTTCGATAAGGAACCTTGAAATAATTATATACCTATGGGCATTGCTCTTTCCACCAAGAACTTAACCATCCACCTTTTATTTCAAGGATTCAGTAGGAATTAATAGGGATAAAAAAAGGGATAAAAACTGAAAATACCGAAATGCCGTTCTCCACATCATTACCCTCCGGTGTGATCCCTCGGACAGCTCGGACAATCTCAAAAGCGTTACGGTCCTACTATAACCCCACCAACATCTGCGCTGTCCCGCTCTCTTATAAAATCTCACCCCGCCAAAAGAACGCCCCTCTTCCAACAACACCGTCGCACTTTTTACCTTATACAGCCGCCGCTAGACGACATTACCTATCTACAATGGCAGCTAACAAAGAATACGCACTCCTTTGCTTGGAGAATCCTCTCCTTGGTATGTAAAATCCTAGTTTGTTTTCTATAATTTCAGCAATTGTAGCGAATTGCCGGTCAATCGCATAGTGAATGATATAATGAGGGGCATGTTAGTCAGAACACCGAAGCAAGCTATACGAGTTGTGGTCTTGCCGTATAGCTTTGATTTATTAAAGAGAGGGATGGAAATACATGCTACCTTCTACGATATTGTGTTTTCATGGATCTTGCCGCTTATACCAAGCTGTCGCTGACATACAAGGGGTTCAGACATCCAAGCCGTAGGCAATGCGGACCTATTAAAGAAATACAATCTTAAGGACAACGATGCGATCCTAGCCTCACCAGAGCATGTCCCGATCTACGACGATCTGCTGGAAAACTTCGACGCCAAGTTGATCGCCGGTGGTGCCGCCCAGAACACGGCCCGAGGCGCCTCGTACATCCTCCCGCCTAATAGTGTCGTATACCTCGGCGGAGTCGGTAACGACAAGTACGCCGATATCTTACGGGACGCCGTTAAGCAGGTCGGTCTAAGAGTCGAGTACCGTGTCGATCCCAAGGAGCCCACGGGGAGGTGCGGCGTGGTCATCACCGGCCACAACCGAAGCTTGTGCACCGATTTGGCCGCTGCTAACCACTACGACCTCGACCATCTTAAGAGCCCCAAGATCTGGGAACTCGTCAAGAACGCCCAGTTCTACTATGTCGGCGGCTACCACTTTACCGGTACATTTTCTCCTTGCTTCGATTTCCTCCTTTTTCCTTTTCTTGCCCCCCTGCCCCCCTTTCCTCTCCCTGTCCTTTAGCCCCCATCTCTCTCGGACTACCTAAACATAAACTAACAAGCATGCAGTCTGCCCACCTGCCATCCAAGCCCTCGGTGAAGAAGCCGCTGCGAACAACAAGACCTTCGTCGTCAACGTCAGCGCTCCTTTCATCGCCGAGTTTTTCAAGGACCCCCTCGACGCCTCCTCTCCGTACTGGGACTACGTCATCTGCAACGAGTCCGAGGCCGCCGCCTACGCCCGCTCCCACTCGTTATCCGTAGCCGAGACCGACGTCCCCGGCATCGCCAAGGCCATCGCGAACCTGCCCAAGGCCAACACCAAGAAGCCCAGGGTCGCCGTCATCACGCAGGGCACGCTCCCCACCGTCGTCGCCATCCAGGGCCAGGACGAGGTCAAGCAGTACCCCGTGCACGCCATCGACGCCTCCAAGATCAACGACACGAACGGTGCCGGTGACGCCTTCGCCGGCGGTTTCGTGGCCGGTCTCGTCCAGGGCAAGCCCCTCGAGACCTGCGTAGATCTCGGCCAGTGGCTTGCGCGGCTGAGCATCCAGGAATTGGGTCCTTCGTAAGTTACTTTCTTCCTCGATTCGGCTACCTTTCTCCCCATGCCTTATTCTTGTCTTCCCTTATACGATATATCTCGAGACGTCACTAACACGTATTTCCCGCGTCGAACAGATACCCCTTCCCCAAGCAGACCTACCAACCCTCGTAGACACGACTTCCCGTCGAAAGGTGGTAAAATCTCACCAAAAAGCTTTGACGTTACTCAACTTCGCGCAAAGGTTCGGCGTTATGTAGAAAAGGGACATGGCATTCGGTAGGCGGAGCATCGTATATGTACAAAGGCGGCCCGAAAGAAAAAAAAATCGGGATAGCTTGAGTCATCTCGTCTTCTTTTTTTTTGCTGGGTTTCAACAACTGGGGGGTTTTTATATAGATGGTGAACATTCTGTATCTCGTGGGAACGAATGTGGATAAGGTAGTGCCCTCCAATCTGAAGGTTTTTTCCGATCCGGATATAGATGGATAAAGCTGTTCTGTGATCATCTGATGGACACCCCGAGACTAAGGTATCGTGCTGCTAAAGGAATCGTAGAGGGGGGGGGGCTGTTTCGCTCGCTTGCCTCGAGTACTCATTTCACCATTACACCTTCATCACCGATAGAAGTCCACGGAATTATTGCGATTGTTGATAACTATCTGGGTATTTATTGATGGCTCAACAATTGTAAATCTCATCGCTGGCTTGATGCATATTCTGATCTGTGCTAGAGCCAAGTGAGAACGATCCCCGGCATGAAATACATAAAGACCATACTAAGTGAGTGGCTGGGTTTGTGATCCCATTTATCCATAGCTTCCGAATACTCATTCGTTCCCATACGGCCGAACTTTACGTACTAGTACGGATCCTCGACGGCGACTAGCTTTATACGAAACCTTGCCTTGATATAGATTATGACGTTGTTGTACTGTCGATTTGGTGCTTAGCTTTGTGAGAAGTCCCTCCCCAAGTCATATCCCTGAATTATCTCCTCTTAGTGTCACTTTTGCAATTTTGCAATTTTCCGAAAAATTATATGCCGTGTTTACTCGGTTCCAATATCGGTTTTTAGGAGTAGCCTAGCCTCTGAGTAAGTCTCTTGCTTGTCTTCCAGTTTCGTGGTAATTCTGACCAGCGCCGGTGTATCCTAGGATGAACTTTGGGATGGGAAGAACAGGTCGTCTGAATATTTCATATTTGAGCTGACCAAGCTATTCAACGGATTGAGAAAGGGGGGAGTATCATATTCATAGCATGCGGAAAAAAAGTATTTCCCGAGATGTCAGGAAAGTAGAAGAACAAGAAGAAAGATCAGAAACCACCGTACCTCAAGATATTGCTTCCCTTTCAAGATTTATGTCCGCAGAAAGGTTGCCCCGAGAGAATAGGGGGCTTCTGAAAGTAGCCCTTGGTTTGCTGAAATCTGGAATACAAGCAACAAGGAGCTTGATAGTATCCAGTAGTTTCTGCCTGGTAGTCGACTGGTTTGGCTGAGATGGCACATTACGACAACAGCCCTTTTCTGATTTTCCTCATCCATCTATGGATATAGGTGTGTTCTCCGTAAAACCCCTAGAACAAAATAAATCATAAGAAGTTCGGTCCAATTTTAGGACTCCCTCGCAGTTTGCTTGATAATCCCTTGTGCTAATCGTCATTAGTTACTGCTAGCTGGTGACGTATTAGAGAATGACCACGTACTCTGTATACGAGCCACACGAACACGATGTGACTAGCGTGAACTAAGTCGTGAGAAGGAAAATGAAGATAGAGACGTGATTAAGAATCAGCAGATACACTCGCCACTTTTAAGGAATTTCATGTAGACTGTCGTATACCGAAATCCCGGACAATATCAGACGGATAAGAGATCATCACTTTTGGCGATGCATCTCATTATTATTAAGCCATGCCGACTGTAAGACCTGTTGGTCGTAGTCGTACAGACCGTCCTCTTCGGGCAAGTAATTTTTGATTTGGTTCCGGTAGCGCGGGGGTTCGTCTCTGCCGATGTGATCCGGGCTGAGTTGACCGAAGGAGGTGCTTACATCGTAGGATTTTCCGTTAGAGAGGACGGCGCTAGGAGGACCAGCCGGAGGGCCGGCGGGAGTGCCGCCGAAGATGCTGCTCGGGTGCGAGAAGGCGAACGTCGAGCCGCTTCTTGCGGGCTCCTGGGGCCAAGGAGAATACTGCTGCGGAAGTGCAGGTGCCGCGCGGATATTTGCCGATGCCAACCCCTGACTTCCCGGCGCTGGAAATCCGGCTTCGTTGCCAGCGGGACTCGAGACATTCTCGAATCGGCTTCGAGGATCTAGATACCCCCCATATACGGCCGGCTGGGCAAACCCCGCAGATCCAGGAGGGCTTTGTAGGTTAGAGGCGGCAGTACGCTGGCTAGCCGAACGCTCCATATAGTTCGAACCCAAGCTGTTCCCCAGATTACTCAGGTAGGGCGAGCTGGCCTCCGCAGAGTACGGCGCGCCTGGCATACCCGGCGTCAGCTTTCGGGCGCCCAAGAAGGGACTGGAGCCCACACGGCTCGCGAAGCTGTCCGGGGACTGCGCGGCGTAGGGGTCTAATCCGTGCTGAGCATAGAGGGCGGAGGTCAAGCTGTCGAGGACCGCATTTCTTGATACTTCTAGCGAGTCGCGGGAACCCTTGCTCTGATGATTGTTAAACCTCGAGGCCCCTCGAGACGATCCTGGCGACGCGTGCGCGGGTTCTCTCGCGCTGTGCTGCGCTTGGACCTGAACGGCGGGGCTAATATTATCGAGATAGGGAGACGAGTCAACGCCGTTTAGCTGGCCGTGGGCGCTCCTAGGCACATAATCACCATCGGAAGTCGATTGGTTATTAGATCGGCTACTGGAGTGCTTCGGAGCCGGCGCGTAGAAATAGCCCCATGGCAGACTAGGTATAGCCTTGGACGCGGGAGAAGGGTGCGCCGCATCTGGGGCAAGCCGACCGAAGATGTCGTTGGCCATAGTAGTGTTCATCCCGTAGGTCGAATCACCCTGGGTATGACTCGACTGAGGTCTGCTGTCGTCGAGCGGATCCAAGAGCTTGTTCACCATCTCGACCATCTCGCTATCCCCGCTCAGATCTGTGTCGAGAAGCGAGCTAGGTGCCTGCTCCTCGACCGATTTTCCCTTGTGAGGTTTGTAGTGTGGTTCGGGATCTAGGTCATCTTCGCTGTGGGCCGTCGCAGCGACGTTCTCTAGAGTCGCGCTTGGCGCCTGGTGTGCCGGCTCCTCCATTTTTGTCCCCATGCCGCCAAGCTTAAGCTTACTCAGCATATGTAGCATACTTATCTCGTCCATCGAGACTCGCTGAGAAGGCTCGACGGCGTAGTCCCAGCATTCGACATTTCGTCCCTCGTATTGTTTGAGGCCCATCGTGAGCGGGGACGCCGGACTCCCCGCCAGCAGGACTCCGCAGTACACGACGTCTCTGATGCGCCAGATCGCTTCGGTATGAGGCTTGAACTGGCGACCGAAGGCCCTCTGGCGTGGCTTACGGACCTTGTGCTTCTTTGGCGGATTCCGGTCCGGCACGTCCTCCGTCTGTATGAACAGCGGCAGGTCTTGGTCGCTCAGAGGTTTTAGCCCGAGCGCTTCTGTATCTTCCGGTAGGAGATACTTCGACGGCATCGTGGTGACGGCTTGATCGATGATTACGTTGAGCAGTGTCAACGTATCAGCAAGAAGGCTGTATACATCACTCACGTGCGGCTCGAGGAATTCTCGATAGTTGTTGGCGTCGGTCCTGGAGACATAGATCCACGATACGTAGATGCGGAAGAGAGGCAACAGCTTCATCAGGAGCTGACTAAAGTAGACCGGACTCTCGACGTCCTCGTAGTCTCCGCCCTCGCATTCGGGGATGGGAGAGGTGGCAGACTCATCCAGTAGCGCCGCCTTCAAGACTCGAAGGAGGATCAGGACCGTGCGAATATTGAATCGCAGTAAGAATTGGGCCGACTGAGACCCTTGCATAGTCCAAGCGGCTTTTTTATTCTGCAGTCAGTATACAAACCCCTGAGAGTGGCGTGGTACCAGGTACCTAGGTCGACTCACACTTTACTTTCTCCAGAGCTACGTCGTATGCTGCGATGTTGATGAAGATCATCTTGCGTAGGATCGTATCGTCGGCATCGGACTTCATCGACATCTCTAGGCGATGTAGTACCTCCTCCTCCAGTTCGGCTTGCTGGGAGAATGGTTCTCCCTGGAAGAAGTACGCGTGCAGCCGGAGGAACCAGGTGATCATGGTCTCGCTCGGATCCTTCACGAGACCTTTGCGAGCGGCGGGTGAGTTCTCTAGACCCTTGAACTCTCGCTCGAGATTGTTGACGCCCAGCTCCGACGGCTTCGCGATGCAGATGGAGCGGTGGAAGTGATATACGATATCGAAATGCCGGCCTCGAAGCTGATAGAGCACGGCCAATTGGTGATGAGCGGAGCCGTCGTCGGGATTGATAGTATTCGCTAGGCTGTAGTACTCCAGGGCTTTGTCGAAATTCGAGTTCGAGAGCTTCTCCGACATCTGGCAGCGGTACCTGACTAGGTCTCCGAGGTGGACCAAGGTGATTTGACACGACTTCAGGATCATCGTGCTGAGCTGAGACGGAGGGGTGGAGTCGGGAGCGGGAGGCTTCGCCGCCTCGATGTCCGTGCCGTGGGCGGCCTGGTGCAGCTCCGGGATGAAGTAGCGTCCGGAGAGCTGCTGGATATAGACGCGGTAGAAGGACTGGGCCGTCCTAAGGAATCCTCGGTACTGCTTCTCTAACTTGCGCCTCACGACCACTTGGTTCTGCGCCAGGAGACGGGTCATAACTTTTCGGTACTCGCCGTTGAGCTGGGTGTGGACCTGCCATAGATAATGCTCGACTTGTTTACCGACGGCGTACTCGAAGTCGTTGGCGACGACGTTCACGCAAGCCAAACGAAACCTAGAAGAGTCTCAGCATTGTGGTATACAAGTAGCATATATGCCTAAGTAGCTAGAATACGTAGAGGGGACCATACTCGGCCATCGTCTTCTCGAGCCCTTCAAAGCGAGAGGTAACTTCTGTCGTTCCGCGATTCGACAACCTCTCCGCTATGACGGAGCGAATCTTCTGGGCCTCCCTATAGCGGATGTTAGCCGACATGTCGGACCGATACCACGATGCTGCTCGGTCCGGCGCATCTAGAAAGGATAAACGTACGCCCAGCTCGCTCTGGCTTTGTCCCGCGGACTATCCATTATAATCGAAGTATCTTATGATAGAACCCGGAACAGTTCAGTTTCGAGTCTTGGTAGGGTAATTAAACGGCACTAGATTCCGTCGGATATGGGTGTTGGTGCTGGTACTGTTGTTGGGTGACCGGGAGACTGTTGCGACAACTCGCAGTCAGGAAACAGGATCACACGAACTCGAACCGGGAGCGAGGATGTGGGTGATATCCATAGTTCGACAGGTGCGACGAGAGAATGTTCGGTTCAGAGCGCGCCGTAGAGGATTGGGTCGAATTTGTTATGTCGGAGGAATATATCGGGAACATTTGCGGTTACTTGTGGAGGGAAGGGATGCCTCGTAGAGAGATATCTCTAATCTAGATAGGTAAGTAGGTAGAGAGTATAAAGAATACAAGCGATGTTAGCGCAGACTGCAGTGTAGATACTTGATGCGTCTGCGACCAGTTGAAAGGGGTTTTCGTGGACTGGAAGCGTTGTTGGGAAGCGAGGTGAAAGAAAAAAAGTGAGAGAAGTGTAGAGGTGATTAATGTGGAATGGGTGGAAGGACGGATGAGGCGACGGGGTGAGTTCCATCGTAAAGTTTAAAAAAAACTACCTAAGTACTTAAGAGTCACTAGGGTCCTTTCCGGCGCACGCTAGCTGTTCATCTCCAGGGCAGCAGCAGCACCCGCTAGGTACTAAAATCTGCGACCCTGCCCAAGGCCTCAACCTAAGTGCCCCCCAAGTGCCCCAGGTGTACGAAGACTTCCGTACAGCAGACCCCTCACCACTAACCCCGGATTAGTTAGGGGTCCTTCTTGACGGCTTTTACGTTTTCACTCGAGAGTACAAGGTTGACACGCCGCAAACCCTGTCCTAGACTCCTAGGTCCATGTGGTCGATCATTCAGATCAGTCACCTCTTATTCGCTCTATTGACTTGTTAGTGAACCTTGACAAGGTCGAATCTCCTCAATTGCACATGTTTTGTAGGTATAAATATGTAAGATATTGTTAAGTTACAACTCACTCACTTGACCGCCTCCATCAGTGACATACTACGCAGTAGGTCTCCGATGTCCACATTACATCGTCAGAGTCCGTAACTTAGTATCTTATTTACAAATCTTGAATAACTAAAAGCCTGTATAATCATAATTTTCTGGTTTTAAGTACCAATTTTTTATTTGTATTTGTTTCTTCTTTCACAGAGATTTACAAGTGATTTGAGGTATATCGTTATTGTATTCTGGTTCTGGACCTGGACAACTCCTTTCAGGTACCATAGATGCGGTTATCCTCGCTCCAAGAACGTCGTCAACGGCAACGGTCAAACCTAACAAAGCGCTCAATTTCGTTACTGCGAACGCCCGTAAGTCAGCTAGGAACAGTCCTCTTAATGTAAATATACCCCCGATCTCCCAACTCAAAGTCACACAACGCAAATATGAAGCGCTCACGCGAGCCTGAAGAAGACGAATATTCGTCGTCGCCAGAGCCTGAGGTCGGTTCGGAGAGAGTACAGGACAGCGCGAGCCCTCGAGAGGAAGAGGAACATCCACCCACGAAGATCACGGAGCTAGACGAGTCTGCCATCGACGACGATAGCAACACCTTCACGATGAAATGTTCTCTCCCTCCACATCGAGACGTGATGTTATTCAAGACGTATGCGGAATACGAAGCGCATCACAACAGGACGCATAGGAACCGATGCGTAGAGTGTACAAAGAATTTCCCGTCCGAACACTTGCTGAATGTCCATATCGAGGAATGTCACGACGTCTTCGCCATCGTGAAGAGGGAGCGGGGCGAGCATACGGTAAGGTGATTCCTACAGATCAACTCATCATACGACTAACCATGTACCGAATAGTACTCGTGCTTCGTCGAAGGCTGTGATCGAAAATGTGGAACGCCCCAGAAGAGACGCAGTCATCTAATCGATAAGCACATGTACCCGAAGAATTACTTCTTCGCGGTAACCAAAGAGGGTGTCGACGGGAGACAGTCTCTGCTTCTCGAAGGTGGACACCGTCGACGGAGATCTTCAACGGCAACGGCGACAAATGGTGGCGGACCAAAGTCGACAGGAAGAAGACAGAGTCTTCAACAAGTGGAAACTTCGAAGCCGGTGGCGGAGGAACCAAGGAAAGAAACGCCAGAAACAGCTTCTTCTCCGCTCGAAGTCCCGGATACCGAGATGGAAGATCTGGCTGGCGCTATGTCAGCACTGCAGTTCATCCCTACAAGCATCCGCTTCGGCCATAGGAAAGGGAAAACGGGGTTTGCGAAACGATAGCACTATAAGACGAGGTTGAATGAGGACACGATGGAATGACATGAATATAAGATTGATGATATACGTATATCAGGAACAGCGTTGCAGATGAAAGACATCCTAAGCCATGGGGGTATTTCTCAATTTAACTTTTAGTCTACTCCCTAGTCATCCCAAGATATCCTCGACAAATTCATAATGGTATGCAGCAGAAGATGTAAAGACGGACCGCCCATACTCCGGATCGTGATAGTAGTGCCGTATGCCGTAGACCGGTATAATAAACCTAACGCGACGCAGCCCCAAACGCCATAATGCCATGAAGCCCAACCAGTGCGAGAACGCAAATTCGTGAGTTAATCGCTCGAAGCGCAACCCCTGCAGCCGCAGCTTACGCACTGGACGTCCTGTTCGTCTTTCAGCTGTGCTTTGGGTACCCGGCAGACGCACGTCGATTGGAAATTCGTCTCCTTGGTCTGGATGCAGCGAAGACAGCATAGCTATACACCAAAGTTAGCGAGGTTCAAACCACACGTTGGCGAGATTTTAAGCGTACCTTCTCGTAACCTTGCTTCTTCCACTTGGCGATCAGCATCGCGTCCGCGTACCCATTCTTGAGCAACCAGTCATACAGCGGCTTGCTGATGGCCTCTTTTTCGTAGTATAGCTCGTAGATGTAACGGCTGCGCTGATGTGAAATCTGGAATATGGGCCACTGAGCTTGGTGCTTGGGGATGTTATTCGTGGGCGTGTTCTGCGCGTCCTTCATCTTGATGTTGAAGACCTCGAGGTCGTCGCGAATGTCTTCGAAGCCCTCAGGCGGCTTCTTCGACCGCGAGGCGTGAGATCTTACTGCAGGCATCTTTTGTAAGGACCGGATAGAGTTCGACGAGAGGAGAGAGGCTAGAGTTACGATCTTAAATCGATTGTTGATACCCAGTTGTATGGTGGTGGGGCAAGGCTGAGAATTGAATTATCAGGATGAAGCCTTGACGTTCTAAGATAAGGATCCACCTAGGTACATGGGTGTTTGCTGACTAATGTAATGTGGCTTCCAGGAAAGTGGATGTGACTTTGTGGCTTGTGCTTCCGCCCATTGGATCTTCGTCCGAGACTCTTGGAGCTTTAGAAGTTGAAATGAACCTCAACCCTACGTCAAGCAACACATCTCACCCATCATGGCGGTGACACCTACCCAATTCGCTCGCACGACGCGGGTGTGTCAGTATATCTTTTCAGTCTTATGAGATGTTGGCTGACACGGTTTATAGCGACGAATTGGAACGATGCAAAGCGACGAGTCCTTGCGGCTTATCGAGAATGGATACGAGCAGTATGATCCTCCCCGAATATATGCTTCACTCCATTTTATGGTTAGGACGGAATATACGGTAGAGGCTTTGTAGGGTGTCTTCGGTTAACGCCAACTATTTCAGGCTCCAGAGATCCAAACGATGTACTCGGTTCCCTTCTCGGTAGCCGTCATCCGCACAAGAATGCGACAAGAGTTCGAACGACATAGATTTGTAAACAAGCTACCGGTAGTCGATATGCTTCTCATGCAGAACAATGCGGAATATCAGGTCAGTCGATCAGCGATTTCCCACGTCTACAGAGTTTTAGTGTTCCAGAAGCAACTAGAGGGCAATTAGGGAAACGTTCAACTCTGCCCGGACATTGCTGATGGATCTACAATTAGGAAATGATGAACTACTGGAAGCAGACCGCGCACGTCATGTCATACTTCGAAAGCGAGAACTTCCGAGGGGCCGACAGATTGCCGAGTAGCTTTATGAAGGGTTTCCTAGAGGCAAGTTTCTGCGACACGCCCTCAACGCCGAAGACCCAGGCTAACAGCGTCTCAGGGTCGCAACTAGATATAGGTATCGTCTCACTGTATTGTACATAGACAGACCCAACAAAGCAGATTAAATCAGAGAACCTTGAAATTCGTCTACCCGACTCCGAACGCCGCAAATGCCGTGTAATCCATTTTTTATCTTGAGGTCTCTAAAGCAGTTTATGCATCCTGTCTAGTCTCTTGCTTCTTCTTGCCTCTTGCTAGCTTGTTCCGGAGTCGCTTCGAACTTTTCTCGCTGGGTCCAGAACTCGTCGGCAACAACGTCGCATAGATCCTCTAAATCCTGAAGACCCTTGGATAAGGCGGCGGCGGCCGTCGTTGTGTCTACAAACCGGTCAGTGCCTGGCGGGGAAGGATGTCGATTTCTAGCATTACCATATGTTTGAATTCTCAAGTTCATCTTATCCTCTGAAGGGTGAGGGATGGCGTATGCGCAAAATTCCACATCGGGGCTGCGACGATAATTAGTCACCCTACTTCCGAAAGAAAAATAATACAGGCGTACTTTTTCATGATGATGTATCGCAGAGCATTGCCGAGCGTGTGGCCCTCCTTCAGGAATTCAAAAGAAGCTGCAGTCTCGGACGATCCAGGTAGCTATGTTCAACATCTCATCAGTAGTATGTCTTTGCTAGAGCGATTTGCCGAATCTGCAGACGTACGATTCTAACCCGCTGAGGTTCCTCTTCTTCCTCGAAAGGATCTCCGCCTTCAAACTGGTCTTCCTCCATGGCCTCGTCGTTCTCTTGTTCTTCGGCGGGCTTCTGCGCCGAGGTAGGAACGTCGTCCATAGAAGTGTCTACTTCCTCGGGCGCATCGTCGCGAGCCTTCGTTCGTCCAGGCATTGTCTATGAAGCAGATGAATGACGCCTGATATATTGTAAGAGTGGTGAAAACGTTCAGTAGACAATTGTGTAGTTTGTATCTAGGTAAGTAATGTTCAATGACGAAACTGCGAAACTGCGAAACTGCGAACTGCGCTGTTCGAGAATTTTGGTGGGGTCTCGTTTACTGATCAAGCTCTGATGAATAAAATTCAAGGTGACGGGGTGAATGGGTTGCCACAGTGTTGAATTGGTTATCCATAAGTGTATAGACTGTGTATCGAGGGCCCGATGATTTTCCGCTGTATTATAGGCCGGACATATCGGGTAGATACTTTGGTACATGTACTCTCGAAATCACCCTCGGGACGTCATCTACCTACCTAGCTATTAGGTATTATAAGTCTTTTACGGATAACACATAAACATGACTGTGCCTATGGTCGGTAGCTCCGATAGAAGACTGATATATTATCCATTCTGTATAGGTATATCTAAGCTTTCTTCCGATATCATGTCAAAACACCTAACTCGGCCCTAAGAGTGTGCTAAAACTCATGGGTATTTCGCGATGGAGCATAGTACGTCTACGCGGATTTCGGGCTGGCACAAGAAAGAAAGTAAAGACGTCGAATGCGTTCATCCACTTTTAGGAGACAACCTTGAAAGGCAGGATATAACGTGATCTCTCATGCTAACCCTATTACACTAAGAAAACTAATCATGCGTCTACGATGAAGCATAAGTTGATTATTCCATCACAATACGCAGGCCGCTTGCCTCTAGCAATTCGTTGCCAAGACGGTCGTCATTATACCCAGTCCATCCCCTCAACTCTATGGGCCATGTCGTTAGTCTTATTCGCTTTAGTCCATGTGGAATCACGTCCACGTCGCAGATTGCCATTTAGCCATGGCCTTTTGGATCTGTGGTAGTTGAAACTCTTGGAAAAAGGATGATCGGCTTCCCTTATATCCCAATATGCTCTGGTCGTACATGGGATGGCTGGGTTCGGCGGCGATGACCCGGACGCTCCATGCGGATGGCCTGAACTGAGGCTGCTGGCCTTCGACGACGCTGATAGCCTTCCGGATCCGTCGTTCCAAGATCCGATTCTTTACTCTCGGCTCCACGAACACCGCGTCCGAGCTATAGACGGGGTTCCTATCGTCGCATACGAAAGTGAGCTGCTCTAGGTTGGTAAAGTACTGGTGGACCTGGCATAGGATTTGCTCGGCTGTTAATTGAGCGGCCCTGTTCCTTCGACCATCAGAGCTGTCGTGGCTTATGAGGCCTTCATTAATAGCAATGCGATGGACGCAGGCCAGTTCCTCTCGTTGTACTAGAGACAGGAACATATTAAACAGCGTCTCCGCAGCCGCGATGCCTCGCCTCCGGCCGAAATAGAGCGTATCTCTGAGAGGGTCAAAGAAGATGCCGCCAGTCTGTGGCGAGGACCTAAACAGAAGCCTGTATCGTTTCGATGCCTCCTGCCGAGACTCCCGGCATGCGTGCAGGTTTACTGGGATAGGCGATATGGATGTCCAGACGGTGGGCCTGCTGTCGCTCTGTCGCTGTTGAGGTGTCAGAGGCGGTCCGGTGCTGCATTTGATCTCTACTATGCGTGGTCCGGGAAGGTTGTAAGCCCATATCTTGAACCGAAGTTCGATGGGGAGTCGAGCGAAGAGCAGCTTGGATTTATATCAGTGTCTATGCATACTTTAATTCCGCCAAGACTTACAAAGACTTGAGGAGAATCCCTCGCTACTACCGCCATGAGTGCCACGTTTCCAGAGCGAAGATGGTGTGCCGGCAATAATGACAAGGACCCGAAGGAGTGGTTGGGCGTGGCGCCAAAGCCCAGGCTTCTGGTAAGTGGAAGATGTGCATCAGCTAAAAATGCGTCCACCGAAGGAATGGACAAAGAAGTGGCTGCCACGTACATATAGGAACTTAATCAGTCGCACCCGATCCACCAAGCTGGATATCGCCAAGGCTACAGGAGGTCCTGTCACCGTCACCTGGGTAGGCGAGCTAGCGACGTGCCAACGATATCGGTCGAACAGTGACACGGTCGGTTGGGCGCTGTGATACTTTGCGCTCCGTCGTTCCAGAGGACAGGTCCGACCCACCATATGCGTGCACTCGTAGCCGTCAAGCTCATAGCTTCGAGCTCGCTCTCCACAAACTTTTATTACCTCCATATGACCTAGGGAAATCCTCTCTCCGACGGGAAAGAGTGACGATATCAATGACGGAGCTGTCGAGAACATTCACCGACGAAATCCGATCCTGCAACCCTGGAATATTACCAGAGATGGACAAGGTTTAGACCTTTAGCTTGGCCGGAAAGATCCACCAGGACCCGACAGTTCGGATCCAGCACACGAGGCTTGTCCGAAATAGGAAATGCGAGAACCTATCCTGGCTGGTTTGCTCACAACCCCTCCCTCTTCCCTTTGCACCACGTCTGCGCTACGAGCATTTAAACCTCGCCGCCGGGAACGGTGTCATTATGGGAGACTTTATGGAATCTGCTGTGCGCCCTGAGACGTTGGAACTCTAAAAAACGATCACAATCATGTTTTCACATATTATGATAAGGGGTTACAACATGCTTACTGCCTACCTACCTAGGTACTTACCACTCGATACGCACGAGGGATCCCGTTTCCATAGAGAGGAAAACATGTGATAGGAGCACGATGTCCGGTGCTCTAATATGAGTTGTCGCCCCAGATCATCGTGTCCGAAGTATTAGAATGACTAAAAGCTTGGTGCTCTGCCATACGGATGCAGACCCGCCTCCCTGTCGTCGTCACCGGCATTTGGCGACGACCCTAGTCGAAGTTATTCTGCTCTCGCATCGCTTTTAGATGATGCCGATACGTGCGTCTACATGAATAGGCTGGCATACGAACGTGTAGCTGGGAATCCCAATGATCCGCAGATCCTGCATGCCGCTCGCTCGGTTCCGCTCTGTTGGTACATCCTCACCTACCAAGCAATTTTGACCTCGGCAGAAACGCTAGGTACGCACGTATTCGATATAAGAGGCCATAACGTCACGAGTGACGGTTCTGCCTCCATACAGGGTAATGCCACCCCTTAGTATCAAATAAGTCGGTGAGATGCATGTTTCGTCGACTTTCGACCTCGTCCTGTGGCAACGATCCAAGTAAGACACGGTGCAATACACACGGTAAGTGGGTTATTCCGTAGAAAGCAAATCCTTCTACGCATGTTCGAAAATGTCAAGTTTCAGTCAAGACTGATCCCGGCTCTCTTATCGTCGTCGAAGAAGTTTGCTCAAATGCTTCTACCCGCATAATCTAGATTTCCCCAGCTCGTTAGATGCTCGCATAAAACCTAGACCCTTGAGGCTTAAGGTTGATTACCCAAAGACGTCTTCAAGTTGGGTATCAGGTAAGCCGAGCTAAATTGCATCAGTTCAACTCTTCGCGAATGCTCCCTTGCAGTAGGCTAAAGTCGCTTAACCTATTGCGCAAAATGAAAAGCAAACTCCAATTTGGAAAATATCTTGAGTATATACTAAAAATGATATGAAGTCATGTTGATGATTAACAAGTCATTAAGTAATCCGATACTGAATAGATTGATGAAACATGTTAGGAAGTCCACAAGAACGTCCTACCACCGGAATACTAGGTGACTTAATATTTTCAATATTTACATATGCATCGGAGATCTTAGAATGGCGAATAGGGATAGATCTGAAGCTAGGGAACTCAGACCCGAGACGCCTTTCACTATGGAGCTATCATCCGTTGCGAGTTATTGCTTTTCAACACCTACAACGTACTATGTATGTATTAAGTAGTAGGTATATAAATCAACACTGGCTATCGCCTGAAGTGTGGATTGTTTTGTTTCTTTGTGTTATGCGGCGTTTATGATGAATTTCTTTTGGTGCTTCCAAGATTATGAGTATTTCTGTACTTCCACACATACAATGGATATTCATGTGACAGCAGTTAGGTAGCTGGGTAGGAGGTAGTGTTAGATGAATGATAACGAAAGAACTTACTCGGCGCTAAAGAACTCCTTTATCCTCACTTGAAACTATAAGCGATCCGGAGCGACTATCATGCCTTCGAGTCTACAGAAGAAGCAAGATGCCTACCTTGAATCCTTCAGGAGACTAGACCCCCTTATCCCCACATCAACGATCTCCGAATGTCGTGCATACTACCTAGCCAACTAGACCTGAAGCAGATATACCAATAAGTAAGCAGATTATCATAAGTGCAATCCCTCATGGCATTATAAGCTTGATTCCATCTAGCCAATGCGATTCTCAGCTCGACTAATAGTCTCCAGCTACATACCAGGAACACATCTCAGGCCGTGGCAGCGCAGGGTAGTATCCGTTAGCGCTCTGTGCTCTCATTGGCCGCGGCGCCGCAGTGTCATCCACTTCCCCATCCCCTCTAAGCGCCCGCCACGGTCTAAATTTGGGGCCCCTGGCCGGCCCTCCCTTGGGCCAATCTATTAACGATCGTGCGCCAAATTCCTGCAGAATTTCTCTCCTTGGGCAACCCTCCCTGGTCTCGGATTCTCGTCACACGCGCGGGCGCCTCGCCATTCACCTTTTAATATCGCTGGCGGGATGAGGATATATGTGAAATTATGTACGAGGGTATCACCCGGAGTACTATCCTTAGCCCTTTGCATGTTGGAAGCGCTTTGCTAGGTAGGGGTCCGCGTGGCTAGGTCTTTCTAGAAGGGATGGTTTTGTTCACTATAGTCGGGAAGTTGGCGGCGTGTATTCATTATACATATTCGTCGCCTTTTTCGCACTCTTGGTGATTTTGTAGGCTGTCTCCTTTTTTCTGACATCTCCTTTTTACGATAGTTACTCGTTGTCTGTACTATCTGTTTCTTTGCTTCGTCTCTTGTTTGATTGTTTCTGTTTCGTTTTGTTTGCCTATAATTCTTTTTATCTATCGTCGACTTTCTGTGAGGGGTTGAAACGACCGATTCCTCGTATATACCTAGGTATATTATTCAATACTATACTATACTATATTATTTTCTCTCGCTGTCTATCGTCTCTTCGTCGCCATGTCTCTCAACAATAAGGGCCCAGTTGCTCCGATCTACTCGGAGTTCGATTTCAATGACCTCGAATACCAGAGGTACCAGAAGAAGATTCGGCTGGTCGACAGTGCCCGCATCGGACTCACCACGCTCGTTCTTCTCTGCGGTCTCACCATCCTCGGGACGTCGGCAGATACGTTAGCCGTATACAACGCGACTCACGTCCCGAGCGACTTCCACTTGCCACTATGGCCCGATCAATTTGACCTTCGACCTACGATAGCGCTCGTCGTCGGTAGCAGCATCGTGGTCGTTACCCATAGCATGTCTCTGCTGTGCAGCAAAATCAAGATGGTTAGTACTACTTCATGCACAGAGTCGCAGACCTTTCACGTGATGTTTAGCCCATTGCTAAGAGTCGATAAAGCTTCGCAACCTGACTGCTGTCTACACATCTCTTTCTCTCACTGCGCCTTTCGTCGGCTTCACGGCTGTCATGATCAGCATGATCTTCTTCTACGCCGTCAACGCCTCGACCACGGATGACACGGTGCAGAGTTGGAGTTGCCAGTGGAAGATCGCAAGCATGAGCGCGAAACCTCACTTTGGTACCTTGTGCGACGAGAGCCGGACAGCTTTATACCTATCCGTCGTATTAGTACCGGTCGAACTGATCGTCTTTACGATTGCTGCCTATCAATCGATCCTGGAGAGGAAGTCGATCGGTTTCACGCCGTCTCGCAAGTCCGGCAGCCCCGCGCCGTCGTCCTAGGACGCTATCGGATACTACATAACCTGGTTCTCGACCTCCGCATGGCCGCGTATCAGCCTCCCGTCGACGAGAGTGCCCAGGTGAACCCCCATGTGCCTATCGGAGTCTGGCCACCAGGGTAAGATAAGGTGCACAAGATAGGCTTCAAATTGACAAGTGCAGCCGAATTGCGGTGGTAATCTGTATAACAGTTCCATGTAACAGGACATTGGGGAGGAGGGCCGGCGAGATACACCGTTATCTTGAATGGGTGCTGCGTGTTGACGTTCTAGGTCACCTCGTCCTATATATGAGGAGCATACTGATTGGTGCGATATATCGGATCTCGGTAGCCCGTAATAGCATTTTTAATTCGGATTTCACCGTGCCCATCTGAACGAGACTAAGGTGATAGAGAAGGTCTCGGATATGCAAGCAGAATAAATTAACACTGCCATCCTACGAGCGGAAAGCTGCGGCTCTGGTTCGCGAGAGTGGCTGTTTGCGATAAAATACCCCAACTATAGATGACCGAGATAACGATCCGAGAGATAGATATCGTCATATCCAATACCTAGGTATACCGACGGGAATTCAGCGGAGATGTATGATACCTGAGAGGACCATATCCTTTTCGCTTATGAAGAGATTTTCGAGGTGACGGACTAGGTACCTAGGTTAGGTATGCTGATTTCTAAATCTTATAATGCTTCCACCAAGGGATTCTCTCATCCGCGACAGATGATGCCGCCTTCCTGGTTTCCATTACCAATCGATGACCGGATGCAAGAGGCCAAGAACGGGTAGCAGCGTCGTAGCACAAGTGAGATGTTGTACATCCTTGAGGGACGACCGTGATGGGCGTTTCTTGTCTTACCTAGATCCCGCTTGTCGTGTGCCTCGTGTTACAATCATCTCATAAAAAGGACTCTAGGTTTTGTGGGATGGTGGTGCAACTTGAAGAGAAGGTCGAAAGATTCAAAAGTTTCAATGTTTCAATGTTCTAATGTTCCAAGGGTTCCAACCTGGAAGTATTCCAAGGATGGGTTGAAAAAGCGAGGTTCGGTTATTTGTGTCATTTTATGACGAAAAGAATGCAGGCGCTCTTTAAATACCATGTACATACATGATAACCATTGGGAGGTACACTCAGGTATTTATTATTTATGAGGGTAGGTGCTTCTAACCCCGTCAAATCGACTCAATCCCCATCAATTGGTACCTGCCTTATATGCAGCTTGACGACAACTTGGTCAACCTTAACATCCATCATTACGTCGTACAAACAGGGCAAATACATCTTCACCTTCTCCTTTTACCGTTCACTACCTAGTTCACTATCACTGTTACTGTCTCTATCACTTGTCACTACTTACCCAATTTGACCAGACTCTTCATTTCCACTGCCACAGAAATTCCGGTTTGAACTATTTTCAACTTGGAATTGTTGTAGCTTGGATTTTTCTTTGGTAACTCCAATACCATTCTCATTTCACGGCACAGCAAAAAGAAAAAAGAATTAAAAAATTCAGGAGCTGAGCCAGCTGGCGGCCGCCCACTCATTTTTTTTATCCTATAGATCGAAGGCTTCCACGCCCTTGATCCATATACGAGGATAGAATCAGGCCTAGATCGATTATCTTCTTACCCAAAACGGACAGGCCCGCCTCCACGTCTTCTACAGCTCAACACTTGATACGAGTATCACATGCACTAGGTTGATGCAAAAGGATCCCGCCTAGACGGCTGACGAGCAATCATTGCAACTAAAGAAGTGCAGATTCACGTGGGAGGCACTACGTTTGGCAGAACGCAAGGAAATATTATCCACATCATTCCACACCCTAATGCGTGTGCGACCATGGCTCGGCCAGATTCTTTGCCAGCCAGGCCTCCTCGTATAAGCCCGCCCTCTACGGGAAGCGGCCATTCTTCTACTATTCCTAGCACATCTTCCGCGCAGAGAAAAGCCCATCCCTCACGATCGTCCAAGGCACACATAGTCGAGGGCAACAAGATGATGCGCGATATCGATCGTCCCCCGCCCGGCGACCCAAAAAGCACCCGCAAGTCCCAATTGCATCCGGAGCTCAGTAAGAAGAGAAGCGCCTTTTTCGAGAACGAATTCGCAGCAGCCAACCGGGATCCGGATCCGGTCAGGGCTCGAGTGCAGAATGAAGCCATCGTCATGGCGGATCTGAGGACGAACGTCATTGTGAGATTCCACACACGCTCGTCTGCTCGTTTACCGTATACTAATCTAGCAAACCAGATCAAGGATGAGTTTTCCTTCATAACGGATCTCTCATACAATCTATCCAACAGGTACCAGCGGCCGGTGTCCTCCATCGTCGTCAACTTAAACCACGGCTGCTGCATGATGTTCGGCGGCTCCTTCGACCCGGCGTACACCTTGACCATCCACGCGCTGCCGAACCTAGTTCAGCCCACTACGAACAAGAGGAACTCGGCGCTTATCCAACGTCACATCCTGGAGACGTTAGGAGTCGTAACCTCTAGGGGCTACGTGCGCTTCGTCGCCACTCCCGAGGAGAACGTCGCCCACGGGGGCAAGACAATCGCTGCTCAGATAAACGAGCCGAGCAGTACCGCGCCCGAATACAAGCCCGCCGAGATCAGGAAGAGCGCAAAGTCGAACCGGAGGATTGGTGTTAAGGTGCGTTGTTTATCCCTCTCCTCGACCGCGTGATATACCTAGGTATGTCATATTATAAGATTCATAGCTAATATCATTATAGTCTTTTGGGGGCTTTAGATCAGCTTCTATGACCGATCTCGCAAGAGTCCCGACGCCGCCCCCGAGCACCTCAGACGAGACCACACCTATCACGACTATTCCGGAGGTACCCCCTACGCCACCCGAGGAAGACAAGCTGGGCGAGCTGGTCGAGCAGAAACCGATAAAAACGGCGCCTCGTCGTAGAAGTCTACGGTTCAGTCTTTTTAGCGGCAAGACTGCGACCTAGACGGGAAACGGCCCGGTCCCGATTCCACGATTTTGCCCGAAGCTAAAGTTTATAATCAACATAATCTTGTTATCTTACGGTCCCGATTAGAATAATGCTGTTACTAAACCAACAAACTTATTATTGAAACGACGAAACATAGGTCAGCATATATCGCGCCGCATCGTTTAGAGAAGCCGTTTATTGGAGTCAAGGGTTGAAGGGGTAGGCGCATCCCGTTCCATCGAAATAAATAGATATTGTTGTTATCCCATGTATAGACTCTTTTGGTAAAATCATAGTTAGTGTATGATTTTATCAGCTACACTGTCAAGATACCTAGGTTTGATGATCCATAGTGAAATGAGGACGCACCACGGCGAACCTACCGAATCGAAACCACTTCTTGGAATTGTGTGTGCCTAGATGTATATTCAAGCCATCGGCGACCTAGTCTATGATCATGAAGAAACCGATAATGTTCGCCTATGGGATGAATCTCCGAGACCCGGTCCCCGTGACATGCAATTTGTCGACCAGATCCCGGGATTATCGGAGCAGGGGAAGAGCCCGGCGCTTACGGCCGAATATAAAGTAATCCGAGCCGGACGGCGATCCTTTTTGAGCAGCGATGAGACATTCGTTCACGATGTTCTAAAATAAGATGTTAGCATTCGTAGTGTCTCACTAGGCTGGATGATTAGTGAACCCGAAGCTTACTCTTTAAGCTTTCTAACAATTTTGTGTATATATTATTTATTATACGAGGTTTAGATTAAAGAAAACTCACGATTGGTTCGTATTTTGCGACAGGACTGAGGATGAGTGAAAGTCTTAGATGGTGACGAGTTTTAAGAGATTTAATATAGCTACATGTATGTAGATAGGACGTAGGTACGAATGTATCCATGAGATGAGCTATTATGATGGAAAAGTAGATCAGCAGGTGAGAGAGGCGGGGTTGGCAGCTGTCCTAGCTGCCTAGGCTGCTAGGTGAAGTTAGGCTGGTAACTTACGGGTACGGATTATTAGAATTTAGTGCTCGTTCGCCTTCAGGCTTCAACTCCACCTTTAAACATCCCTCACTTTTCAACCACTCGTTATTCTTATTCGCATAGAGAGAAAACCAACGTTAGGGATCCCTTCATACTTGACAGTCCTATGTTTTATATCTCGCAGGACTTTGTTTCTCCTACTCTCCCAAGGTATTCTTATGGTTTCTCGGGATTTGCTCGTACTTATCTGGCGCGACACGGTGTTCAATTAATTCAATTAATGTCGGGGTCAAAGTGTTACTTCAAAGTCCGTTGACAGCTTGACACTTGTGAAGTAGAGAGCTGGATTGGCAAAACTTGGGAGAAACCTTCTGACGAACCCCCTCTCTTAAACGAGCACCCCTCTACCGAAATACCCTACCGACGCTGTGTACCTCTGCCCTTTTATTTCCAGCCCGCTATTTATTGCAACCACCAGACGACGAGGACTGCGGAGAGAATCATCATTGGTGCAACGGCTAGGGTGAGTCAGCCCGCGCCGACCTGTTGGTTCAAGCCGAGCGAATTCATTCGTCGCCGTATAGAAGAGCTGACTCAGAATTCCTCATGCCACAGCCCTGAGAGGTTACCTAGGCTGCTAGGTAGAGTACGACTTCGAGCGGACACAACGTTCGCTCTAGTCAAATACTACGGGACAACGGGTATTCCCATCTCTCTATCCGTCTTCCATGTCGCGGAGGAAGGGAGGATAAGGCCGCCGCGCGTTTGATTACCCAGCGTAACAAATTTGAGCCCGGGGTCTTCTCTAGCTATACTCCCATCATGGAGGTGAGACATTGCCTTTTTTTTCCCCTTCTTTTCTCTCACACTCGTTTCTTCTTTTCTTCTTGACTACCTAGGTAATGAATCCAAGATGCCACTTGAGCTCGTGTTGCCCAGTGGCACAAGAAATAACGCCCCGTATCATCGCCGACATGAATTTTTTTCCCCCGAGGAGAACATCCATCCATCTATCCATTGACGGGTGCAGACGTTCTGTGCGCCGGTCAGATACCTCGGCTGCTGTTATAAATTTCCTCCATTCTCGCCCATACCTACCGTGTCTGACACGCATTCGTGATATGCAATGGACATTTCGGGTTTAAAAACACATTATCGCCATTGTTATTTTTATTATCATCATCATCTGGCATCATAATTAGGCAGACGTCAGGTCCGGGACCGTGCTTGCGAACGGGGAGATTATTATACCTTTTGATTACTATCTACCCGAACTGCCTAGACGGATAGCCCGAGCTGTTTGATTTGTACGACGGTGAGATCAGCAATGAAATCATCCCGTTCCTTCTTATAGATTATCGCGAGCACGATGCCCTGTTTTGATCCAGTTCAGCTCCCCAGATTCGTCGCCTCTTCCTGTCATGAGATTTAATATAATTCCTGGTCGATTTTGCCTGTATGCAGCCACCCAGACGTCGCAATCTCTGAGCGCTGTGATCTTGCATTCCCCTACCCGAGCCCTTGGATTCGGCAACCTCGTTTGAAGCTTGGCTCGTAATCTGGCCCCCTCAGACCTACACAGGGCAATGACCCTTCTCAATTGGAGGTCGTCTGTGATTCATTAGGAGCGGCGGCCCTTTTCGTGCTGTCCGGCAGAGATGAACCAGGGAATACTTTTATATTCATACGAGGAGCACCCTCTCCTCTCACCAGCTCGACTCTTGATGCGTGCGGCTTGGCGTTCTTTCGTTGACGAGTGTTTTCTTTATGTCGTTCTAACTCTTACAACCCCGTTCACATTGTCGTTATGTCTTCTCGGCTCCGCGGCGTGGACGCTTTCGAACACGAGGATGCTCGGGAGCGGCAATTCGGGACATCGTCTAGTCCCTCCAGTCTCGCGCAGCAGTCTCTGACACGTTTATATGAACAGGATCAAAGACAACGAAGAAATGGCCCGAGGGCGCCTGAACAGCCTCTGGATCTGTCAGCAAAAGGGAAACCTAGGTTGCTTCTAATGGGGCAGAGAAGGTACGATGCCGTGTGTCGCGTGTCAGACGGTCGGGCTAATGTCATTGTCAGGAGTGGCAAATCATCCATATCGAGTGTGGTTTTTCACAAATTACCGCCGAGCGAAACCTTGTTTCTCGAGTCCACGGCGCGAATCCAAAAAGACACCATGCCGTAAGGATCTCGTGGCTGCTGCGAACATGATTTATGTTCTTCTGACATTGCTTTGTAGGTCTTTTATGGATTTCCAGGTGTGGGACTTTCCGGGTCAAATCGACATATTCGACAACCCGACGTTCGACATCGACGCCATGTTTGGGGAGATCGGTGCTCTTATTTGGGTCATCGACGCTCAGGATGACTATCTGGAGGCTGTGGCCCGCCTGAACATGACCATACTAAATCTCCAGCGGACGTACCCGAACATCAAGATTGAGGTGTTCATTCACAAGGTAGACGGTCTATCGGACGACTACAAGCTGGATATCCAACGAGACATCACCATAAGAATCCAGGATGAGCTCTCGGATCACGGGTTTGAAAACGCCCCCGTCACGTTTCACCTCACCAGTATCTACAATCACAGCATTTTCGAAGCGTTCAGCAAGGTCATCCAAAAGCTTATCCCTCGTCTCGGTATACTCGAGGCCATGCTTACCAATCTCTGCCGCACGTGTCGTTTCGAGAAGGCATACCTGTTCGATGTGTTGTCCAAGATATACATCGCCACGGACAGTGAGCCGGCGGATATGGCGAGCTATGAGATCTGTTCCGACTATATCGACGTCATAATAGATGTCACGGAGGTCTACGGTAGCTGGCCCAGGACACAGAGGTACCGTGAGGCTCTAGAAGGGCCTCCCTGGAATCAGAAGATCGAAGATCAGGTAGCCTCGGGTTGCGCCGAGAGCTGCATGGTGCTGAGCGATGGAAACAAGCCTATAATACTACGCGAGGTTGATAAGTACCTCGCGCTGGTAGCGATCATGAAGGAAGACAGCTATGACAAGATGCCGCTCGTAAACATGAACGTCGAGGTTGTCGTGCAGGGAGTGAAGGAATTCTTTGAGATCACAAAGCCGAAATGAGTCACGGCCTAGTCGTAAGGTTGAGTCGTAGGGTTAAGATGAGGTATTTCGGCCCAGGGGCGGTGCCTATGAAAGTTCTGATGAGAGGCGTTCCAGTAAAAGGTTGATGAGTCCTGGATTCAGGATTGACATGCGGTATTCCGCGTTTCATTACCATTCAACCTGGCATTAGCGAATGGATAATCTAGATGAGTGCGCTCACAACCAGCATGCAGCTTAGCTTCGTCTCAAAATCATACCCTGAATATGAAAAATCGTTCCCCTAAATATATATCCTACGTGCTAAAGACCACGAAACTTATCACATTTTGGACTGCGGCTCATCTTCGCACGTGGTTCAAAACATCGTCATTCAGGTTAGTAAGGTACATTATGCTGACGCCACCAATCAATTGATGTAGCCTATTCAGAATGCGTGGGTTATAAATAGGACGGTGCTTACTGAGCCACCTCGAAGATAAATAGATCATTTAATTGATCGGCATTGAGAAATGAATTTTGGAAAATGTAAAACCGAACAATATCATACTGGTCCCATTGGCCTTTTCTTGAAAAAGGGGGAAGTTTAGGTTTGGTAGACGGTTTTAAACAGCTGTCGGAACATCTGAAGAGGACATAGTGAGACCAGAACTCGTAACCTCTAGAGGGCCGGGCTCTAAGGGCGCTTACGAACATCTTCCAACGGCGACCGCTCGGATAGAGTGTAGCGAAAAATCTGCTCTGTTCAGCCTGTATCCGGCACCGGATCATACATCCACGATGCGAGGGCTGTCTCTATCACTCCGCTGCCTAGCAGCAACCATCGCGGCATCCCTAGCCGCCGCAGACTCCACCGCGCTGGGCCAATTCGCGCTACAAAAAGTGCTACGAGACGGCCGCGACGTCTTCGGCGACGCGCCGGGCAACGAATCGGCGTACCCGCACGCGAACTGGATGGCCAGCATCCCGGACGACACGCCCCTCGCGCAGCTGAGCATCCCGGGGACCCACGACGCGGCGACGTGGAACTACACGCAGGCGACGCAAGACGCCCTGGCGGACGCGACGCGGTGCGACGGCACGACGCCCGCGGCGCCGCAGACGTACCGGTGCCAGCGGCGGAGCATCGCCGACGCGCTGGAGGCCGGGGTGCGGTTCTTCGACCTCCGGTTCGCGACGGACCCGCTGGGCCGCCGGCTCGTGTTCTGGCACGGGCCAGCGCTGATGAGCGCGACATCCGGGGTCGAGGACGTGATGGTCGCGCTGTGGGATTGGTTGGAGGAGCACGACGGCGAGGTCGCGCTGGTGAGCCTGCAGTACGAGGGAGGCACGAGGGAGGGCGCGGCGTTCGACGGGAAGGCGCAGGGGCTGCTGAGGGACATCTTCACCAGCGAGGCGGCCGCGAGGTACGTCTGGCAGGGGAGGGGCTACCTGCCAACGCTGGGGGAGGCCAGGGGCAAGGTGGTGCTGATACGGCGGTTCGACCTGGACGGGCAGGAGCTGCCCGGCGTGCACCTCAGCCCGGCAAAGTGGCCCGACAACAACCCGGCCGGGTTCGCGCTGGTGTATAACGAAAGCTCTAGCGCGACCGCGTTCATCGAGGACTACTACGAGCCTGATAACTCCACCGTCCCGGATAACATCGCCGCGAAGACCGACGCCGCGGCCGCGAACCTGCGGAAAGCTGCTGCTGGGGATAAGGAGGCCCTGTTCATCACGTTCACGTCCGCCGAGCATAATACTAATACTCCTCCCGTGTACCCCCAGACGATGGCGCTGGGAAACGGCACGGATGTTACGCCTAACGGGGGCGTGAATCACCAATTGGTTTCGGTGCTGGAGGACTTCCGTGGAAGTAGGCTGGGGATTGTGGTTGTGGACTTCTTCGATGAGCCGGCGGAGTTGGTCGGGCTTATTCTAGGGGTTTAGGGGGGTATATGAGGATAGCTTATTTTGACATTCTCGATAGGAAGAGAAATTATCTCATCTATGAACGGAGACACAAAATACATATAGTATATGAGATTAGGTGCCTATATTACATATAGAATAATTATAATTACAATTTGGGAAGTCGAGTTTGGTATGAATGTTTGCATTATATCCCCTATCTAGTGATAGACCCTTCTGTAGACTATCTAGCAACGGCTATGACAAGCAAGGAGCTAACCATGCTGCCTACCTTTGTAATTGAGACAAGTTTTCTGTATCATGGAGTCAGTCTATTGCGAGGCTCTCCGTAGATTTGTTTGTAGTTCAACAACTTGTACTCGTACATCATCAAGACTCACGCAGGACTACCATTTACTAGCACTTTCAGTAAAACATAACGTAAGTATGCGATGTCATGTATGCGATGTCCTATCAACCGGGACGTGAGTCTGTTTCGATTGAATCAGTATCATAGACTTGGGAGATTGATAAGAGATGTCCTTAGCATCAAGCCATGGAGTTTTTGAACCTACGGTCTGTGAAACTTAGCAAGAACATTATAACCCTCCTGCCCTCGAAATCTGTAACCACACGATTAGAGAAGAACCCAGTCGCAGTATCGTAGCATCGACGGCTGATCACCGTGGGGGTACAATACCGCTCGAGTTTGGCCAAGGTAGTATTAATCAAGAATTCGAATCTGCCTATAAATATGACGGGACTGGCGATGGGATAGCGTCGGAGTCACATGCCATCCATGGAGTAACATGCCGATTTGTTGGGAAACATACTGATCGGTTTGGGAGCCCACCGGGGCCGACAAGATTTGAAATGAAGATGATCCAATTTTCAACGTGTAATCACTGCGAGCCGAAACCCCCTTTCTTGTCATCTACCATAATAGCACTTAGGTAGAGCGCAATTGTCATCATGGTGGCTATATTTCTAAGCCTATAGTCAGAGGCTCCGTCGAAGAATCGAGAGATTGCGTTGCATATTATAGCTCGCGTGAAACTAGCTCGGTCCGTTTAATGATTGTCCTCTTCAGGATGGGCATGAGACCTTTATATCAAGTTTATGAATGCGTCATTGTATTTGTAATTCCTTCCGCGACCAGAGACTTAGGTCCGAACATCACTGCGACGGCCCGGTTCACCGGCTCCAATAGATAGGGACAGGGAAAGGCATACCTCTGTAGGTATCGCTAACTCCACGACATGGCAGCGAAAGGCTCCCGGCCGTGGGCATATACATTTCAACGTTGACTTCCAGATAAGCATTAGCTGCCAAGAATCTGTATATTTGCCTATATATTGCATACGTTTGGCATCCATCAAATGCTTACAATCGGTATGCCAAGATGAAAATGACGAAATTACTGGCAAACAGAATAAATGAAACTGTGACCTGTATGACGTCCTGCAGAGAAGGACACATCTGGCTTTAACAGAAACCGAGATATTTCAAGAAATATTTTTAGACGACATAGATAAAGTAATAGGCTAGAAGAAGGGCTAGAATTCGGATCCGATCACATAGCCCTTAAGACACTGTTCAGTGTCCAAATCTTTTAAAAGCCTAATCCATTATGGTGGATTCGCTCAAGCAGTAGGTTTAATGAAACCAAGCCACAAGGATATCCCAAGGAATCCTCTCGTTACAGAGGTAGCTGTTGTAGAAAGTACTAATAAGCTCCTTTAGGGAAAGAAAAAAAAAGTGCGGTACTTCATACGGGGTAAGGTTGTAGTATTTGAAGTGGGTTTGCTTAGCGGCGCCAGGAAAGTAGAATGAGGGATTTCGAAACAAGACGGTCGAGTCCCTTTCATACTATGTGCATACCTAGGTACCGACCTATGTAACCGGATATGAGTAAAGACCTCGTGATAGAATACTAAAGAGTATACTAAAAATACGGATACTCCGGTGACAATTTTACTGTTGTATCTGACCCGCGGGAGCCAGGATTGAAGTTGGAACAAGCAGCTTGGACGTCGGGGCGCGGGGCGGAACGGGAAATCTTATCCATAAGTGAAGGATTGCATTTTACATGGGATAGATGTAAAAGTCTAGACTCGAGATGCATTATGTAAACATGGAGGCTAACTCCATTGTAGCATAGCTGCATACCAGGTATAATATCCCCAGATTGGGGGCGGGCAAATATCATGATGACTAGAATTGAATGTCCAAGGAGTATAACGGATGTCGTCATGGCTCCGATTCCGACAGTAATCGTCGTTTTCTTTCTTCGATTTAAGATGTAAATAATAGAAATAGATACAGGAGTACGGAGTCGAAGGTCAGTATTCAGAATGCAATTCTCCAATACTCCAGTTACAGCTAAAATTCGCCAAGATGCGAGTTACGATCCCGACGGATTTAGACATTACCTAGTCCTTAATGTCAGTGATATCAATGATGATGAACAGGTTGTTAACCTTGAAATGGGTAGAAAAGGTCTTAATCACAGAAAAGGGATTGGAAATAGAGAGCAAACGTATGGTCGTCTATATGCATCCTCAATATGCATCCCGAACTAAAGCCTTTGCCTATCCCTTGAGGGTATTCATCCTTTAGGCGTCTAGTTGCGATGGATCATGATGCGAATAGGTATAACTGAACCATGTAGAAAAGGAGAAGAAGAAGAAATACCCTAGTGGTGTCTTTGGAATCAGATACTGAATTAGGAACTTGTAGGTTGTTCTTCCGGGGTTTTCTCGTTGGTTCAACTTCAAGATCTGAGAAGCTGAGCCGCAGAGCAACATGAAGATGCAGTTTCCTTAAGACCTTGTTCACTTGGACCGGGGGCAGCGGTGTGGGTGTGACGACCTAAATGCCCTGACTACCCATGTGGTCAATGCGCGCTAATATCTTTACCTAGCAGCTGCCTAGAGCAGTCGCAATTAATTCCAAACCTTAAACCACGCGATATCTTTCCGACTCTTCCTGCTCTTCCAAAGATCCAGTTTGCGGGGTTTTGGCTTTTGTACTTTGCCAACCTTTTTCAACTCCATGGCATACACCGACGACCCTATTCAATACGAACAAAACCATTCTCCATCCGGAAATAAGAAGCGTTTGTGTAAAACGCGTACACACGTGATGATGAGGATGAAGTCTGGAATCTGGATGGAGTCTTGGCAGCCCTGGAGCTATCATTCCTTGAGACGTTTTTAGAAAGAAAGGGCCTGATCTAGATAGGTACCCAGCTCGTGGACATGAGCTGTGAGACAACATCGAAGTGTTGGCGCCACTACATACAAACATCATTTACACCAATCTCTATTACGCGTCTGCTGTTGGACGAAGACGAGTATGCCCAGCATGCTAGCATACTCATCATTCCGAATAAGCCGAGTATCGTGCCGACTCTTCAAAAGTGCAACAATAATCCACCGGGAGCAACGAAGATCTAAGATGGTGTCTCCTTTTTTACGTCATCTAAAGTTATGCTTTTTAGAGACAACACTTCAATGTTTCGATATTTCTTTTAACGAGACATTACTATTAGGCTCGAATCTATTCGCCACTGTCGTTTCATCCCATCTTACTAACCTCCAATATCCCGGAACACTAGTTTTTTCTAGTAGCGAACAAAACACGTGGGGAATCGTTTCCTCAAAAAGAATGATCCGGATAACGTTGACCGCCCGGAGTTTCCAGTGTAGCAACGGCCTGGCAGCTTGACATCGCGACGTTACCCGTCCAGGTCTCCATTCAAATTTCATGCAAGTGCCGAATTTTCACCCTTTTTTAACAGGGGTCATGCCCATCGACGCAACGACAAGGCTTGACTTCTTGGCCTCTCACATCCCAGGTAGGGCCTCATCGAAGCTCGGAGACATATCTCAAGATTTCAACCCCCCCTGGATCGGGTGGCTACCCCCAATGGCGAACTCTAGCAACTCCGCCAAATTGTGACATGCAAAACGCTCATGCAGTTGACGACTGTAATGCCGGTGCAACCATGCATGGTTTGTGTTGTTCAACGATGAGCCCTGGTGCTCTGGTACCGCCTGGCTAGACACAAAGCTATAAAACCGTCCGGCCGCATGACTAATGTTAAATAATAAACCGGATCTCTGTCCTCTCGAACATGTGGATATTGCTATACCAGCGTAACGCAAAATGTTACCCTCCTTAGCCCCAAGCTATCTCTCACGTAGCCTATGTTCACCTTTGAACCGGGGCAGCTTTTGTTTTTTTTGGGTTTTTGCTAAGCCTAGCTACCTAATCGAGCTCAGTCATTGGGGGTCGGTCAAGCTCGGCCAAGATAAATTGGCTTGGCTATTGGTGCCTCTTTTTTCTTTTTTTTCTTTTTTTAGCCTTCCCAGTCAATTGCTTGGTACATTGCCGGGTTACATGCATCTCACAAAGACCCCTCTGACCCCCCACAATTGGATCACGACATGCAAGAACTATTGTACCTGACAGCCGTGATTAGGGTAGGTTTAGAGACGACAACTTGGCATCCGTTGTGATATACCGTTGCTATTACATAGGACTGCCGAAAGTGGCAGGTCGATCTCCCCTTTACGGGTTAGCACCTCGACATGAGCAGAAGAGAATATCTTTATTTTATCTTAGCTTCTCGGGCAATCCAACTGTGTGAACTGTCGTCCCCTTGCAGATCTCCCTCTAGCAATCAAGGATTGTCACGCACGAGAACCCGGGAGTTGTTGTTACGCTTACTTCTCGATATAGGAACACTCCAGAGTCTAAAGGCACACAACCCCATCCTCGCATCTTCTTGCGGCACGCCCTCTTAGTCGTGATGACTATCGTGAGACTGCAGGCCACATTTGATAAGCACATATATCGAAAGACATGGCGCCAGCCCGACGTCTAGCGTGCGGAGCAGAAGTATCCCGCGAAGCATCTCATCGACGCTAAGTGGTCATGTAGGTAGTTCACCTCGCCTGCCCTATCATGCACGAGATGTCGTTGCCAACCAACTGGAGGCGCTTAAATATTTCTGCTCCTGTGAGGCTGTGACATCGTTTATTCCGATCTGCTTGCGGATTTTACGCGGTGTCGAATCACTGTTTCCTGTTCTAGCTAGCCGACCCGTACCGAGGTGTAGGATGTACCTTGGCCTTCGACCTAAGGGTCCTTGTCACATCTACGGGGGCGTGGTTATTAAATCTGACCTTGCCTTACGATCATCTTCATCATTACTGGCAGCTGCCTTCGATTAGTGTCCTTTTTTGTGTGGAGATAATCCTAGCCTGCAGATGAAGGGTGCAGATGATGGAATATCTGGAAATGGAAGGGTGGAAGGGTGGAAGGGTCGAAGTAGCTTGGAATGTTTGTAATACGCATCTCCTGATTACATAGAACCGCGTCTGCACTAGAGCCTCAAGCAAAGCGTCTTGCCTAACCCAGGTAGGTAGGTTTATGTAAGTCCGACTCTTGCTCATTTTAACTTGTTATAAACACCCCTTGGAACCCTCCCTCCCTACGCGAAGTCGTGTCTCTACTACGTCTTTCAGCATCTTTACCTCTCTCCTGTTCCCATCCGATATACCATTTAAAGGTACTGGGATAACTGGATAAGGCAAGATGGGTCGCATTCTTACCCCCACCACCCTCCTCGGTCTACTGGGACTTGTCTCTGCTGGCTGTCCCTTCGCCGACCCAAGTGCTCTTCGTGCTCGACAAGATGCGCCCACCGAAAATCCGGTGCTGGGTGCTATGGTGGATGACGCCTCTGGGTTCTTCACCGATGACGTTGGTGGACAAATCGGAGAGCAGGAGAGTCTCAGAGCTGGTGATAGAGGTCCTACCCTATTAGAAGACTTCATCTTCCGTCAAAAGATTACACATTTCGATCACGAACGAGTAAGCCATGTCATATTCTCTCACAGCTCGATCAACTGAGCTATAAAGCTTAGCATGGTCCTAGATCTATTGACTTATTAGTGTCATGAAACTCCTACTAACTGGTTGATAGGTTCCCGAACGAGCAGGTATTATCCAATGACGACTAAGTTTAAATAGTGTACTAAGACTAATTTAATATCAAGTCCATGCGAGAGGTGCCGGAGCTCATGGCACATTCACTAGCTATGGTGACTGGAGCAATCTGACAGCGGCGTCGTTCCTGAACAGTGCCAACAAGGAGACTCCCGTCTTCGTACGATTCTCTACTGTGGCAGGATCGCGTGGAAGCGCCGATACGGCACGCGATGTTCACGGATTCGCGACGAGATTGTAAGACCACCCTTCACTCCTTCCCGGAAAATCAACTGACTCGATTCAAAAGTTATACCGATGAGGGCAACTTTGGTAGGCATTGATTCGAATGTACGGAGACGCGTTGAACTGACATTATCAAGACATCGTGGGAAACAACATCCCGGTGTTCTTCATCCAGGATGCTATTAGATTCCCGGATCTGATCCACTCGGTAAAACCGAGCCCTGACAGCGAGATACCTCAAGCGGCTACGGCTCATGACTCCGCCTGGGACTTCTTCTCTCAGCAAGCGAGCACGCTTCATACGCTTTTTTGGGCTATGGCCGGCTTCGGTATCCCGCGGAGCTATAGGCATATGGTGAGTCTGGATTAGACATGTCGGTATGGTTTCGATACTGATCTCTTCTACAGGATGGCTTCGGCATTCACACGTTTCGCCTCGTCAAGGACGACGGGACATCCCAGCTCGTGAAATGGCATTGGAAGACGAAGCAGGGAAGGGCTAGTTTGTACTGGGAAGAGGCTCAAATCCTATCCGGCAAGAATGCGGACGCTCACCGGCAAGACCTCTTCGAGGCTATCGCGTCCGGAAACGGTCCCGAGTGGGAGCTTGCCGTACAAGTCGTCGACGAGGATAAAGCCCTGGCATTCGGGTTTGACCTACTAGACCCCACAAAGATACTTCCCGAGGAGTTCGCACCTCTCCAGAAGTTAGGCGTCATGAAGCTGCACACGAACCCTACAAACTACTTCGCAGAGACGGAACAAATCATGGTATGTCTGCTCGCCTCATAAATCTCACTCGTCCAACCAGCACCGAGTATCTCAGATAACCTAGATGCCAATTGCTAATGCAAAAACAGTTCCAACCGGGACACATCGTCCGGGGTGTGGATTTCACCGAGGACCCCTTGCTGCAAGGTCGCATCTTCTCTTACCTGGACACTCAGTTGAACCGACATGGCGGTCCCAACTTTGAGCAGCTCCCGATCAACCGACCAGTCATCCCCATCCACAATAACAACCGGGACGGCGCAGGACAGAACTTGATCCACAAGAACATCTACGGCTGTAAGTCTTACATTTTCACCTTTATAATCACATTGTCGTACTTTATACGGGTCCGTCGCCGAGCCTTAACCCTTTGCTAATCAAACCTCAGACTCCCCCAACACGCTCAACGGCGGGTACCCGCAACAGGCGAACCAGAACACCGGCCGTGGCTTCTTCAGCGCGCCGATCCGGAGCACCACGGGCAAGCTCGTGCGCGGCCTCTCGTCTACCTTCGACGACCACTGGACGCAGCCACGGCTCTTCTACAACTCGTTGACTCCCGTCGAGCAGCAGTTCCTCATCAACGCCATCCGCTTCGAGACCAGTGCCCTAAAGTCGATTGATGTGAAGCAGAACGTGTTAGGCCAGCTCAACTTGATCAGCAACGACATCGCCGCGCGCGTGGCTACCGCTCTAGGCTTAGAGGCCCCGGCTCCGAACAGCACGTACTACCACGACAACACGACGATGGGTATCAGCATTACGAACACGACGTTGCCGACGGTGGCCACTCTGAAAGTCGGGATCCTGGCGAGCACCTCTACGGCCAACGGGATCGATGCCCTAGGCCAGGCGAAGACCCTGAAGGAACGCCTAGCTAACGACAACCTGACCGTGACGGTGGTGGCCGAGAGCTTAGCTGACGGAGTCGACAAGACTTACAGCCTCGCTGACGCGACGGACTTCGACGCCGTGGTGATAACCTCGGGCGCCGACGCGGCGGGCCTGTTCGCACTAACGGCTGGCAACCTCAGCCCGCTTTACCCGCCCCTGCGGCCGCTCTCGATCGCCAACGCCGCTTACCAGTTTGGCAAGCCCGTGGCGTACTTCGGAGGCGACGCGCCGAGTAACCCGCTCGTAGCTGGGGGCCTTGATCCTAAGGTCGAGGGCGTGTACGTGAGCGCGGACGTAAACGTCCTGGCTACGGGGCTCGTGGACGGTTTAAAGATCTTTAAGTTTACGGAGAGGTATCCGGTAGATGCGACGACGTAATGAAAAGGGAGTGGGTTAAATGAAGCTGGAGTTTGAATGATACTGGTCTTTTTGAATAATTTAATTATTTTGGACAAATTACTTTTGTAGATATCTGTTTATAAATTGACACTAATTAGTCTTCTTGAATTCCTCTTTGGACGGTTTTTTTTATATCGTTCATTTATCATCTTTGAAATACTATTATTACTCTGCCATAGGTATGCTCTCGTTTCCTACCTGAGTACCTCCTACGTAGGCACTCTATGGGACACTGATCACTACACCCCTTTCGACACTTATCAAACCCTTACTTGGTATGGGTGTGGGGGGTACCTTCAAACAAGTTCACTTTAGCTATGAGCATATATTCTCACCCTACTAGACCCTTACCATAACAACCAACATCAAACCACTCACGGAGTAACTATATAGGCTAGCACTCAGTGTGTCGGCATAGATCAGACCCGCCCGGAACCACTCCTTCGGGAATGGGTTTCCCCCTTATTTTTCTATTTCCAACCAACGCCGATCCGCCCCGATCCAACAACTCGAATCGTTCGGCCCCCCCGGGGGTGCTGTGTAACACATGACCGGCGGTTCATGCTTCCACCTAAGACACAGAAGTCGAATTCATGCACGACATACCTGCATCGCATGACTTGGGTAGTCACGTGAACTCGTGCCGAGCTCTCGGGTCCCCAGGCGGAAGGATTTTGGGGGGAGGGGGGTCGCAGGAACGGCCGCGGGATTTTCTTAACTTTTGTTTTTTTTTCACCTTGGCATGGGAGTTGGAGTCGGGATCCGTGGGGGATGGAGGGATTTCTAGAAGACGAGGAGGTTTATTGGCGGAACGGATTAGATGTTGGGACTTACGTACGTGTTGGTAGTAATAGGTAAGTCCAACTCCTATGGCTTCTATGGCTTCTATGGCTTCTATGGCTGAAGGACGGTGATGGATCAACCAACCGCATATATGTTATCTCATATTTATACCACAATACCTGCGATAGACTGGCCCTGGGAGGATGTCGTGCTGCTTCGGTGGACGTCAGATCAGACTCCGGTAGGACAAGGCTTGCTGATAGGCTGATCTTGGTCTTCAGAGCCGGGCTTGATATTCGTCTTTTCTCGGTCGACACACTCATTTCATTCATGGTTCTTCCCTAGTCGCATTTTCGGTTCCCTGCGTAGACAGGTAAGTATGGCTTTGACGTCCACAAAATAGGATATCGGGGCTATTTCCCCTTTTCCTCCAGGTCGTGATTGTAGCCGCCGATATTCGGATTTCGTCTGGCTGAACCCCGATCGATGCTATGATTTGACAAACAGAGTCATATCTCATAAAATTCAAAGGTGTTCGATGTAGCTTTGATGCTTTCGACTGGCTTTGACGGATTACGCTGTTAGTATAGAAGGAAAGTAGGCAAAATTTAGATAACCCCTGAAATTCCATACATATACTTGTACAAGGCTACCTACGTGGCTAGGAAAGTGCTATTTAACTCGCGATGATTGGTCTCGAAAGGCGACTTTGCTAACCGTTTTTCCTGTCGATGAAGCAACCCCTCTGAGTATCGACTATCATCCTCAGATCATCTCATTACTCGTTCATAAGTTTAATATAAAGAGGGAATTGGTTGCTTCTTTGCGAGCTAGTCCCACGGGTACTGTAGATATCTTCGAACAAGGTAGTTAATCGACTTATGTGACCATGTCCCCATCCATGAAGCATGCCCATCAACGGAACCTCATCGACACCCGGAAATGGAGGTTTATAATTGGGCTTATCAGAATTCTCTCATTTGCTAGATACTCAAATTTAGCGGGAATACTGGGCTCCTATCCGCGTGAAAACAGCTGCGGCGCATCTCCAAGCAAAGCAAACCCGCCCAAACATGACCGTGGTCCCTAGAATCCCTTGTTTACAATGTCCTCTGCCCATACCAAGGGGCTATGCAGTTCAATCTTCCTCGTCGCCCTCGGCGTCTTGATCTTCATCTACTTCTGCCGTCTGCTGGCTGAACCGTCCGTTGGCCGCACCACCATTATTCTCCTGCTCTCCTTCCTCGTCACCGTCGTCTTCCTTACCGTAAGGATGATCGCGGTACAGATTCATCCAGGCCCTAGTCTCATCGCTCGGGTCTTCAATCACGACGTCCAGTTGGTCCACGTTACGCTCCTCCAGGTCCACGTCGGCCGGCACGAATCCTATGGTGCGGGCGATCTTCTTGGCGCGCTGGGGCTTGATGACGCTGCGCTGCATGATTGGGTAGTAGAACGCGGCCTTCTGGTCCGTCGTCTCGTCGTCGTTGAACGCCAGCACGACCTCTTCGTCGTACTTGGTCTGGTTGTTCAGCTCGAGCTCCTGCGCCGTCTCGTACGTTCGAACCCGCGGGAACAGGAAGTTAGGTTTACCGCCACTCTTATGGGTGTACAGGCTATCCTCATCGTGATCCGGGTTCTCGATGTCAAACTTCTGCCTAAACCGCTCTGACGCGTCTAGGCTGTCATTCAAAAAGAAATCATAGTCCATTAGGTTCTGCGGCTTGGGAACGCGTCGCGGGTCCCGCTCGTGGGCCTGCATGGCCATCGTGAAGGCGGCCTCATCTTCTTCGCTCTTGCTGATAGGCTTGAGGATGCCGTTGAGGAGCCGTTTGTCGTAGGCACGAGTCGGGGGTAGTGGGTTGTGTGTAAACTTGAAGGCCACGTAGGCGCCAGAGTCGGGGAACGCATCAAGATCGGGGATGAGGGGGAAAGCGTCAACAAGCTTCAGGCTTCGGTTCGAGGGGTGCTTAACCCGGCTCTTATCCTTTAGGTTCGCAGCGGCTACGGCGAAGCCTTGATCTATCTTTCGCTTAATCTGAGCAGGCGAGTGGGCGTCTCGTTCCGGCGAGGGTCGCTTTAGAGGCCGCTTGGCCGGTGCTGGGTTGTTGCTGCGAAGAGCACCGGAGTCGTTGCGCTTTGCGGATACAGAGGAGATGTACTCTGTTCGGCGGAGGAACGACACATTAGCCTCGTGAGTCTTAGGTTGGCCCAAGCTTCCGGGAGGTCTAAGAAGGGCGCGATCGTGCGGATGGATCACTGGTGTTTGTGTCGATGCTTGGATAGCTGTATAGTGAGTTAGCCATATGTGCTTCACATCAAATCGCATTCGCCGTAGCTCCCCCCATCTCATTTCTACCCTCGATTCTACTCACAACTCTCGTCACCATCAAAGATGCCTGGCATTCCCACCAGGTCCAACGGCATGCCCAATTCCGCATCGGCCTCGATATTTAACGGTTGCTCTCTAGCAAGTCTCGAGGCGAACTCTATTGCCGTGTATCTATTGCTAGCGAGGCCGGTATTCGGGACCACGAGAAGCTTGGGCTGAAAAGGAGGAGGCGGTAGCGCGTTGGAGTAACGGATTCTCGCGATGAAATCCTGGTGGATTGAGCGGTGCTCGCCATTTCGCGACGAGGACGCCATCATGAAGATGGCTTGGATGTAGTTGATAGAGTCAAAAGGTAGAGATGATGAGAGTGAAAGAATCAGCGATGTGAATGATACTTTTGACGAATGTGATTGAAGGAGTCGAAGTTGTTTAAAGGTTGAAGGGTTGAAGGGTTGAAGGGTTGAAGGGTTGAAGGGTTGAAGGGTTGAAGGGTTGAAGGGTTGAAGGGTTGAAGGGTTGAAGGGTTGAAGGGTTTAATTGAAATCGTTGGAGAGCGAAACCCAGTCGAATGATTAATGAAGAAGTAACATTTGGAAAAAGAAGTCACGAATCGAAAGAAATTGAATTGGTCGATACAAGGCCCCAGGTCGTAGGTTTACAGGGAGGTTAGTGCTATGCGCGTCGCGATTGCCAAAAAAAAAAAGTTAAGTACCTACCTTTAAATGGTGGAGGTTTCCAGTCGCAAAGAAAAAAAGATTATCGGCCGGAAGGTGTTAGGTAGGTGCACGTCCAAGCTTTATCGCTATCTATCAGCTGGAAGTCTTGGAATGTCCGTCCTCCCAACCAATACCTACCATAACTGCACCACTGAAAAAAATCAATAATGCCTACAATGGATCCATCTGATCTTGAAAACTGATTATTACCTAAAGTATTGTTCTTTACTGTGATGTCTTTTCATGACAATCCTAAAAGATACAAATCTGCGCCCCCCAACCGCTTCCATGTTGCCAACCTTGTCCCATCCCATAGAAAAGGGATATTCTCCCTTCATGGCCACCCAACAATTACTGGAAGCACACATAACATTACTCCATACAGACCGTCCAGTTCCTGTAGTATCTCATACCAAGTACCTGTATCGTAATTTTACATTTAAACGCCAACGTACAGCGTGCGCCGTGCACCACCTTGTAAAGTAGTCATCGTGATTAAAAGTATCGAAACTGTCTACATGTTTCGTCTCGACCCTCTCGAGTGACCACTGCCGAGTACCGTCTTGATAAATCCTAGCTTGTCTAAAATCTATTAAGAGCTCACGCTCACGAGGTGCTAGTCTTGCCATACTTCGCCTTTCCGAACGAGAAGGGAACGTATCGGTACTTGATCATGTGCTGGATTTGCTTGCGCACTACAAATAACGTTAGCAAGGCTGGGTCAACTGAAAGCGAACCCCAAGATAAGACTCACTGGTCAGGACGAAAAGGATGATCCAGTACATGACCAACACTGGCCAGAAGACGGGAACGTCGAAGAGCTCGAACCAGCTGCACACGAATGCGATCGCGATAGCGCGGGTCGCCTCGTGCCAGAACTTGAATTCCGGAAGTCGTCGAATAAATGGCCGGAACTCCTCATCCTGCTTCGTTGGTAGACCACCGGCCGATCCGTCCTCCATCTCGTTGTCCAACATCTCGTTCGAGGGGTCGAACTTGGGCTGCAGGAAGGCGAGGAATAGATTGAGAAGGTAGATTCCAAGTGCGTACGCAACTAATAATTATTAGCTATTCGATCGCTTTTGCCTTCTATCGCCGTGTGGGGTTCCCTTACCAATATACCAGCCCTGTGCTAGAAGCACGCGGAGGAAGAAGACACCTAGGAGCACCGCCGCGCCAACCCACCGATAGAGAACATAAGGGGTGGATTTGTCTAGTAGAGTTTGGTATTGCTGTGAAATGTTAGCTATGACATTTCCAATTGTTCCATTAGAGCCGGCGCAAAGAAAAAAAAAAGGCATACTCTTTGTAGCTTAGACGTCTGAGCCGTGACGGCCGCGAAAGGGGTCTGTTCTGTCTCGATGGTATCCATTGTGGAGGATGATGATGACAATGTCAATGCGATGTCTCTTATTGTAATTCTTTTATCCTCGAAATAATAAATTGGAGATATCCTAGTGTCGTCTATAATTTATTATTATTTTGGGGGTTGAAATTCGCAATAGTGACGATAGCGACGACTTCGTAAGGCTGGGTGTGATTGTGATTGTATGTATGTATGTGGTAAAAGAAGATGGGGATTCTTTCTTAATTTCGCCAATTTGCACGTCGCGACTTTTGGAGATCTGCGCTTGCCTTAGGGGAAACCAACTTTTTTTTAGATAATGTGGCCACCTTAATCAAACTTTACGAGCCACAGTTGCTAGTCATCAGGTACCTGTACTATCTAGGCAAGCCACATTTTGCAATGGATCTAACGTGAGTGGCCGCGCAAGCTTGATCGGCATAGGAAGCATTGCTAGAGGTGTGGCTGATTAAGCTAGGTACCGTTATCCTCGGCCAGCTTCGGCCTTTATGAGATCATAAAGCTCGGAGAAACTGCCGTCGTTGGAGCTTCAACTTCCACGCCGGATGATACGATTTCCAAGCCGAGCCTTTGACTAATTCATTACATTCCGGATTGTGCTTATTATAAATATTTAGCTAACCACTAAATCGTACTATTCAATCGGTATCGTACCATTTCTCATCGAAAGGTTGTGTCTTTATAGGTAGTAGTTGCGGTTCATTAGCTCGCCGAAGATGAATACCTTACGGGCCATAAGACCGTTGGCTTCGCGCCTCCAACCGTGTACCCTGCCGAGAACGATCCGCCAGTTCTCCGCAACGGCAAATAGATCTTACGAATACCTGTTAGTATCGGAGCCTAAGCCGGACGTCGGTCAAGGTGAGACGATGGCGTTTTGCTATGCTTGTAGCTATAACTATTGGTTAACCTCGGTCGCACTCCACCAGTAACTCTCAACCGTCCGAGGGCCCTCAACGCCTTATGTACGCCTCTCATCGACGAGCTCAATCAGGCCCTGGGGGACTTCAACTCGTCGGATGGTGTGTCCGTCATTGTGCTGACGGGCTCCGAGAAGGCCTTCGCGGCCGGCGCCGACATCAAGGAGATGGCCCCTCTCACCTTCTCCGAGGCCTACACCAAGAGCTTCATCGAGTCGTGGTCGCAGCTCACCACGAAGGTCAAGAAGCCCATCATAGCCGCGGTGTCGGGCCACGCGCTCGGCGGCGGCTGCGAGCTCGCCATGATGTGCGACATCCTGTACTGCACCGAGCTGGCCAACTTCGGCCAGCCCGAGATCAAGCTCGGCACCATCCCGGGCGCTGGCGGCAGCCAGCGGCTGACGCGGGCCGTCGGCAAGGCGAAGGCGATGGAGCTGATCCTGACGGGGAAGTCGTTCTCGGGCCTGGACGCGGCGGAGTGGGGGCTCGCAGCCAAAGCGTTCCCTAGCTACGAGGCGCTGATGGAGGGGACGCTGAAGACGGCCGAGACCATCGCGAGCTACTCCAAGGTGGCCATCATAGGCGCGAAGGAGGTGGTGAATAAGAGCCAGGACCTACCCCTGAGGGACGGCGTCGAATACGAGAGGCGTGTGTTCCACAGTACCTTCGGCAGCAAGGACCAGAAGATCGGGATGAAAGCCTTCGCGGAGAAGAAGAAGCCCGAGTGGACCCATGAGTAGGCCGTTTTATATGGGAGAGGGTTTGATCTGCTTAATTGAATCAAGCACGTCTTTGCCCCTTAAAATACCAAATCTATTAATGATAATTCTGGAACTTGATACTCGAATCTTAGGTATCTTCTCGATGATCGATGCTTCTCTACTAGAAAACCCAGTATCATATAAAGGATACTTAGCTACATGTACGCTTACTATGCACATGCAGGTCGAGATTGAGGTCATCTATTCGATGTACTGTACACATCATACTTAGGTACATCAAGATACAGCAACGGATATGCTCTGAAGGTGGGGGTCTACGTAGCATGCAGATGAACGGGTATCGGATAGGGCTGAGGGATTTGGGGTTCTCATCTCGATTCTCAACGTTCCCTGTTGCGTGTAATATTTTATGCATAGTTATGGGCAGAGATACTGGTTACGAGAGGTACGAATTAAGCTACCCGAATACGGTGCTGCGGACGGTAAAAGAGTCACAGCCTGAAAAGGGGTTCAACGAATCACATTTTACAACTTGAAGGGGAAGCCTTGAATTATGAAAAGCTGCTGTTTTATGCATAACCTATGGGAAATTGTCAAGCAATCCATAATTAGAACATTAAATAGCATAACCGGCCTCAAGCACGGATTGATCCCCTATGCAAAATCACGCTTTTCCTAGGTACCTTTTGATGACTGCCGTTTACTTTTCCTCGGCCAGCTTGCCATTAGATACCTAGGTATACGAGTGTGGTCAACTGGCCCCTCGATCCTGAACACCGGGTGCGCGTTCCATGTGCCACGCTCGCAATTAGGTCCGAGATGACGAAACAAAGCCACGGTACTGATGAACACCCAGCACCGACAGTTGGCCGAGAAAGGGTTACATGGCGGCCGCTGTAAGGAAGTACATAATGACCACTTCCGATTCGGTGGCTAGGGCGGAGCATCGCTGTTCATATGGTTTGTGACGCTTTTACTGACATTTACTTGCTCGTGGTTCTCTTCCCTAGAGGCTGTTATCACCTTGGATGCTTCTAGGTGCCTAAAGATAACCACTAGAATATAAAGAGTTGGAAACCCCCAAATAAAGAAGAGTAAACTAGGTAGTCCCATGCAGACGTTATGTTTCCGGGCTGCGGAAGAGGTGCTACCGGCTAGTCCGGGCTGGACCTCCGTTGTCCTATATCCCAAGATACTGGAGCTGTTTTCCCAAATGTCGGCGCGCATCATGGTCGGCCCTGAACTCTGCGAGGCTTGGCCTGCCATTTCGATGAGATACATCACCCGTGTCCTCGCCGCCTAGGCTGCCACCCGGAAGAAGTACTACCCCTACACTGGACGGCCTACTATCTGAACCCGGAGGTAGCTCAGGTGAATAAGGCGCGTCACGAGGCCACCGAGCTCGTGCGCCCTGTGCTCAAGGCTCGGCAGGCCGCCTACGCTGCCCACGGCGCGGGGGCCGAAAAACATGACGACTTTATCCAATGGGTTATGGACAGTTACCGCGCGAACGGCAAGTTAGTCACGCCGGACGAGACTGTGCAGAACATTTTTATCGTCATGTTTGCGTCGATGCACGGCACCTCCTTCATCGCGCTCCAGTCGCTCTTCAGCTTGCTCGGCACACCTGGCGCCCTGGATGAGGTTCGCAAGGAAGTCGAACGCGTTGTGGATAACGAGCTCAAAGACTCCCCTGTGTGGACGCGCCACGTGCTCGGGGAACTAAGAACGATGGATTCGTTTATGAAGGAGACGCTGCGAATGAAGCCGTTCCAGGAAGGCAAGTGACAAGACCACCACTCACACCCCCTTCTCAAGACAATCTTAGCATATACTTACACGACGTAGCTACGGTCCAGCGCTTTGCCATGACCACGCACACGTTTAAAGACGGGCTGCACGTCCCCTCCGGCACCGTCGTGTCGTTCCCCAACCTGCGCTATAACACAGACCCCACGAGCGTCTCGATCTCCGAGGCCGGCAAGTTCGACGGCAAGCGCTAGCTGCGGCGCCACGCCGGGTTCGACACGAGCAGGTTCTAGTTCGCCTCCACGGCTGAGGACGTGTTCGACTGGGGTGCTGGTCTGCATGCGTGCCCGGGACGCTTCATGGCCGAGGTCACTATCAAGCTGATCCTCATCTGCCTGGTCACAAAGTACGACATGAAGCTCCCTGATGGGAGCTCGGAACGGCCCGCAGAGTCCAGGCGGTTTATGGATCTAAGGCCGGATACTTCGACGCCGGTGATGGTTCGAGATGTGCGGGGTTAGATGGGAAGGTTGTGGAGGAGATGGCCAGGCCGCGGGACATCAGCTACGGTTATGAAAACGGTGATTTATACATTTACGGAATAAAAATGTTATGCATATTACGTACAAGACTGCATAAATTATCGGGGCATAGTCCGATAGTACCTAACCCGATAGAGGTACTTATCTAGGTACATACTATGGTCTGATGAAGCTAATTCATCTCCATCTTCTAAATTCCCAACTCCAATTTGTCCCAATCAGTTTTCTATGTCTTCACCGCTGTATTAGTTGTGACTCGTGTTATCGAAGAAGAAGAAAAGAGAAAGCAGTTGACTAGGTACAGTTTTTAATATAGTTCTTACCTAGAATCTTCTCGTCAGTCCTCTTCTCCTTACCCGAGCCAACTGGGCTCATAGTCAGATGCGCAGTCGTTAGCACCATGCAGTCGAGCAATGGTGGTGGGCGAACCAATACGAAGTACTGTGACTCGCCAAATTCAATACAATAGACTTCTCACAGTCCCCCACTACTTAAATCCATCCTTACCGTAGCCGATTTTGTTAAGACATAGCTAGAGGTCTTTCGACATCTCTTCGCGAATATGTCGACGAAAGACGTCGTGACCTCCCCAAGGCCTGGTGTAGATTTGGAGAAGGAGTTGACTTGTTCCGTAAGTTTTTAAATCTAGGATATTACTCATAGAGATCGAAAGAGACAGAGACAGAAACTAAACATATAGATTTGTACCGACATCCTATACCAACCCTTAACCCTACTCGACTGCCTTCACACATTTTGCGGCTCTTGCCTGAAAGACTGGTTCGGATGGCAGCAGAATGTAGCGGAAAACTCGCCGAATCCTCCAGCTCCTGGTTCGCAAAGGTTCACCTGCCCATCCTGTCGCGCCTTCGTTCGAGATACCCGCCACAATGCCACCGTCAACACCTTGCTCGAGATGTACTTAGCCGCAAACCCGGATAAGGCTAGGTCGGAGGACGAGAAAGAGGAGATGCGCCAGAAATATAAGCCCGGAGATAAGATCATACCGCAGGTGCGCATACCTGAAAAGTCGCCCGAGGAGAGGCGGCTAGAAGCGATGGAGCGCCAAATGTTGGAGCAGGCACGGCAGATGAGCTTGGAGGAAGCCGGTGTCGACTCGGCGGAGTCGTCGAGGGCCAGACGACATCGTGATTATAGCCGGTCTGAAGATCGGAGGGGTAGGACGGACCGGGATAGCAGCCGGGAGACACGCTATCGAGATGCGCACGACCGCTCTCGGAGAGACGAGGAACAAAGACGTCGGGTCGATCCGGCTGGCATGCTACAACCGGACTTATCCTCTGACGAAAGACGACGTCGTCGCAGCGAATCCCAGCATCGCTCGCGTGATTTATCCCAGACTAGGAGGAGACAGGTAGAGCACCAGTCGTCGATAAGATCGCTGATCAGCTCATCCGACGTCGACTTTCGAGACTTGGAGCGGGAGATAGAGGATTTTGCCCGCCAGATCCAGGAAGAAGGCCTTCTAGACGGATTGGATTTAGACAACATCGACCTGGCTCAGAACGATGACCTGAGCCGAAAGATTACGGATGCGTATCGGCGGAGGCAGAGAGAACGGACTCGTGCTCAGCAGTCCGCCCAGCAACCTAGGAGGAGTGATCCCGGTATCGCACCTCACCGGTACGAGCATGCGCATTCTGCATCGCGACCTCCCCGGACAGACGTATCCCGACCTACAAGCCGACCGAGATCAAGTTCGGCAAACACTAGGCCGCTTGTCAGCCAAGGCCAGGCGGATGACCGTAGCCGCCCCCCTATCACGTCGACTCACCTTGAGGTTCGCGCAGATCCGGAAAGACGGCGTAGAAGGAGGGCTTCTAGCGACGGCAGGAGTGCGACCGATCCCGTTCGGCCAAGGACGGCCGAGACCCCGGCGGCAGCAAAGTCACAGACGGACTTGACTTCGAGATCGCAGAGTTCCGATCCGTCATCCCGCCGCCCCTCTATCTCCGATTCGAGGAGCATCAGTCTGCCCGCCTCGAATCCGGCCGGACAGCCATCACCAAGCGAAGGTTCTCGACCCTGGGACCTCTCTTTCAGTGGCCGGACATCTGCCGCCCAGATCCCACCGGCCCCTTCTCCGGAAATCCATTCTGACGATTCTAACAAGGAGCGCCCCAAACGAACACGGCGGCCGTCGAGCCTTGTGGTTGCACAACCGCCTTTGCCTAGCCTTGGACTCATGTCGTCCCCTTCACACCAGACGCATCATCAACGGACGCGATCCCAATTCTACCAAGAGCCATCGATCACGTGCTTGCGATGCGAACGGCCGCATATCGAATACGAGCTTCACTATAACTGCTCTAAGTGCGCTAGCGGCAGGTGGAATATATGCCTAAGTTGCTTCCGCGCGGGGAAGGGCTGCGAGCATTGGTTTGGGTTCGGCTATGCGGCATTTAAGAACTGGGGAAAAGTCAAAGCCTCCGGGAACGAGGATATCGAACCGCCGCATATGCTGACCTCATGCCGATACAGGCAACCCAAGTATGTGCCAGGTGGCGCGGACGGGCGAAGGACGGTCACGACGGACGACCCAGCTCACCGCTTAGAGAGCGGCATGTTCTGTGTACAGTGTTTCTCGTGGGCTAACGAGTGTTACTGGCGCTGCGAGTCCTGCAACGAAGGCGACTGGGGTTTCTGCAACAATTGTGTGAATACGGGCAGGTGCTGCACGCATCCGCTTCTACCTCTGGCCTACGTCGCGCCCGTGACGAGCCCCCAGATTCCGCCGACCGGCCCCCGGCTGCCGAAACGGCCGCGAGGTGCGACGTTGTTTACGGGGCCTAACGCCTTCAGCTTTGGACATTTTAAGTCGCTCACCTTCACGACGACGTGCGAGGTCTGCCGAGAGCGCATCCCGCCGCACCACCGCAGATATCACTGCCCCGAGTGTACTAGTACTGCCTCGCCAGATGCGCAGCCGGGGGATTACGAAATCTGCGTCGACTGCTATGCCAGTCTGGTCCACATCAAGCACATATCCGACGAGAACGGCCACGCGGGTTGGAGACGCTGCCCGGAGGGCCACAGAATGGCCATCACCGGCTTTACGGAATCCTCGCTCAGACAAAAACGCTGCATATCTAGGGACGTCGTAGGAGGCAAGAGCTTGCGCATGGAGCCTTACGAGGGAGCCACGAGTTCTAGCGAGGAAGAGCACCGACAGGAACCGCACCTGCAGAAATGGAGCTGGAAGGGTCAGGACGGATCGAGACTTGAGAAATTTGTCGCCGTGGACGTGGCCGCGACGGCGCCGTCTCTAGGCACGGAGCTGTTCCCTCCCGATGGAGGTGCGGGCCTCAAAGCCGTCGCGAGGTGGTCTTGGTACCCCCAAGCCGACACCACGGACGAGCTGCTGTTCCCCAAGGGGGCAGAGATAAGAGAGGTCGAAGACGTGAACGGGGAGTGGTTATTCGGAAGCTACATGGGCGCCGAAGGATTATTCCCCGCGCCGTACGTACGGATCATCGAACAATGATGCGGTGTCTCACGACGGTTACGATGATAAAGAAAATAATATATTGAGCGTTGTTAGGATGGGATATATATATGGTCAAGTATTTCTTTTGGTATTTATTTATATGCATGTATGGATATGGTTATTGGCACGTGTATGAGGAGTTCGATGATACCTCGCTACGCAAAAAGCTATATATCGTTACGACCGATGACGAAAACCGAGTTGGGATTTGGTTCTATTTAGGTACCTTACCTCTTAGCATTCATGAGTGTAATGATGTGAGCAAGAAAAATGATTATCAATGCTGTTTTTTCCGATGTGTTTTGACTATTTGTTTATTTTGTTGCTTATAATGTCTTTCGTGACTTTGTAGTTGTTTAAGGGGCTACAGCTTACTATCGCTACTAACCCGTAATTTCTATCTAAGGTTACCCCTAGCTCTAGCAAGCGGCCAAGCGCGGAAACCGGGATGACGTGCTTTGGGTGCCGGCTAGCTGGAGCCGAGCCGGTACAGACTTGCCCCGCCAAAAAATAATTTCTAAGATCTCAGCTCCTTCCTCCACCATTACCATCATCCCTACTCTCACGCCGCGCCGTGAAATATCCCCGTCTCTCAGGCACAGGCGTGGTGTTCCTTGAGGCTTGCAATTGGCGCTGTAAGATAGAATAAGGATACATCGACAACCATGTTCCGACCCGGCGTCCGACGAATAGCGACGACGGCGCGGAGAGCCGCTGCCGTCCGTCCATTGGCGGCGAAGGAACCAAGCGCGCATACGATAAATATATCAAAAGCGCAGGGCGTCGCCAAGGGATTGAGCGAGGGTACGTAATCGCCTACCCTTTTTCTTCTGTGACACATCCCACCACACACTTCCAATTTGCATATCCATCTACCCGCAACAAGGTCTTCCGAAAGAGACAATTGCAAAACAGGGAAACGAACCAAGCTGACACAAATTGGCATCCACAGCAATCGGCAGAACGCCCCTGATCCGGATGGCCAAGCTCTCAGAGCAGACGGGGTGCGAGGTGCTAGGGAAAGCGGAGTTCATGAACCCGGGGGGCTCGGTGAAGGACCGGGCGGCGCTGTACATGGTTTTGGACGCGGAGGAGCGGGGTGAGCTAAGGCCGGGGGGCACGGTGGTAGAAGGCACGGCGGGGAACACGGGGATCGGGCTGGCGCACGTGTGCCGGTCGCGGGGGTACCAGCTCGTGATCTACATGCCGGACACGCAGTCGCAGGGCAAGATCGACCTGCTGCGCCTGCTGGGCGCGGAGGTATACCCCGTGCCGGCCGTGGCCTTCGACAACCCGCAGAACTACAACCACCAGGCCCGGCGCCACGCCGAGCGCCTCGACAACGCCGTCTGGACGAACCAGTTCGACAACACGGCCAACCGCCGCGCCCACGTCGAGACCACGGGCCCCGAGATCTGGGAGCAGACCGCCGGCAAGGTCGACGCGTTCACGTGCGCCACGGGCACGGCGGGCACCCTCGCGGGCGTGACGCGGTTCCTGAAGGAGCGGTCGGGGGGCCGCGTGAAGGCGTACCTGGCGGACCCGCCGGGGTCCGTGCTGCACTCGTACATGCAGTCCGGGGGCAAGCTCGCCGACCGCAGCGGCGGCAGCATCACCGAGGGCATCGGCCAGGGCCGCATCACGGACAACCTGGCGCCGGACCTGGGCCTCCTCGACGGCAGCCTGCACATCGCGGACGCGAAGAGCATCGCCATGGTCTACCGCTGCCTCCACGACGACGGCCTCTACCTCGGCGCCAGCAGCGCCCTCAACGTCGTCGCCGCCAAGGAGGTCGCCGAGCTGCTCGGCCCCGGCCACACCGTCGTCACCATGCTCTGCGACGGCGCCTACCGCTACGCCGACCGCCTGTTCTCGAGGGCCTGGCTCGAGAGCAAGGGGTTGCTGGGCGCCATACCGGCGGGGTTGGAGAAGTATATCATATTGCCGTAGGGAACGGTCAAGAAGAAAATAAATTCATACATGAGAAATGGAGACGTTAAGATAAAAGAAAGCATATTTGGTTGAGCTGGGTGAGAGGCAAGGCGTTTGAAGATGAGCACGTGCATACATGCAAGCAAGCAAGCAAATCTTGAGGAAATGCGTTGCTTCGTAAGTTGAGCATATCATTGTATATATACATGTACAATCGCGGCAGTAGTTATTCTTACAATATATAGTCCTGATTTGATCCGGTCTTTTTGACCTTGCCTAACTTCTGTAGTCTGGCCTCATATCAAGCCTACCTAATGCCTCGTTCTTACTTTTCCTCCTCAGTTTCTTTAATCTCGTTGTTCAGATTCTTAGACTTCTTATTTTCACCCTCGAAAATTTTGCGCCAAACCATCTCTCCCTTGTTAGCTAGCATTACCTTTTGTTCTGCAGCCGCGGCCTCCTTCGACAACCGCGCCTTCTCCCTCGCGTCCGACACCTCCTCGGCTAAGAGGTCAGCGCGCGCCTGTAGCTGGGCTGCGAGCTCGGGGTCGGTGATGAGCTTAGCCGCGGTCTGGAGGCCGTAAAGCAGCGGCGAGGCGAAGCCTGTGAACTTGTTGGGCAGCATCAGGTACTCCAGCGGTTTGTCATCCTCGTACAACACCGCCGGCTGTATCTCCTTCAAGCCCTTGCCTTCGGGCCACAGCAGGATGATGTCTTTCGCGTACCTGGTTACCTTCTCTAGGAGCGCCGGGTCCGCTTCGGCGCCTTGCTTCAGCACTAGCGCTGCGGCGAGGTGCAGCGGCGCGAGGAGCGCTAGGGGGTCCTTGTGTAGAGGCAGCTGACCCTCATCCTCAGCCTCGGTCTTGACCTTGGGCAGGTGCTCGGGTTCCTGCAGCATATCGAGCACCATCTCGGCCCAGCGCAGGGCCTGTGCCGTCTCTTCGGGGTCCCAATCGCTGTCGACGGCCTTCATCTGGATGTAGTGCAGGACGGAAACAGATGACTCGCTCGAGTTGAGCTTGAAGTTGGTACGACGGACGGCGCGGGCGCACTCGAGGATGACGTTGATGAAGCCCTGGTCGCCGCAGATGCGTATGATCTTGCAGTACCACTGGGGACGGATGATGCGCTTGGCGTTGGCGAGGCCCTCGAGCAGGGGGGACAGGTTAGCGAAGTCTTCGGGGGTAGAGAAGTGCGTGAGGGCTTGGAACAGGCTCGTGCGCGTGTTTATGATCTCTCTGAACGGGCTGCGGTATCGGAACTTGATGACCTCGCCGTCGATCTCCATGGTTATGGGGTCGGATTGGAGAGACTTTTCGTACTTCTTCTTGGTGAGCTTTATCCGTTGTTCGGTGGGGAGGTAGGCCGGTAGGATGATCTGGTGCCGGATCAGGTTGAGGACATCGTCGAGTTCCGGAGAGGAGGTGGGTGTGAAGTGTATCATATTTTCTAGAAGACTATATGTTAGTATAATAGCCCTTGTGTGTATATACAGGTGACTAGGTAAATATATAAAAATGCATACTATTTCGTTGAGCTGTGGAGGAGAACGTTCGATGTGTAGACATAGCTATCCTCCTCGCGGCACACTCGAAAGCGCCATTGCTTGCGCAAAATGCGCTCAGCGCCAATCTTCTAGTCATATCTCCGATCTATATGGTCAATTGTGTTTCGGCATGCGAAATCAGGGATCGTATATCGTCAAGGTCATCGAAGTTCGAAGTTGTAGGGCTTAAGATAAGTTCCAAAGTGGAATTGAGTTATCTAAAAAATTTAATCGATCATCGGCATCGGCGCTAACATCCCACCTTCAATACCTACGCACATCCATACCTACTTGGTACCACCAAAATCCGCAACAATCTTTCTCCACCCGTTTATCGATTAGCTTAGTCACTTCCACCATTGGTTTTGAGGTCCTTCAAGATTTCCAAGCTTTTAAGCTTCATTCCATTGTTCGATAAGGGCGCCTTTCTTCCCCGGGGAAAAAAAAAAAAGAAAGAGACGAGCCTGGCACACACAGACACGATGATCACCCAATCGACGCGGCGGCCCCTGAGCAGCTGGAAAGCCGTCCTGCGGCGCACCCGCCAGCAGCGAAGACCGTTGCTGATCCGATCCATGGCTACCGAAATCACTCCTACTCCCACGTTCCCCGGAGCAGCTTCGACACCTCCTGGGATGATCCCGATGTTGAAGCCACAATTATGTATGCTCTTTTTCGCTACTCTCGCCGCGACGACCCGATACATATATACATCTATACAAACACATTTAACTGACTAACCAACCCAGACACCAGAAGACCACCCCCCAAGAACCAAACCGTCCGCAGCGCCTTCGCCATCTGGCCGCGCGTCGCGTCGGCGCGGAAGGTGCACCCGGAGCCGCTGACGTCGTACCACCTGCAGCAGATGCGGCGGCTGGACCGGACGGGGGCGCGGACGGAGCTGTTCAGCAAGAAGAACCCGGACAGCGCGAAGCCGGGCGACGTGCTGCAGATCACGACGCGCAAGGGCACCGAGCCCTTCGCCGGCGTCTGCCTCTCCATCCGCCGCGCCGGCGTCGACACCGCCGTCCTCCTCCGCAACCACGTCTTCAAGGTCCCCGTCGAGATGTGGTTCAAGGTTTACTCCCCCAACGTCCTCGGCATCGAGATCGTCTGGCGCCGCCCCAAGCGCGCCCGCCGCGCACGCCTCACCTACATGCGCCAGCCCAAGCACGACATGGGCAACGTCGACCACCTCGTCGAGGCCTGGAGGCGCACCAGGAACGTCTTCACCTCGAAGGGCAAGGGCAAGGGGAAGGTGCAGCAGGCTCAAAGCCGGGGAGGAAAACGACGGTAGGGGACGGGACGGTTATGACATGATGTTAAATTATGAGCCGTACGGACAGCGGGGAAGTACGTGGCCAAGAAAGACAGGGAACTGGGTGCTCGCTTCTTGCTTCCCGCTTGGCCGTGATGGGGAAAAGGGATGTGTATTTGCGTGTATAGATACCTACAAATACGCATTCTGTAGAAATGTACCATACGAAATATTACCCGCCACAAACTAAATTCTTCACGGTTAAACACTTCAATGAAGTGCATTTTCAAAGTGGAATTTTGGGAGTCTTATGTCTACACTACACGATAAATGTTTGAAATCGTGATATAATACGGCTTCCATTGCTAGAATACCTGCTCAGGTAGGTACCTTGCTGATTGTTGAAGCTAAAAGATAATATATATAGGAAGATAATCCAGTGCCCCCCTCATGAGACCCGAAACCCGAAAAAAGGGAGGAAAACGAAGAAATGCTTCCATCCGTATAGGTTACCCAGCTCTCATATACTCTTCCGAGAGTCATAACCTAGACGTGATATGTAAATCAACCCCAGTCCTCAGCCTAAACGAAACTATCTTCTCACTCTATACCAAGCCTGAGCCTCCTCCTCTAATGTTATATGTATGTCGTATGCATGCGAGTCTAATCTAGTATTCTCCCCTCCTAACTGCCCCCTCATGATAGAATGATGCTGACATATGTACAAGCTAACCCGTGCTCCCAAGATACCACTGCACTCTCGATCCCGCCCGTCGCTGCCACCAAGGGTTGCGAAATACCGGCTGCGACCCGGCCTGTTCTACGTCGCGATAGTGATTCGGCGTCGGCTGCGAAGACGCTCGCCCCGATTGGCCGTATCCATCTTCCTTCGGCTCTGGTGACTGTACCCATCCGGTCGGTCCTTTCCTCCACTAGTGGTCTACGGCCGGTTGCGTATCAGCTCTCTTCCTACGCCTAGGCATCGTTTCCTGCGTGTCGTCATCATCATCACCCTTCACGGGGTCCGTAATGTGCCTCTTCAGGGACACCGTCCTGCTGAGCTTTATCGTATGCTCCGACTTCGCCATCGAGTGATGCGGCGGATACGCCGGCCCGGGGTGTAAGAGTCCCGTCAGGACGTGCCTCTTATCTACGCTCCGGCTGCGACCGCGAGCCACGCTCGACGGTCGGTGAGAGGCGTTTCCGATGGACATAGCCGAGTGGCGACGCTGAAGTCTCACCTCGGCGTCCTCGGCCTCCTTACGGTTGAGATGCTCGCTGGGTAAGAGGACGGCTCGGTCGAGTCCGTACGGCAGGCCACGGTGGCGGCCACGGATCTGCATGGCAATGACGACGAGCTTTCCTATGACGCTGAACTGAGAGCATAACGATGCATTCACGCCCGTGTACCCCAAGCTGAGCCCGACCGTGCCATAGGCACTCACGACCTCGAAGAGCACGGCGAACATGGAGAAATCACCCGACACGAGACGGGAACCCTCGGTAATGGTGAGAATGAAATATCCCACGAATATGTACCACAAGTCGAAGGAGAGCTGACGACGTAAATGGGTTCCCACGTACGACATGTTGCTCTGCTCCTCGTCCGCTTCGTGGCCGGCGCTGTACACCCCAAGAGACTTCTCCTCGTACACGTTCGTCCTACGAATCGAGATAGCGACGGGGAAGACGGAGATGTACATCATGATGAGATACGACGTCTGGACGGCTGGGTGGATCAGGGCCAGGTTGATGCAGGAGAACCCAGCAGTTCGGGTAGATACGGCTTGGAACCATCCATCGAGGAAACGGATGTTGAGCGGCAGGTGGTCGACCGCCCCATCGTGAAGCTGATGATATGTTAGCCGCGTACGTTATTCGGGATTCGCCATCCGGGGAACTCACATCGAGGATGATGAATAATATCAGGTCGACGCCGTTAAGGACGACCAAGATGAAGAAAAGCCACCAAGTGGCGTTGGACGGAAATAACAGGGTAAAACACCGTCGCGGGTGGTCCAGGAGGAATCTTAGTTCCTCCCAGAGACCAGATCCGCGGGGCGCAAGAAAAGAAAACAGCCAGATCATAAAACGAAGCATAATAGGGAAACCGGTATTCCCAAGTATGACAAGGAACGACATGATGAGGAGAGGGAAGATGGCCGTATTGAACGAGTTCATGCTGTCCGGGGTGAGCGTCATGCCCAGGTCCATGAACGCCGAATTTGCCGTGAAGAAACCCCACCACACTCTGCTCTGACCGGCCGCGTCGATGATCTGGCCGTAGTAGTCGTTGTCGTTGACGATCCACGGCACGAGGGTGATCATGCCAAATATGGTGTAGCCGAAGAAATAGATGGTGAGCACGAGAGCAAGAGTCTTTAGGGATCGATATTCGATACCGCCCAGCTCTTCTCTCTGCTCCTCGGAGAGTCCCAGAAACTCGGAATTTCGACCTAACGTCGGCTGCCAACTCAAGTACGGCATGGGGTCCTCGTCTTTTCCTTGAGTCAATACCGACTTGAGTCGGTGCAGCGGGTTGGCCCGAGCAGACGAAGAAGCCGCGGTATCGGTGTGATGCAGCTTTTCTCCCTCTTTCCTAGGCTTTCGGGCCTTCAACGCATCGAGGGTGTGGGCAGCCGCCTCGACATCTTCAGCTATGTGTTCTGGTAGGTCGGGCTCATCTCTGCGTCGTCGCACAGGCTCCTCGATGGTGATGGTCGGTTGGCGATCCGGACGGTTCTCGAGGCGAAAGGGCGAGGTCGGTCTACGGGGACCCTCGACGCTCGACTCCCTTCGCCTGCGACTCGAAGGATCGGGTCCGTCGGCACTCTCTTCATCCAGCTCCTCCGGTAACGCGCCCTTATCGGCATCCCGAGGGTTAGGAATCCTGAGTACGCTCTTGTCGGCCTTGCGTTGCCTTTCAACGATGGCAATGTGTTCCGCGTCACTCCGCTTAGAAGGTAGCAGGATCTCATCGTCATCGTCCGAGTCGAGAGTGTCGCTCCTCTTGACCTGGTCAGAGAATTTGATCTGCGGGGTAGAGAGCCGCTGGGGGTGTAGATCTTCGTCTATGGGATCCATCTCTTCTTGGTCCGAGTCGTCTTGAGGGTGAGAACTATGCGAGGGGGTATCATGCTTAGAAGCCCCCTCTATGGTGTAGTTATCCAACAGTATGCCGTCATTGGTCATCCGAGATGCCTTGGCGGTGTTGTGCATCACCGTGATATTTCGCCCATTGACGCCCTTCTCCACATCCGAGTTAGCCGGTTTCGACTTGGAGAGCGACTTGGCAATGGAGACCCGTCGCGTTCTGGCTTCTCTCACGACGTGCTGGAACCTCTTCTCGAACCAGTACAGACGCAGGAAGACCACGGAAGAGTGGATAGATATGGGATTGGACATCATGGCGAGAAAATAGATCACCAGCTGCTGAAAGGTGTTGAGCGTGTTGACATCGACGGTATTCAGCCCCGCCTGGGTGTTCGCGCCGCTGGCGAAGAATAGAGAATCAATGTATGCCAATTGACCTCTGCCGGAGGCGAAGAGCAAGACGGACCCTATAATAGTCCATCCTATGATCCAGAAATCTGGGAGAGCATTAGCTTGCTATGGAGATCACAGCGTCGGATGGGCAAACGTACAATGAGCGGTGATAAAATTGAAGTGGGGGTTCCTGGACAGAAAAGATGGACGAAGAGTCTGGATAAATTCCCAGACAAACTTGATAGCGCGGTTCATGATGGCTAGGCTGTTTTATATCTGGGTGGATTTGATTCGTAAAAGCCTTGAGTAATAAAGGAAAGCCGATGTTAGAAATCCACCGAATCGTAGACCTGGCTCATAAGGTCGTCGATGAGATTGTGAATTCCGAACATGGTTGTGATCGTTGGTTCCGAGACTATATAACATTGATCAACGTGATGCAATACAATGCATGGAAGGTGTTGATGTGTAAACAAAACATTTAAGTAATTGAGTGCAACTTCAACTCAGAAACAGGACAGCTTCGTGGAAGGCGAGTGTGAGATGTTTAATAGAGAAGTGACAGGTACCAAGGTGAATGATAAGTCTCGGCAGGGTAGATAAGTTAATATCACATCGTAAGACCTTAGGTGTGAGTACAAAGAGGGCTGAGACAATAAAAAAGGATAGTAGGATGGTTCCACGAAATGTTTGGTAATGTCTAGAGTTGGTCTAAGGAGTGATTTATGCCAAGACCTAGATGTAAGTAGAAAACGAAAGAAATTGGGAAGAGATTGGAAGAGTGAAATATTTGAAATATATCTAAGATATCAGAAAAATAATTGTTTTTTTAAACTTACATCTTTTAAATGATTGTCATGATACCAGGTGGCGTGCTGAGAATTGCGCGACGAGATATCGAATGAGGCGTTCGGTATGTCTTGTGTCGATGGGGGATAGAAGGAAGATTTAAAATAGAGCTCTGACAGAGTGGAACTAAAGGGATCTTATCCACTCCAAGACTTCCAAGGTTTGCTAGGGACTAGAGAAATAAGAAGTACGAACGATCTTCTAGCATATGGAGTAAAGAAGGAACGTTCGCCGTTCGGCAGTGCAAAATGGAAACGACGGATGAAAAAGGCCACCACCTTCTTGTCGAGGCAGTGGAGGCACGACTCACGACTCACGGATCGTGTTTTTAGTGGATCAATCGACAGTATTAAATCTGGGTAACTTTGATTGGCACAAACTCCGACTCTCCTGCTTCCTCAATTACCTTTTCAATGTTTTCTTCTTATCTTGTTTTCTTCTTCTGTTCTTTTTCTCCTTTTATAATGACCAGATATGCATCCCAACTCGGAATATGATAAAAAATAAAAGGGGGGCTTACATTGGCTGATAAGTCGTAATTTGGAGGGTGAGAGAGAAAAAGATTGCCAAGGTTGTCAACGAACAGGCCTTTGCTTTTTTTTTCTCTTCCTCTGATCTTCTTCACCTTGAGGGAGACTGGGAGAGACGGAAAGAAAATTAGAAGGGAGACCCTAGTCTTCGATGGCCGAGATTGAATGATGCATCTGACATGGGGTTGGACCACAGATAGCCGGCCAACAGCGTGTTTTGAATCAAGCACAAACCATAAAACTTCTTCCTTTTTATAGGCTGGCAGGGATTAAAGATGTGTCTGACTAACAAACGCAACATAGCTCGTCTCGCTTTCGATCTATATGTACCGTATGTACTGTACCATATGTTAAAAGTGCGTAAGGTGTGTACTATGTAAGAGATGGGGGGGAACTAAAAGTAAACCGGGGTGGTCGTAAGGTTGGACCCGCCGACAAGTGTTGCTACGTAACGGAAAGGCTAGAGTGAGCTCTCTGCAAGCTTTCCAAGGTTGTTATAAGTGCTGTAAGCCTTGTTACAACTCTGTAAGCACCCGGCATCTGAATAATCTGAATCACTTTCGTCGGCAGTCCCTGCTGGCTGTTTCCGGAAAGGTCTAGACTCTTCGTCGTTCAGCTCCGTGCTATAGAAGTCGTATACGCAAATCCGTTCCGTCTTATGTGGCCTCCATCTGCGGAATTTGGAGATGTCGAGAAAAGTTCGGGACCTTTTATATGGATGTTATGGAGGCGTTACAAGGTACCTACAGCTTTGCTAACAGGGGCCTTTGATTGGGCGGATGCTTGCACTCAGCATGTGATAATAAGTTTGTATTGTACGGACCTGTACTTAGTACATGGGATGAGAAATCCCCAATAAAAAAACAATTACCTCCGGCATAGAGAAAAAAAAATTCGGTGATGATGTCACACCTGAAATGGTGCGATGTCGACGTGGTCGAAGCGCGGTTGCGCGGTACGATTTTGCCAATTGCTTTTCTTACATACATATTATGGTATCATTGAATGATCCCATAACCTTATTCGATATATACCTACTTAGGAAGGTATATGCAGAGTACGGATGAATAAGGGTATGATATCTTGAATATCTCCAAAATATGATACCATCCGCTTAAGAAAAGAAAAAGAAAGAAAGAAGGGCAAAAAAGCCATTGATGTAGGATGGATGGATGGTAGAACGGGACGGAAGTAGCAAGCTGTCGGCTCCTACACCGACATTAAAAACATCAAATGGAGATTACTGAGGGAAGATATATGTAGTAAAATGCAACTCGAGATAAGCCTCTCCTCTCACCCCAAGGCGCCATCAATGTCACCCCAATCGCATGCCGTGAACGTCAGCCCATGTCGTGCAGTTTTGAGCAAATTTTAAATAAATCCCGTAGCCATGCAATATGCGCGCGACAGGTTACATTTCATACGTAGCACTGCAGCTATGATCCGTGGGATGGATGCATCTGTCCATTGCGCTGGGAAACACCGCCTAGGTAAAACTACGGCCGGATAAAGTAAGGAACTAAAGTGCACTCGTATTGAGCCCTCCGGGAGGTAGGTGGGTGTCGCTAAAGACAGCCTGTAAATCTCATCCATACCTACCTAAGGTACCCTACACTACCTACGTACGCATAAGGGCTCGCCTAAGGGCTGCCGAGGGTACCGCTTACCGCCCTGACCAGCGGTGAATTCCATCGCAACCTATTCTCGGGGTATAATAACATCCCACACAATCTCGGAAATGCCCATATGCCATATGCCGTTGACGCCGCCCTCCATTTTCGTAACTCCCCCAAAGTTCAAAACCCATATTGTACACGGAATACAGTGTGATTTTACCTAGCGCTGAGTCTTGAGTCGCTCCTTCTCCCTGGTTATCTTCTTGAAGAAAGCGTTGCTCTTGGCAGGCTTCTTCTTGGCCCCCTTCTTCTGCTCGATGTAGGCCATATCCCTTCCGCCGCTGAGTTCCACGAGCTCGCCGGCCGTGCGCTTGAAGCGGGCCTTCTTCTTGATCCCTGGACCGTAGAATAGATCGTCTGCCACGTCGTCGTAATCGAGCTCTTTCTTGGACTCTGTGTCGATCACGATAGTCTGGAGAAGTTCGCGTCGCTGCTGCGGCGTCTTGTAGACAAGGTCTTCCGACTGTTCAAGCCCGGTCAGCTGTGTGATGACCTTGAAGGAGTATCCTTGATCGACCAGGAAAGCCTGTCGCTTCGTCGAGTAGTACATCTCGGGGGTATCCCTCGAGACCAATGAATAAAAGAATGCGTTGAATCCTTCGTCGGATCGTCGCTTAGCGCGGAGAATACGACCTAGCCGCTGCGCCTCCTGACGACGAGATCCGTAGTGGGACGATATTTGAATCAGGCAGGTGGCCTCCGGAAGGTCGAGAGACGTGTCGCCAATCTTGGACAGGAAGATTGTCTTGACTTCGGGGTTGTGCATGAAGTTCTCTAGGACCTCCATGCGCTCCGTGTTAGTCGTAGACCCGCAGATGAAAGCCTTCTTGAGCTTTATAGCGATAGACTTGAGAGCGTAGACGTTATCCGAGAAGACGATGATCTTGTCACCTCGCTTCTCATGGTAGTCGATTAGGAACTGGCAAGCTTGAATCTTGCACGGGTTCATGACGTAGAGGTTTTGCTGCAGACTCCTGTTCTTCTTCTGCCTGTTGAACTCGTCGAAGAACTCGGACGTCATCGGACACCAGACTTCGGCGCATTGAACCTTGGCTATGTGCCCCTGCTCTGATAGCTCCATCCAATTTGCTTCGTAAAGTTTTGGCCCGATGAGGAAGTTCAAATCTGAAATCTTGTCGTCTTCTCTGAGAAGCGTCGCGGTTAAACCGAGCTTCGAGTGGCTCTTGATAGAGTGTGAAACTTTGCGGAAGATGTTGGCGGGCACCACGTGAACCTCGTCCAGCAGCATGAGACCCCATTCTTTTTCCCGTAGGAATTTCATGACCTTCTCGGAGTCATGGGCTCGCTTCTTACCTGAGTTTGTCACCATAGGGTATGTCGTGACGATGATTCCGGTATTACCGGGGAACTTCGCTTTATGATCAGACGTGAACAGGGCAATATCCTCGGGTCGGATGTTGGACCACTTCAGGAACTCGTTTCGCCACTGGTTAGCCGACATCGTGCTGGTGCAGAGAACGATGGTGCCCTTCTTGATGGTGCACGCGGCGGTGATGCCGACTAAGGTCTTGCCTGCACCGCAGGGCAGCACGATGATGCCACTTTTAGCTCGCCCGTTTCCGAACATCTTGCTAAGGCTCTTCTCCTGGTAGCTACGAATCTGCGTGGCCGGTCGTAGGTCAATCTCCAGGTTTGCGTTCTTGTCGTCGTTGCGGAAATCGTACTCCTCAAGCATAGGGTATTGGATTTCCAAGGCACGCTTCTGAACAATCTCGATAAAGGAGTCGCCGATCTGAAAGGCGTGCACGGCTTCGCGGGCTTCATCTTCGTCGTCCTCTCTAAGAGTATCGAATTTGGGTTCGCCCGGAGCCTCTTCAACCGCCTCCGCCTGCGATTTTTCGTCCTTCTGGATTTGTGCCTGCTTCACACCTGCAGCGTTAGAGGTACCAGGAATTACGAGACCGCCCATAGAAGGAGCGCTGGTGATTGTATCGGTGCCCTGGACGCGGCACGGCCCGATGACGGGATCCTTCAATAGCTTCTGCAAGACTTCGGCATCGGTACTCTCGACGAAGTATTTCGTGTCCTTGATCACCAGCTTCACTTTGCCATAGCTGGAAGCACAGCTTCCGATGAAGCCTATGATCGACTCCGGGACCGGGGTCTTGGAGAAACGCTCCAGAGTATTGATGATATCTTGGGGTTGTAGCCCAACTGACACGGCCGCGTATAAACTGTGGCTTGTGAGGGCATATTCGTGAATGAATGTCGGTCGCGACAGAGGTTCGGCAACAGTGATGAGAAAGTCTTTCGCTTGCTGGGCCAAGGTACTAAAGTTCTCAAGAATGATTCGACCCCTCTGAGGATCTATCCAGATGGGACGGTTCTTGTAATCGGGCTTAAGAGGCAGGTACGAGAAATCGCGTCTACCATCTCGGAAAAATCGCCTCGAGGTCCAATCTTCTTCGTGCGTCACTCGGTCTCGAAAAGTTGCGAGCGAAAAGCGATCTACAGCCTTTTGTATCTGCTCCTCATTCGCGGCAGTTGCGGCAGGCGACTCGTCCGCCGAATCTAACTCATTGTCGCTATCGACAGATCGAGGCGTGGAGGGACCAGGTGTCGAGGTTGTAGAGACCCTTCCCGACTTAACAGGTCCTGCGGCGTCTTCAATTGCTCAGCATCATCATTTCATTTAAAAGGTAACAAGGGAGAGGTGAACTTACTCGTAGGCGCCTTTCTTTTCGCAGGCATCTTGACAACGACTTGTGTTCACAGATGTTGTTGAAAGATATTGGTATGAAAAAAAAATCTTAAGGTGGAAAAGTGAAGGTAGGAAATAATAGAAGGCAACGATTACATATAGGTATTCAAAGGTAACATGTAGCTTACCTAATATTCGCTACCTGCCTGATGTAGGTACGCAGGTACGTACCTAGGTCCTAGGTAAGAAGATGGAACGCGACTTCCTCTCGGAGAATTTCCAGTAGCGCCTGAAAGTATCTAGGTACTGTATCTATGCATGCAAGTACTTAAGGGTGGAGCATTACGTATGTATACATATTCGTCACGTGGATGTTAACCAGGTTTTCAATCCTTGAGAAATCGGTTTGCCGCCTTCCGCTTTAGAAGAAATTGTGACGTAAGTACTTTTGTACCTCTACACCGCCTAAGTTAAATAGTTTTCTGCCGACAAAAAGCTTCAATTACCCCCACCAACCAATCCATCCCACCAAAACTTACACAATACAAACCTCGTTACCTACCTAGCTACTTAGGATAGAGGCATGACATAGCTCTCAAAACTTCTCGCGTCTTTCAAGATCTCATTTCTCTTCACATTTGTGCCATCCAATTAAAAATACTATTATGATTAGGATTGATATCAGTACAGTTCTATTCATTAGGATTATATTTCCCCAACGCTCGAGGAACCATCGTCAATCTTAATACACCCTCTCTTCAGACCTGCAAGAATGGCGACCCATACCGCTATGGCTCAAGGTAGCAATGCCTCGATGCGAAATTCATTCGAGCAGCGTGTCGGTATCATCTATTATGTCTCGCAAAAGGAGCATGGCTGGTACGGTCAACTTCGTACGAGGTACGAAACATAAACTACTCTGATCTTTGCAGCTTAATACTAACAAGTCTTAGATTCACCGATTTCCAAGTTCATGAGATTGGTAATGATGGCGAAGTGGTTCATTTGCATGATTTCCAGACAAATGCAAGAGAGATGGCAAAGACCGTGAGTATAGTGCCACATTTTGCTACATAGCCAGTGAATAGGTAACTGACTCCATCGTAGGAGACTGCTCGTCAGTCAACAGCGAAGCCTCAAGTTGTTCCATTATTACGAGAAAAAAAGATCGTAGCCGATGGTGTTTCTGCTACCTCCGTGAAGACTGAGGATCCTAAACCCGCTGTCGATTTAGAACAGCCGAAGGGCGAGAAGGAATCTACTACTATATCCCAATCTGATCGAACAATACTGACAGATATCCTTGGTCAAACCACCGCAGAAGAATTAGTCAACCTCCACGAGAAAGCTAATGAGGATAAAAAGGTGCAGTCTAAGACCCCTACCATCGTGAAAATCGCCGCGATATCCGACAAGGCTCAAAGATCTCGAGTCCATTCGGTAAGTTCCCTTGGTATCTCCCCCGTCGCGTGACTCTAACATCAAGTAGGAGGTTCGTCGTATATTCGGCGGCAAGATCGATACTTCCACCGACGGCGATGGATGCATCAAGGCGGCACTTGTCGGTAGAGGTATCCGACAGTGGAATAACCGCTCTAGGAATGAGAGGCCTCGAAACAACGGACAGAACGCCGGTCAGAATCAGAATCAAAACCAAGATGGCAATTTCTTGCATTTTACGCTCTACAAGGAGAATCGAGAAACCATGGATGCTATCAATCAGATAGCTCGTTTCCTGAATCTCAAACCTGCCTTTTTCGGCACGGCTGGCACCAAAGATCGTCGCGCCGTGACTGCCCAGAGAGTCAGCATCCGGAGACGCAATCCTCAGACCTTAGTCCACCTCAATGAGAGGATTTTCGGCGTGAAGATCGGAGATTTCAAGTTTGCACCGTCTCCGATTCACCTAGGGCAGCACAGCGGGAACGAGTTCGTGATCGTCCTCAAGAACTGCTACTTTAGCGGGACGGACGACCTAACCTTCGAGCAAAGACTCAACATCGCGAAGACCACCATCGACTCCGCGCTAGAGCAAGTCATCCAGAATGGTTTCATAAACTATTACGGTACTCAGCGGTTTGGTACGCACCGGATCGGGACCCAAGAGATCGGTATGAAGATTCTCAAGCAAGACTTCGAAGGCGCCGTGCAAGCTTTGCTATCCTTCGACCCCGATCTAGTAGATGCTTCCGACCCGAGCTCTCTTGAATCGATGCGACGTGAAGATGTGTCCCGCGCACGAGCTTTGTCCATCTTTTCGGATACGGGAAATGCACAGGACGCACTCAAATACCTACCCAAAAGGTGTCACGTCGAGTCTACGTTGATTCGTCATCTTGGTCGAACGCCAAAAGATTACCTCGGGGCTCTCCTTTCGATCAATCGGGGAATGCGAACGATGTACGTTCACGCATACCAATCTCTAGTGTGGAATTTTGCCGCTAGCAAACGCTGGGAGCGCTTTGGTCTACAAGTGGTCAAGGGAGACTTGGTTCTCCTCGAGTCGAAAGCTCCTACCTCACTGGAGGGTCGCCAGAATGAACATGATGAGGAGACGATCCATCTTATGGACGGGGGATCCGCCGCCGAGGATACGCGTGGGTTCAAGGTACACACGCTCACGGAGGAAGAGGCTGATAGTGGGAAGTATTCCATATTCGACGTCGTGCTGCCCTCTCCCGGCTGGGACGTTGTATACCCAGATAACGAGATTGCACAATTCTACGTGGAATTCATGGCCAGGGAGGAGAACGGCGGACTGGACCCTCAAAACATGCTTCGTCGGCAGAAGGATTTCAGCCTTCCCGGATCTTACCGCAAGCTGATGGGCAAATTCATCGGCGTCCCGACCGCCTCTGTTCGAACATACTCGGAGGACACAGAACAGCTAGTGCCGACCGATCTGGATCTGGTACGATCTCGCAAAGCTAAGGAAGCGGCCGACCGTACGGCTGCTCATAGAAATACGAACGTTCCGCAATCGGCTTGGCAGAACTTTGTCGAAAACGTCAAGGACATCGACCTTCAAGAATCCCGAGCGAGGGCCGAAAGACGAAAAGCCGAGGAGTCCTCCGGCGCGCCGGAATGTCAGACGAGAGATACCTGGGTGCAGACTTCAGTCGATGGGAGCAACAAGCGAGTTAAGGTCTCCAGGCAAACCGACATTATCAACCCGGAAAGCAAGGTTGTTGCATCGCAAACCCCTGATGAGATGCAGGTGGACGAGGCCGTAGCCGATGGGCCAGCCTCTGAAACCAATGCTATCCTTCCCGAAGTCCAAACCGAAGACCTGAATTCGACGACAGCCATAGAAGAGACTAGCAGCAACAGCCATCAAGACAAGCAAGAACACCCAGCTAGTGATAAGGTTGTATCAGCACTTGATGATCCCCAGGTCCACGACAACATCGAAGATGGTGATATGGCGGACAAACCAGAACAACTAGTCGAGGCCACTGCCAGTGGAAACCAGACATCATCCTCTACTACTCCTAATGATCAGAAGATTGCAGTGATTCTTCGATTTGCGCTGAACACTAGCCAATACGCGACCATTGTACTTCGCGAACTAGAAGGGGTAGCTACCACGGATGACAACGCCGCTACTTCTCCGTTAGCTTCTCCGAGCGAGATTATCGCTAACCCCCTATAAAGGTGAAGCTCGACGTCTACATCTAACTATCGACAAACCTATGTTGATTGTGTCTGGCCCGTTTTCTCCATCCATGACCACTCATATTTGCAGTATTACCTTTGCAGTAGGTCACTGTCTCGATGTGAGACATGAGGATTATTGGTGACGAAGGGAGGTTTATACATAGTTGAAGTCAACCTGTAACTGAAAATGCGTGTACTCGATCATGGAAAATACATGTTCACCAATGAAAATGTAAGATGTACGAGAGACACATATTCCAGATTTGAACTGCCTACTTCTCTGTTGGGAGGCCGAGGGTGCAGAGAGAAGGCATGACTGATGATACGGAATGATATGACGAGAAACGAGGCATTGATGGTCATGTAAGGACGTGGCTTGGTCCTTTGTGGTTATACAACCCCTAGGTAGATACCCAATTGCTATTAGGCTGGTAGTCAGATGCCTTGATGTGACTGTTCCCGTCTTATACCATTTTACTTGGCTCCTCATTGTCTTCATTCTATAACTACGAGGTTAGAGTTCTCGGTTGACTATCGCAACTAGTTCGAAAACGAACCACAATGTATGGATAAGAAGTACAGCGACAAGCTTAAAGACAAGATAAGATGTAGAGATGCAGTTGTCCACACCTTCCACCGACAAGACTCCTTTGTTAAGGAAGCTATGTAAAGTTCTAGAATTGCGTTTCTTCTTTGTCGGGCCATGCAGTTCAGTCATGCTCCTCGATATATAGGCTTTACCTTTGACACATCAACTTGACAGCATATAATATCATCGGAGAGACCTATGTTTGACTATCATTTAATTTGATTTTATTCCTATAGCCTATCCATACATAACCTAGGGACTACGCGGAAGACCCCTAATGACGCGCCTCACTCCTGCAAATTGGCGACATATTTCCAAATTGCGACTCGGAAGACAAAGAATAGACGAACTGGACGTACCATATATACTTCAAGATGAGCATGCTTGAACGTATCGCGAGGTATAACCAAAGTACTCGAGCCCGGCTGGATATACCAAGGTTACATATAAAACCACGGCCCGCCGTCATTAGCGACGATGCACAGGGTCGTGGCCTGTTCAGCAGGCAGCGGGACATTATGAATCAGGTAAGTACGTATATATACAAATATATCCCTAGGTATATAAAGACAAATCGTCCATGCTCGATATTCACGTCATCTAGGTCTTGAGCCCGACCACCAAGCACTTTAATCTCGACGGAGCCAGTAGCGTGCCGTTTAGCAGATCACCATCTCCGATAGGTACACCAGCACTATATAGCTCTAAGCGTGGTTCCGACTAACGAACGAATCTTACCAGCCCGATCGGCCTACTCGCTCGCGTCCGACGAGCCAGAGCTCGACTGGGACCGGGTGGAGCTCCTGGAGCTGTCGGACACGATCCGGGCCAGCCTGCGGAGCGACAAGACGGTGGGCGCGGAGGCGGAGCGGCTGAGCGGGTTCCTGGAGGCGGCGGTGCGGGACGAGGAGCAGAGCGCGCGGCGGCCGAGCCTCGACTTCGAGACGATCGAGCACGCGCGCCTCGACAAGCTGCTCGCGGAGATCCTGCACTTCGCCGAGGAGCCCCGGCTCACGTGCGGCAGCCTCAGCGCGGGGATGCCGGCGAGCAGCAGCAGCCTCCCGCTGAGGTACCGCGCGGACGTGTCGCACGCCAAGAGGCTGCTGCGCGCGTGGCGCCGCCGCTTCCGCGAGCAGTACTTCATGATGGACCAGCACCGCTGCGCGCTCCTGGTCAAGGGCGGCAGGCTTAAGGACGTCTCGTTCGACAGCTCGCTGACGTACGACGTGGTGAAGTGGCAGACGAAGGTGAGCGACCCGATATCCGAGCTCGAGGGGAATCTACAGTTTGATCCTGGACAGTAAGCTTGCGGCTTTCTTTATATTCTTCCTAAACCCCCTTTCCCCTTTTCTTTTGAGTCTGAGGAGACTAGGGTTAACTGGACTTTTCTGTGAAGCTGGTGGTTGAATATCACCTGCGCCGAGCGAGACGGCATAGTGGCTAGCTCGTTCGAGAGGCCGACGAAAGGACGGTACGGGATTACCACGCTACCTCTCATGACCGGCCAGGAGGAGATGATGCGCCCGAATACGTATAAATACGTCCGCGAAGGGGAAGCCGCGGATATGCACATCGCTCTGATATCCCAGGTCGGCCGAGAGGTTCGAGTCCTCCGGGGCTACAGGTTGAAGAGTATACTCGCGCCGCAAGCCGGCGTCCGGTACGATGGGCTGTAAGTTATGACCTCTCATGGCTGGTTATCGTCTACTGACATGGTGTTCAAGATTCACGATCAAGCAGTACGGGTACAAGCAAGACACCAAGACCAACGTCTACCGCCTGGAACTGACGCTAGAGCGCGTGCCGGACCAGAAGCGGTCGCTGGATCAGATCAAGAAGATCCCGCGGCCGTCTCAGCTTGACGACTGGAACTTGTACGAGAAACTCGAGGGAGACAAGATCAAGTTACTGCAGGGGGAGACGAATTACCTGGAGTGGAGACTCAGACGCCAGGAGGATAAGATTGATAGAGAGGATTGGAGAAGGGCAAGCCTGTTTAGAGCGTCTTTTTCGCATCCTAAGTAAAGTCCCGTACTGCGGGAGTGGTGCTGGTCGAGACTGATGCGTCGTTGATTAGATCCTGAATGATAGGGGTAAAACAATGATTGTAAGTTGTAACTGAAAGATCCTAACCATTGAGGACTTGTATGTATATATTATTCCATCCGGAGGATATTTTGGAACCAAGTATCTCGTGAATTATAGTCCGTCGACTTTTGTCCTCCGACAAAGGCAAGGCAGCAGCATTCATGATATCTTTGGTATCTTTCATAACATTCTGTGATGTCAAACGTAAGGACACAGTGAAAAATGGACTCAAGGCTCAGTAAACCTACCTTGTGGTGTGCAAAGAAAGTTTTGATATCATCATCTGAAATCTTCATAGCACAATCCAACGGTATTGCGTTCAACAAGGGTAAAATATAGAAATATAGAAATCGTGGGTATTGAACGAGGGAAGAATAGTGTATAATAAGGGATTCAGAAAGATCTCATTGGTTGACAGAAGCTCTTACCGTATGTTCTATGCATATTTGCTATTTTGAACGTGTATTGGCCATTCTGATTTACATCGTATTAGCCTTCATACCACCGCGTCACAGCTGCTAGCTTAGGACCGGGGAACCGAGCAAGAGGGTGAAAGAATAAGCGATAGAAGGCAAGCGTTCTAAGATATAGAATGATCACGGTGGCGATAATTTGCCATGTCAGGACTCAGGAGCCTATTTAGAAATTCCATGATGTATCGACGTCTTTCGAGGTTGTGACTAATGGGTCCGGGGATGAGATATGAAATGCAGACGTCAAGCTTTTACCAAGGTCACAAACAAAGAGAGTCAAAATAAAGGCATGAACTAGAAAAGTTCAAAAGAGCCTCCCTCGAAATATCTCCCTTACTTCATATTCGTCCTTCATAACCTACCGAAGGTAAGGGCTTTTTGAGTATCGAGACTTGTGTTACCAACACGATGTACATGCTCTTTGTCACATTTGTGCTGCCAAGTCACTTCATCGTTGAGGCTGAAAAGCTGTGTCTCGGTACCAAAGAAGAGGTTGAAATTTAAACCTCAGTATGTGCATACTTCGTGAATGAGTAAGTATTGATAGGTGCTACAGTGTATCATCGCACAGTATGATAGAAATAGGTAGATATAATAGCGTCAGATTAAATAGCATTAGTAGCAATAGTACTGTGCTATTAGATAATCAGGGGATAGTTTGGTAAAGTACAGTGTAATACAGTATTATTATTACATGGTCCATCTATTCTGACGCTATTCTCGTCAGTTCACTCGTCGTGGGGTTCCCATCTTCCTAATTCTACACATTCATTCCACCACCAATTAACATTAGCTACGATGGGTGCTAAGAAGAAGGCCGATAATAAGTCAGCCGGTAAGGATGCGGCTGGGAAGGATAAAGATGACAAGGGCGGCAAGGTGAAAGGAGCTCAAGCTGTTATAGTTCGACATATTCTGGTTAGTTGAGGTAACTTTCCCTCATTTTTGAAGCGTCGGCACTGATATAAAATCCTGTAGTGCGAAAAGCATTCGAAGAAAGAAGAAGCGCTGGCTGAGATCAGGAATAATCCCACTCTGGACAATTTCATCGCCGTGGCTAAGGTTTACAGTGAAGACAAGGCAAAACAGGGTAAGATCTGCGCACAGGACTACAGCTTACTTATTATCTTATAATACTCCTGAGGTCATCGGAGGGCTAACCTAATCATAATAGGTGGTCTCCTTGGTCTTCAGAGAAAAGGCTCGCTACAGCCCGAGTTTGAACAAGTTGCTTTCGCTCTCCAGGATAGTAAAGGCAGTAACCTCTACATTGGAGAGGCTAAGACGTCCTTCGGATACCACCTTATCGTAGTAGAAGGCCGCAAATGAGAGATCGCAGTTGAGAGACATGATATACCCATACCTAGGTATTACTGGGCTCTCACGATCACTTGATAGAAGTACGTCACAGTCAAGACAAGAGGCTTCGCGAAGAGTCGTAATGCAGAATTTTCCTTGATTCCGATGCAGTATGATGCCCCTTAATTTTTTAATCTTCAGCATCTATGCGAGCTGAAGTCGCCAGTAGAGTACATGCCAAGGGTTCATAGAGGATGTCGTGAAAATCATCCTGATCCACTGTCTATATCCCCGCGCAACGCCTATGAAGATATCCTCTACTGCTCGGTCTGGAAGTAGTTCAGGAGGATGGATCGTTCAGTAGATTCCTCACCCCAGTCCTTCACCACCACGCAAGAGCAGTTGACCACCTTGCGCGCGTTGCCTTCTCGGTCCAAGACGCCTGCGTACATTCTAATTAGTTCCGAAGCCATCGAGTCTGACGATATTGGATATACTCACAGAGACCAGCCCACTCGCCCAATTGCTTGCCGTCGGGGACCTTGATCAGGGGGATCTTGTGCTCGGAGCATAGGGCGATGACTAGCTTCTTGTAGGCCTCCTCTTCGCAGGACTCGTTAAGGACACACATGTGTGCTTGACGTCGGTCGAGAGCCTTGGATGCTTCACGGAGACCTCGGGCGAGACCGTCGTGCATGAGCGCGAGCTTCAAGACACCTTTGAGGGCGTCAAGAACGGACATCTGACCCTTGGAGGCATCGGCGGAGACTTCGACCTCCTCGGGGGCATCGGGTGCGTTGTTCTCTTCTACGTCCGACTAAAGTTGGGAGAGAAGAAATTGTTAGTGAATTGCTTGCGCGCACATAATGTGAAAAAGTGATGGGAAGCCTAGGCACGAGATGCGAAAGCGTCGCATTTAAATGTACCGAGCCGCAACGATTAGAAGGAAATAAAAAATAACAAAACATACCATCGTGATTTGTGTGATACCGGTGCGATCCTCGAAGAGTTATTTATTATTTATTCAGATGTGAAGGTGAATTTTGTCGGTGGGGGATAAGAATCGTGAGAAGAGTCAAGGAAAGTTCCAAAGGCACCGATGAGAAATTGGTTTGTATCAATTGAGGCTTGAGCCCAGGGAAGGTGCAGTGCACTGGGGGGTGGGATAGTTTGTGTATCGCTTAGGGTTAGGTGCCGAAATTCACCCAATTGGATAGATCGGATTTCAAGCTTAGACCACCCACCAGAATTTTACACAGCACCGCGAAAAAAAAGAAAAGAAAAGAAATCCACAACAAGTACCTCTAATTTTCTTTTCTACCGGTACCTCCACCGCTCCATTCATTTCTTCCTTCTCACTTCCACCATTCAACTTTCTTTACATCACAGAACAACGTCGAGCGCCAACCAGCTCTTCACTTTTCACTTCTCAATTCTCAATTCGCACCACATCCATCGAGGTATGTTTATACATTGTAGTGCCATGACTTAGGTCAATTTCCCTTCCCAAATGCGCCCTTCATGAAGCCGGGAGAGGGCAATCAGGGATCCTACCGCCAATCTTCGCATCGCGCGATGATCAAGTCGGGTCCCTGATACGCACCTCTTCTCCAGTACTGAGCGGGCAGAACCCTCCTCCAAAGATGGCACATTGGGGGAGGGCACTCTCCATGCTCACGGCTTTTGAAGGCTAACCAATTACTCCGCCTAGTAGATACCTCACATCCTTTTCGGACGATCTGAGAATCTCACCTGAATACTGCCAAGATGGTCAAGACTTCGGTTCTCAACGACGCTCTTAACGCGATCAACAATGCCGAGAAGACTGGCAAGCGACAAGTCCTCATCCGACCTAGCTCCAAGGTCATCGTCAAGTTCTTGACTGTCATGCAGAAGCACGGTATGTGAAATTTTATTCATTCCTCCCCACAAGCGTATATGGTTCCTTCAGCTCCATATTCGGCATGATAACTGGATAACGGTCTCAACAATCCCTACGGCCGAAGTCTTTTAAGTTGCCGATAGATTGATTTCATCTGGCGAAGGAATCTTACACGTTTTTCTGATCGAATCCAACATGAAGTTTTACGTTTAGTCATTCGCTACAGTTAACTAACATTATTCCCTTCCTAGGCTACATCGGAGAGTTTGAGGAGGTTGACGACCACCGATCTGGAAAGATTGTCGTTCAGCTGAATGGCCGCATCAACAAGTGCGGTACCATCTCGCCCCGATACAACGTCCACCTTGCCCATCTCGAGAAGTGGGTTGTCAAGCTGCTTCCTTCTCGTCAGTTCGGCTACATCATCCTGACCACTTCTGCTGGCATCATGGACCACGAGGAAGCTCGACGAAAGCACGTTGCTGGCAAGATCATTGGTTTCTTCTACTAGACTGATGACAAAAAAAAAGGAAAGGGTAACCAAAAATAAGGGATATGAACTGACTGGAGCATTTTTGGCGTTGGGGGGAAGGAATGGATAATGGCCAAGATCATGGATGCTTGATTTCCAGCACGATACCACGATATCACGAAATGCTACACTAAGTCGGTTCTGTTCTGCAGTACGGGTCCGTAAATGCTCCTTGTGTTGCCAAGCCCCTAATTGCCATGTGAAAACGCCCGTTGTTACTCCGCACAGGTACCAACCAGTACCATCCATCCTATTAAATCTACATACCCGTGGACCTAAATCTAGTGATACTATGTACATCCCATGTCTCTAAGTAAGCTCTGATCCTCCTGATTTTACGGCACCTAATCTTTAATTGGTGAGTTTATCTCCTATAAGGTTCTGTCATCCTGTAAGTAAATAAACATAAAAATGGAAATCCTCCGAAGTTCGTAACCGTGATTCGAGAACGGTTTCTTGAATTTTTTTTTTTACCTCTGCAAGGACTGATATGGTACGTACGTGATTTTATGGGTAATTATGGCTAGATCTGGTCAAGACGCGTCACAGTGCGTTTATCGCGCAGAACATTTGATTGAATAGAATATTTTGATTGGTCCAGACAAACAAAGTACCGGGTGAGTTGCAACGATACGTATCGAGGTCAGTGCTTGTACATCTGGTGCAGCTAAAAATCAAGAATGGGAAAGAGTGGGAAGGGGGCTCCTTCTTAACCTGAACGTGAACTTCACCGGTCTTAATTCTTTTTTTTCAAACGCCATACTTATCTCCATATTTCTTTCCAAAACCACTTCTTTCCCGTCTCTTAGGTACATGTACCAATGTCATTCTTTACTTTGTTATTATTGCCTGACGCCGACCAGTCTCAACCAACGCCGACGCCGACTCCTTTGAGTCTTCTAACTCTAGCTTGGAATACGACGTGAGAGAACGAGCGCGATGAGGCCGCGCCAGCAGATTCTAACCGGCGGGCTCGTCTTCCTCGGTCTTTGCATTTTTAGTCTTTCCCGACTGGCCCCCTCCGGTACCAATCTTTCAGACCTTAAGCCTGGACCTCTTTCGCAAGGCAAAGCCGGCTTTGGGGAACATGTCCCCACAACTCCACAGCAGCAGCAGCAACCGTTGGCGGTCACGGTGCCGTTCGACCCCAAATCTAAGCCCGCTCCCGAAGGGTCGCATCCTATGTGGTTCCTGATAACGCAGGCGGAGCAGGAGCTCGAGGCCACCAAGGCTCGACAGTCGAAGACGCTCAAGGACGCGACAGCGGAATACCGCAGGCGGTATGGGATCCCGCCGCCGCCCAACTTTGACAAGTGGTTCGAGTTCGCACGAGCCAAGAACGTACAGCTGATCGACGAGTTCGACACCATCCACGAGTCGCTAACGCCTTTCTGGGGCCTCAAACCTGCCACCATACGCGCGCGCGCCAAGGAGGCTCTGGGCTTCGACAACGCTCTGCTCGGTATTCAGATCCGCAATGGCAAGATCACGCACATCCAGGGCGGAGGGGGGTGGCAGCGCGAAGCTACCGCGGGGATGATGGGTAAGTTCTTGAAGTGGCTTCCCGACATGGACCTATGCTTCAACCTTCACGACGAATCGAGAGTTATTGTGCCGCACGACGACCTAGCTAGGCTGGTCAAGAGGGCTAAGGATATCAACATGCCGGCCGCGAATTCGCAGATGAACCTGAGAAACGAGTTCACGTCGAAGCCTCGAGGGTTAAACGATGGGACGAGATTCGAGGAGAGCAAGCTTACCCGGTTCAACGTCTTTGCGCACCAGCCGACCTGGACTCACTCAAGACTATCGTGTTCCCCGGATAGTCCGTCTAGAGGGCTAGAGGAGGATGAGAAAAAAGACGACATCTCGAAATACGGCATGGGAGACCTGGGCTTCATCTACAACATCACAGCCATGTCCGATATATGCTACTCCCCATCGCTGAGCTCGACGTTCGGCTTCTTCGACCGCCCGAACGCGTACAACATCGTCCAAGACTTATTCCCTATCTTCTCGCAGTCCAAGATCTCATCGTACTCTGACATCCTGTACCCGTCGCCGTGGTATTGGTTCGAGAAGGTGAGCTACGACGAAGAAAAAGACATGGCATGGGCGACGAAGGAAGACAAGCTGTACTGGCGCGGCTCCACTACCGGCGGCTTCAGTCGCAATGGCGGGTGGCGCCGACAGCATCGCCAGCGGTTCGTGCAGAAGATCAACGCGGCTGACAGCGCCAAGATCCTCGTGAACAAGGGAAGCGACGGCAACCAGAAATGGGAGACCAAGGTGGTACCGCGTGGCGACTACAAGGAGATCATCGACATATACTTCTCGGGAGTCGGCCAATGCGACCCGGGTGACTGTGACGCCCAGCAGGAATACTTCACGATCAAGGGGCACGCAGGGCAGCAGGACGCCTGGAAATACAAGTACCTCCTGGACATCGACGGCAACGCGTTCAGCGGGCGGTTCTACGCCTTCCTGAAGAGCAGGAGCCTGGTCTACAAATGGGCCATCTTCCGCGAGTGGCACCTCGAGTGGCTGAAGCCGTGGGCCCACTACATCCCGATGAGCCTGCAGGGCGACGACTGGCTCGAGTCCGTGCGCTTTTTCGGGGACGGTTCTCTAGGGAAGAAGGAGGCGGAGCGACTTGCGAACCAGCAGCGCGACTGGGCGAACAAGGTTCTCCGACATGAGGATATGGAGGTTTGGTTCTTCAGACTCTTGTTGGAGTGTGTATTCCCCACCCATTTCTTCTCTTCTCTTCTCTTCTCTTCTCTTCTCTTCTCTTCTCTTCTCTTCTCTTCTTTATAGATGGAATTGCTAATGTTCGATATAGATACGGTCGAGTGGTCGATGATGACCGCGCAAGCATTGGGTTCGCGGTAGGAAGCACCCCCGGTGCCCCGGCAAGCGAGGCGGCACAGCAAGCGGGAAAATCGCCAGCTCACGAATAGCAAAGGGGGTTAAGGAGGGCATTAATGCGCGAGACACGGGAATGAACATGGCAGAAATACAGAAAGCCGGATATTTGGCTGGTCGGCGTACGGGTGTGCTTATTGTATAAAACCGCTACTAGCATGGACGGAGTTTTTTTTTTGTTGTTCTACACAACACATAGGGATAAACAGGTGGAGGGATGATGGATACTACTACCACAACTACTACCATGGAGGTACGTACAGACAGGTCGGACAGGACATAGTTCGGCGCACAAGCCTTTCTTTGCGCTTGTATACGAGGCGGAGAAGGGGACGGAGGGAATCTTGCGGATGACGACTTTTTCCTAATTACTTTGAGATCTGATGATCTGAACCATTTAGCAGAGAGCGTCTGAATAGCGTTCTGTTAGGCTACTAGTATAGTTGTCTAGATCCTAAATTCTACTGTGTCGCTTCTAGCGAATCGAATGCTTGATCCTACTTTGGCATCCCATTGGGAGTTCTCATATTTCTTACACATGGTTGATACCTGTTTGTAAGAGTGGTGATCTTTTGTATGACAAACCTCAGGGTATCATGTAGCTTGGAAGGGCTGAATCCTCGTATAAGAGACATGATTTGCTGAAGTAACAATTAATCTCTCTGATACATCCAACATAATTCTATACACAGGACTGGACTTGCTTCTGCTATATACTGTGATCGAAAGAGGAAGACTTTGTTCGTACTTCCATATCTTCTTAGAGGACATTATTAAGGGTTCATGCCCCGCTATAGAAATTAATCTTGGATTTTGCAGATAACGGATAAAGTGAAATTTGTTATCGATATTTTATTACATACATAAGCTAGAAACCTTGAAATATACCTAGGTACTTCGTACTTAGATACCTATTTCACAGCTCGGCTGCAATTGAGCCTTGTCACTTTTCCATTCTGAATTTCGCAAGTCGCGTCAACTTCCCAGAAACATTTTTTTTCTTTTCTTAAATTCAACTTCTTCAAAACACCCATTTCCTAAACTTCATTCTGACGAATTCTTTCGTCAAATTTCACCACAATGGCTTCAACGCCAATGGACCTTGACGCTCCCGAATTGTCGTCGCCTGCCAATGGCACCCCATCCACATCGTTGAACATCACCCGTACCCTAAACAATAACGTCCCCGCCACTTTGTCTTGCACAGAAGTCATTGCCAATTACCGACCTACCAAGGTAAGTTCTCCTAATTAGGCTACCCTATGAGGCTTAGTAATTGATTTCTCACACGAGTCATAGCTGTTCAAGCGCGAGGAGAACAACCACATATTGAGCCTCGACTACGATGACCCCGGCGAGCTATTGATGACATCCGAAAGCGACGAGTCGATCCAGATCTACAAGGTTCGGGAGGGCAAACGCGACAAGCAGCTCCTCAGCAAGAAATATGGAGCCAAGCTTGCCCAGTTTACGCATCACAGCTCGAGCATCATCTACGCGAGCACGAAGCAGAATGGTACGAATGACCCATGACTATAGCGCATCCACACCTGCCTTGGACTGAACATGCGCATGCTAACATTAGGATTGGTGTAGACGCGATCCGATACCTGACAACCCATGACAACACATTCTTGCGATACTTCGAGGGTCATACGGCTTCGGTTACGTGCTTGGCAATGCATCCCGGCCACGACGACTTCATCTCTTGCAGCAAGGACAACACGATTCGGCTTTGGAACGCAGGAACGAAGAACGAGACCGGAGTTCTGTACCTAAACACGCCGTACCTCGCAGCTTGGGACCCGAGTGGACAAGTCTTCGCCGTAGGATCGCCCAGTGCTGGCACGGTCTTGCTCTACGACCATCGAAACTTCGACAAAGCACCTTTCGCAGAGTTCGACATCGTGGAAGCATGCGCCTCAGTGAACACCAGCAACGCAATGTCAGGCTGGACTAAGGTAGAGTTCGCGAACGACGGACGCTCGATCTTGGTGAGCACTAAGGGCGACGGCCACTTCTTGCTAGATTCTTTTAACGGCAGCCTCAAGGCGTTCTTGCAGAAACCCGAGGGCGGAACCAGCAGGCTGGCTGCCGGGGAAGAGTACACGATGAACGGTGGCGGACCAAGCACCGCTCGTGTCGAGGGCAGCGGCGACTGCTGCTTCACACAGGACGGAAGATACGTCATCGGCGGTACCAAGAAGGGCGTCGTCGTCTGGGACACGCTCGGCACCCCGTCCGAAAAGGTGTTGGAGCCGATACACGTCATGGAAGACGAGAGGCCGGCGGCGGTCGTCGCCATAAACCCTAGGTTCAACTTTTTCGCCTCGGCCGATCAAGAGCTGGTCTTCTGGCTGCCGGACCCCCATGCCTAGAAGGAAACGGGGACGCGCCGAGGTTTTTGGTCAACAGTTCCATAGAGCTGCCATCATCGAAATCGAGAATTTGGTATTGAGTTTTTTACATCTGAGGAATAGAAGCAAGGGGGAAGGTTTGCGGTTGATTGGAAGATACCCTATTTGCATTTAATGGCGTCTAAAATGGCTTCGTTTTCATGTACGCTTTGTTCTAGCAAGGATTTCTGCTGCATACGATGACTAGTCTGTTTCTATATTGAAAAGACTATGGCATTGAGTTGAATCTTGGAATCGTGACCGTGATGAATGAAATATGCAATTAACCATACCTATCCCAATTAGGTTTCGAATGAGGCTGGAGCTACCCCGCGGTCATTCTAAAGAGCTACCTGTTTGGACCCCACCCACCGATACCAATTCCGATAACCATCCACTGTAGGTCGCCAAAATAATTCAAGTCTAACTTCAACTCCAACTCCATAATCCGCTTTGAGAACACAAGATCACGAACCCGCCGAAACTTTACCACACGCGAACATACAAGCGCAAACAATAGACTACGAAGTCTGATTGCAGGTATCTCCAACACCATATAAAGAACTCTTACGGTGGACATTCGTGGATATTCTCTCAAAACCAAAACGCGGAGGAGAAATTGGTGAAAGAATGCCGTACTACGCCACAAGCCAGGAATGGCTACGCCAGTCATCACTGCTCATCGAAGCGCGGCCCAGCACGGTATATTCCCCCCCTCCCCCATGCCCGACACCGACTCTAAAAAACGCACATCACTAACCATTCTCCGCCAAAAAACATCAGACCCGCATAACGACCAAATACCACATCGCGAAGCCTCAGCCTCGGCGGTCGAAAAAGCCGTCCGCGACAGCAGCAGCGGCATCCGATAGCCCGGCACCCCGGGGGTCCCTGACGCTGAAGACGTACGACCCGGCGTCGGGCGCGTGCCTCAAGTACCGCACCACCAAGGCCGCCGAGGTCTCCCGCCTGGTCCTGAGCCTGGGCCAGCCGCTCGGCGCCCGCATGGCCGCGCTGCCGCTGTCCGAGGGCGCCGACGAGGCCATGGCCGACGCCCCGGCCGGGACCCCCGCCGAGGAGAAGACCGAGGCGGTCGCGGTGCCGGCCGGTGGTGGCAGCAGTGCGGGTGGGAAAACGCAGCCGGGAGGCGGTGGTGGGGGCAAGGGGAAGAAGAAGCGTGGGAAGAAATGAGGTGGTGGGGAATAGATAGGGAACAGGATATGCAATGGAAATAAGTGAAAGCATAGGGTTGAGATCGGGATCTAAAATGGCGATATTCTATTGCCTCTAGCTCTTAAAAGGCATTACGACGATGTTTGTTACGAATAGGGGAAAGGCATCTATCAAGAGCAGGGTGGAGCTTGGCACAGGCACATAACCATTAAGGTCATGGACGCAGTCACGGGCTCGAGTATATGCGAATAGATCTCAAGATCACCATCAAAAGCACACAGCATCAAATCACGAAAAGGGCTCATCAAATATTCTTATCGTGATTGCATTAAATCACCGCCTGTCTGTTTCTTCAGTTACTACATCCTCATCCCATACGTCAAGTCGTTCCGCTCCGTCCATCGTCTTAATCTTGATTGGTTCGTTTTTTCATTCCTGCCTCCCTTTGCGGATTGTCTTTAGCGTTATCAAAATGCGAAAAATGACCGCGAGCCGAAACGCCTTAAACTCCTGCGGATGATGACCGTGTCCATTAATGACAGAAAGGAAATGAAGGGAAAATTTACTGTTGACATCCAACAGGGGAGAATCCATCTATACGGGATGTAAGAGTATCCTGACATAGTTGGATCCAATGGTGCGCCACCGCAAATGCTCGCCTGGTCTATAGCATTATAGTCCCTCTAGGCTCCGGCGCAGGAGATGGAACGGTATCAAGGTCGAGGCACAGGCAGATGATGCTTTATTTTTACAAGTATAGAAAGGCTGAGGGGGAAGGGGTATCGAGAATAGGTAAAGAGAAAAGGCATCATGCGACATCACGGGCAACACGCTTAAAAGTCGTCGTCGAAGGTGAAGTCGCCGCCGTTCTCGTTCTGGCTGTCCGCCGCCGCCGCCGTAACATCATCGTTGGAGGCGTTCTTCTTGGTGCTGGCCATGACACCGGCCTTCTGGTAGTCACCGACGCGCTTCTCGAAGAAGTTGGTCTTGCCGCCTAGGGAGATGTTCTCCATGAAGTCAAAGGGGTTGCTGGAGCGGTAGACCTTGTCGTTGCCGAGAGCCACTAGCAGGCGGTCGGCGACGAACTCGATGTACTGCTTCATCAGGTTGGCGTTCATTCCCAGCAGCGCGCAAGGTAGCGCCTCGGTCAAGAACTCCTGCTCGATAGCGACAGCATCCGTGATAATCTTCTGGATGACGTCCTTGCCGGGGCGGTTCTTCAGGTGCGAGAACAAGAGGCAGGCAAAGTCGGTGTGGAGACCCTCGTCACGCGAGATGAGTTCGTTGGAGAAGGTAAGGCCGGGCATGAGGCCACGCTTCTTGAGCCAGAAGATAGAGGCGAAGGCGCCGCTGAAGAATATACCTTCGACGGCCGCGAAAGCAATCAGGCGCTGGGCGAAGGTGGAGTTGTTGTCAGCAATCCATTGAAGGGCCCAGTCAGCCTTTCGGCGGATGCAAGGAATGGTGTCGATAGCGTTGAAGAGGTGAGTCTTCTGGGCAGGCTCCTTGATGTAGGTATCGATGAGCAGAGAGTACGTCTCGGAGTGGATGTTCTCCATCATGATCTGGAAACCGTAGAAGCATCGTGCCTCGGGAATCTGGACCTCGCCGCTAAATCGCTCGACAAGGTTCTCATTGACGATGCCGTCGGAAGCGGCGAAGAAGGCAAGGATATGAGAGACGAAGAACTTCTCGTCATCATTTAGTCGGTTGTTCCAGTCATGGAGATCCTTAGACAGATCGATCTCCTCGGCAGTCCAGAAAGATGCTTCGTGCTTCTTGTACATCTGCCAGATCTGTGTAGCATAATCGTTAGTGCCATGTCGCGTCGGAGACCACTTGACGCGTCTGAGACGCGCTAAGGTTACTTACCTCGTGGTACTTGATGGGGAACAGGACAAATCGGTGAGGATTCTCCTGTAGGATAGGCTCATCAGCCTCCTGAGGCTTGATGGTCGGGGCAACAGGTGCCTTTTCTTTGGTGGCGACGGGTTGCTTCTTGGACTCGATCTGTTCGGCAATAGCATCGATGCTAGCATCTACGGGTGCGTTCTCCTTGCCGAAGTCGAGCTTCTTGACGGGAGAATCCATCTTCAGGGACTCAAGCGCGGAAGCAGTCTATGAGAATAATGTATTAGTATCAATTGCTAAGTATTATGTGCAAGGGAAAGGAGAAGGGGGAAAATGAATGGACAACGTCATGTACCTTCTTGGAGGGAGTGAAATCAGTAGCCATTGTGAAGCGTTAGAAGATGATTGCAATTGTAGGTTGGATAAGTCAATTGAGTGATGGATAAGAATTGCGATGATCACCAAGTCAATTGAAAAAATTAACGCGTTAAGTGAATGATTGTCGTGGTTGATGAGATGCAGGACAGAAGCCGTGTAGAGAATTCGTCGGATCCAAGATCTTTTAAAAGGTGTTTTGCGCCAAGTCACGTGCACGGCTCACTAAAGGGAAGACGCGACTTAAAAACGCGATAGGAAACCCCCGCCACTCTTTTCACGCGTTACCAGGGGGGCAAAGGGGGGGTTCAATGACCCACTTTCCTAGGCAGGTACCATTCACAAAATACAAGAGGCTTGGTTTAACTCGGTCCTGCCCAGTGCCAATTGGAACACTGAACCAAGTCAACCCTTGATTTCATGTCTCACAGGCAGGGATATCGGTGCCGACTAGAGTTATCAGATCACATCATCACAACCATCATCAGATAAACAAAAGACCAAAAGAGGTAAGACTTGATCCCTAGTTTTCGAGCTGATTCAAGATCAAGTAATCGATTAATTACTCGTTCTGACTCCTTCGAGTCATCGTCGAACCTGAGCGGTTTAATCCCGGGCCTAATATCGGTCTTGTCGGATGATGTCTTCGGACTACGAGACGTGCCACCTAACTGCTTACCTGCGTGGGGTGTCTTAGGTATTTTAGACATAAATGCCTTCGAATATGACCCCTTTTATTACGCCACAAGATAATAAACCAAGCTGGGTTCTTACAATTCCTCTTGGAGGATCTAACCATAATCGCCATCCATGGGATCTCATTTGGTAGTGATGATACTTACTAATTAGGTGCCAATTATACATAACTTTGGGATTCTCCCCATTACGCCATTATATTTTGTTTGGTATCTTGGTAACATCTATCAACCGTTGTTTCTCTGTTTGCCGTTACGCCTGGACTTGCTATGCTCCCCATACGTTGTGAAGCTAGGTATCAAACTGGATATTTTACGAAACATTCGAAAAGGCTAACATGAAGACAAGCAAACCAACCCGCCGTACCACTAACCATATGCCACCCAGAACAGTTAAAGCTTCGTATGACTGTATGACCGTATGACGCGTAACAGCCCCTCCAAGCACTTTACGCGACCAAGCTCATCCCACATTTCACCCCATACCGCTTGATTCTTAGCGGGTCCTTAACTCTGTCTGCCCATCTCGACATCAGCCGGGCGAGATCTTTGACTGCCGAGACCGAAGAAACCTCTGCCCGAGCCACCTCGTCGATCGTCGCGGACCCTTGCTTGAGCGGGCGGCGGCGGCTGAACCCTTACGGGCGCGACTCCACTTTCTTGCGGAGGGTAGTCCGATGTCTCACCTTGACGTACACCTCCAGATGACGCGTGCTCATGTGACTGGGCGTTGAAGCGATCAAACTCGGCTGGGTCGCTAGGGTCAACTTCCGGTACCGGCTGGTGGCTAGCGCGGAGATTCTTCTTGCCCTTCTTTCGTAGATGGTCCTCCAACGCCACCGCATTGCGCGTGTTGGCGAGAATGAGAGTGTCGGCAATGTCTCCGATGAAGGGAACCAATCCAGCGATCAAATCTATGATCACCATTATGTACATGCCAGCCAGTACGTTAACCGGAAGTCCTCCTTCGACCTGTTTGGCAGTTTCGACGACCATCAGCGCAAGCAGCGCATCTACGACATCACCGGCGCTGTCAAGGTGAAATCCGTTAGCTCGCGAAACAAAATCCCAGATTGAATAGGATCACTCACAAAGGGACGATGCCGATAAGGCTACCCCAACCTAACTTCATACCCATGAAACTACCAAAGCTCATGTCCAACCTGTACGCTCTCCTCTTCACCTTGGTCAAGACCATTGCATCGTGCTCCGAAAGGCCAGGGGGCAAGGCTTTGCGGACTTTCTTAAACTTTGTCTTGGAGGGTCTGCCGTCTAGTCTCGTCGCGGGAACTTGCTCGAAGTATGGATCCTTCAATTTGATATACTGTCAGTATCATCTGTGATTAAGCTCGCCTCCAGGCGCATTGCATTGTGTGGGTATTATTGTTAGAGGAGATATCACCTACTTTTACTCCAAATTGGTTCCCTGCCGTTTCCTTGAGGATCTTCTTCGCAATCATTGCCGCCATCTTGTCCAAGGATTATGATGGAATTGACTGCGTGGCAAAAGATGAATCAAGAGTAGAGTAATACGAAGGGATTTAAAGTAGGCTGAAAGGTAGTTGAATATGTAAGTAAGCGATCGTCGTGCGTTTGAGTCTAGGAAGGGTAAGTATTGATATTAAGATTAAGCGCTGGGCTCCTTCAGCTACCTTTAGATGCGGTACACTAGTAAAGAGGGACAATTGGGCTTACTATGAGTACAGCTTCCAGTCACAGTGCCTTCTGAAACATTAATAAAAGAAATACATACAAACGGGAAAGCTGCGAGAACAAAGGTAAAAAAAAAGGATTGAAGATTGTAAAGTTATATCTGTGAAACCTGCACTGACAACTAATGACATAAACACCTAGCAATTACAAGAATGATTGTACTCTTTTTCAAGTTTTCGCCTTGATCGATCATGCGTGTTGTGTGCCTCGGCGACTTTGCTCCTCAGCGAATAAGAAGCTGTTATACTCAATACCTAATAAACCAGATACATCTGTACATCGGCTCGGATTAACGTATATCACCGAGATATCGACCGAGAGGATTGGATGCCTCTTTTATTATACTACTACCTACCTATCAAGCTATGATGTGTCGATATCGAGGTATGCGAGCAATGCGAGGTAGCCAAGTTATGATGTCAATTGCGTCAAACTACGGACAAACTAACGCATTTAAGGTTAATGGGATCTACCGCGTTTCATCCACCGGCAGTGGGAAGATAAAGATGTGGCTAGTGTGGCAACTACTCAGCCATATCACTTGCGTAAATACCGATTTACCTAACAGCCCTTAGTTCACCAATTAATCTTTAACTATTCCCAATCCATCTTCGAGACAATTCCTGCAACACGCAAGTCTTGAGGCCTCCAGATATGGCATCTTCGTGCATTGGTATCAACGGGGGATCTTGAGAAATCTTTGCCCAAGTTCTATCAATCAACACTCATGAAGCCGACTTGGAGAGAGGAGAGAAGCCAACCGTGTGAAGTCTACCTCAAGCAAGGTAAAGTAATAATTCATGCCCAAGTCTATTATATTAGCTATTATATGATTTATATATCATGTATCTTCCCTTCTATTTTATTCCCAATGACCTCCTACGTTCTTGATTCGTGGCCGGAGTTGCGTTCAGTCGTTGGAGATACATACTGGATTTGCCAACATGTTCACCCTCTTCGAAAGCCTACCTAAGGAGTCCAATATTCCAGCCCAACCCTTACCCAGGGGTTAGCTGGTCTCACCTTAGACTTTAGTCCACCCATATGTTCCTCGATCCCTTGATACCAACATGGACGATGTAAGAATCAATATGCCGCCTATGACAATTGTTAATCCCAACCAAAGCTGTCCCCATACATATTTACCTCCGCTGGCATCGATGATGGCGCCCATGGTTGGAGGACCAGCTAGAGTAGCAAATCCGCAGAGGGCATACACCATTCCGATCCATGTTCCCATCTTTCTCACATCTTTGACGAAGCTACTTGCCGCACTCGAGAAGATGCCCTGAGCAGCCCCGTTCACGAATCCCATGACCACAGAAAAGGCGTACATATCTGCCCTCTTATGGACACCCATCCAACCAAACGCCATGACCCCTGAGGCGATGCAGTTGAGGCCGAACGTATTCACAGGGCCGACATAACGATCCGCGATGACACCGAATATGGGCCTCGCAGGTATAGTAACCGCATTCGTGATGAGGACAAAGTTGATCGATTCTATGTCGCTTAGTCCGATGCTCTCGCGGGCGAATGAGTTGATCTGGATAAGAAGACGATTAGTTCCTCGTTTCGCTTATAACTTATTACTACCAGGGATCTCACGTATAATAACATGGTAAATAGGGAGAAGTATATAAGAAACGAGCCGGCGGTGAACATGACGTATGGCCCGTTTCTGAAAGCAGTCCAGTCGACGATAGGCGCTGGGATTCTCAGCAGCTTTCGTGGCCTGAAGAGGGAGAATCCAATGACGGCCAAGAATATGCCTATGAACCCGCACATCCTCACCGCCCACCCAAAACCTAACCTTGGTATCAAGAACTGGACGGTGGCCGGGAACAGTATGGCACCTGTGCCCGACCCGCACCCGTTAAGGGCCATGGCGAGTGACCGCTTCTTTTTGAAGTAGGTGGCGACGTTGGCGGTGGCCGGCATGAACATCAACCCGCCGCCGATGCCGCTGCAGAACCCTTGAGCGAGAAGTATTTGCCAGTACGTCGTCGCCAGGCTCGTCATGAACATTCCGAACAAGGATATGACGGCTCCGACGGCGTATAAGACCCTAGGGTATCCGGCGTCCGAGAGTCGACCAGACACCATACCGATTACGAAACATAAAAAAATCTGAATCGAGCCTACCCAAGCCACCTGGGCGGCCGGCAAATTCATCGTCTGCTTGTAGTATAGCTGGAACACGGAGAACCCAGTCCCGTAACCCCAGGACAGCATATTCGCAATGTGAGCTGGGACTACCTGGGACCAGGCCAGGAGACCTCCGTCCGGTGGCTCATCGATGGGTATAGCTACCGAAGAAGAGTATGTCGGTGTGATTTCTTCCCCTATTAGGATCTCGGAAGGGGATGGGCTGTCCTTTTCGGCGAATTGCGAGGTCATACTTTCAACTCCTGACGAGGTGCATCGATATGGAAGGTAAGGAGAAGATGGAATTCAATCATCAAAATTTCGATGGCAATAAGAATACGGAAACACAGTTCACTACATCAGAAACCGAGGAAGAAAAACTTTAAGGGGCGCAAGGTTATATACATTCTTACAACTATCGACGGCATATAAACTCAAAAAGCTCGACCCAAAAAGATGAGAACAGATGAATCAGAACCTATTTACAGATGCTCCGACCTCGCAATTTTCTCTATCGTCGCTCATGCATTATACTTTATGGAAAATTAGAAAAAATTGCAGAAACTCCACTAAAAGTGTCATGGACGAGAAGATACGGTAGATGAAGAGGTGAGTAGGTGTGTAGCAGACGTCCGATTGCAATAGGAACCAGGACTCCCGAGGTCTCGATGTCAATTTAATTCGGGGACCGGAACGGGAACGGAGAACCGAACTGCCCCATCTGCAAAGATGCCCCCGTCTAAGCCTATCAAGAGACAGGTGTTTATTGAAGTTATTGATAATCAAAGTCGCAATGGGTCCCGTCGTATCTCTCGTGGGACGGATAATCGGAAACAATCAGGACCTAGGAAGCCATTTTGGATAAAGAAATCGAATCCGATTACGCGATTGCTCACATACTTGGGACTTGAATCATTGAGATGACGAGGACACCAAGCCGAAGTTACGATCTCTCGGTCCGACGCAATGTGACGATCCTAGTTGGATGCAAGTTTCGTCAAGTTGATCATTTGTCAAGTATCCATTCTCCGGTTGATCTGAAATCGACTTTGTAGGAAGTGTCAAAGTGTCTTGGTGTCGTCATATTGCCTCCAATAACTATATCTAGGTAACTTCGATAACTTGGATAACTATTCAATCTAAATAGCCTCATTAGCGTTAGGCTTTTCTATTTTTGGGGAGTTTTATGGCATTTAAGGTTCCAACCGTCTTCAATGCGTTCTACTTACGGAAGCTATCTTGTACATAATAAGAATAATGAGATGACAAGTGCCCCTGGGCGTCTGATATCGTAGCTGCGTAGACCGCTCCCAAGTTGAAAAGAGGCTAGCCCCGCTCTCAAGTTACATAGTGTATGCGTACTACGTTAGTAGGACTCAAGGGCGCTTAAATCCGACTGGTTCATCACTCACTGATGTGGAGTTTACTAGATGAAAAGGGTATACATACCACCATTACGGCAAACTTCTTCACAAGTCGCGTGGTCTAATGGTTATGATTTCTCGTTCACATTGATGTGTTCCCACTTCCAAAGTCCCGAGAAGGTTCCGTGTTCGATCCACGGCGTGACTATTTTTGCCGTTTAGAAGTTTGATTTTACTCTTCATATGATTCACTTTTTACCTTTTACTATTCCTCGATAGATCCTCTTTCTCCCTTTTTTTCTTATTCACTCAAGTCCAATATACTATGCTATACAAATCACATTATAAGGTTCGCCAAGTCCATTCCTCCTTTCGTTCGCACAAGAGTAAAAAGTGACATAGGTCTCACGTAAGAAATCCTCTCGAGGTACATACTTAGTGGATGACAATCGCATTCTTAATACTGCGATGTATTCTCGCTCTTCTCACTACCTTCCAACTTACGATTCGCAGGTGAAATCTAAACATATCCTAAGAGGTAGTACAGAACCCCCGACAAATACCAAATGGGTTCCCAGAAGATATCCAAGTCTATGGAATGCGTTGAAGTGGCACATGTCATTCCTCTTCTACTCACGCCATTTAATACCTTTTTTTTCGGCTTGTGGCAGAAGGCTGGAGAACGAAAGGGCATGTGATGTGGCAATCAATAGTATGTCACATTCGCATGCGGCCTCTACTTTGAGGATGGATAGATAGACGTTCGCCGGATTTAGGTATGAAGTCGAAGCAAGAGTGGAAAGTAGGTACTGAGTAAGGGGCTGCATGGTCCCGGGGGGTTTGTCAAGGGCGATGCAAGACCCTCGCGAGAACCAGCCTTGCATCACGCTTCCCCCGTCCTGGGCCACCACGCCGGGACCCTGACGTCTTGGCTGATATGCCGGCGACGGTTTCAGAATCCCGTCGGGCATTCGGTCGCTCCTCCTCCGGCCAGACCTGCAGCGACTGACCTATTCCTAGCTTCCCACCATCTCTACGTGTTCAGCTATATCTTTCTCGTTGGACCAAGAAAAATTAAGGGAAAATGCGGATGAATGATTATGATTATTACTATTATTATAGTCTACAACCCGGGGAGGGAGGGGGGGACCATTCGTTGGCGAAGGAAATGTGAATGGAATAGGATGCGGGTAGCTGCTGTACTACCTCTGTATCACTTCCCTGCACCTAGCCGGCGACAGTTGGGTGCCAGCTAATGACCGGCTGGGGATTTTCGGACTCGTACATCTCCTGTGTAATCAGATTGCGCAGGTAAGGTAGGTAAGGCAGATCAAAGATCGCCTGATTTTTACGCCGGCCAAGAAGCCTCTCGTATAAAATGTGCAAGAATATCATGCCTGTAGCGAAAAGGGGCTTTTTTTTTCTTTCTTCTTTCGAGATGTGGAATAGAGTTGATTATATTGGTATTTTTACGTACGGAGGATGGGAGTTTGAATCCCGTGGCGAGGGTATGTATTACTGGGTAGTCTGTCGCTCATCCTTGGTTCCGGTATGTTATTTGCGAGAGATAACAGATCTTGTAGTACGACGGCGCGAACTAGCCTCGCTAGTTACGACCAGGAAATTTGCTTCCATCTCACCGCCGGCCTCCTGTTGGGTTACTCTGCTTTTCCTCCTTGTCCCTCTCTTTCGTATGATGGAATTAAGGGGTTGGTGATAGGTCAGAAAGGCGCTTCGTTCAGGTTCTATTTGGTGTTCGGTCCCGGCGTGGGATGGGCCGTATCACCATCGCTATCTATCTAGCTAATGGATACGGTCATGATGGCCCTTCTTAGTTTGGGTATCGAGATTTGTGTAGCTACCATCGCATCATGTGCTTGAAGTTCTTCTTGACGTGATAAAGTGCTATTGAAGCCGAGGCGTTTTGGTTCGTGCTCCTAACTTCCTACTTGAGATAATGCGATATTTCTCATATTGCCAAGCGAGCTCCTATTTGTCTAGTGTGTATCCCAGAGAGTAGTTCGTAAATGTACCCTACTTATATGTATGTATGTCACCTCGAGAAAGCGAACGCACACTTCATTGATGCGTGATATATGATATCATGAAAGTGCTACTAGATATTGGCAAAACCATTGTAAGAGCAACACAGCTAGGTGGCACTATGCTAATTAAAGACGAAAAGGTAAGACTTTTTCAATATCCCGTGATGAGTGGTGATGTCCTCCGCTGCTGACTTCGTATAACGCCTTTTTTTTTCATGTAACACTACCTACTAGGTAGTTATGACAAATGCCACGACGCCCGCTTATGTAGAAGAAGGGAAAAAAAGAAAAACAGCATGGCAACAGCCGCTACTGCGGTGCGACCACATGTAATAAGTAGATCTCTCGTAAAATATTATCGATTCCCCGTCGGCTTGGGAGACGAGATATCAAGCATCCAATAGCGTCTCGTCGCTCTCCCAGTCTTCCCAAGTTGGCTTGTCGTAGCCATTAGGCCGCGTCGGCCTCACATGACCGATCTTAATTCCGTCCACCTGCAGTGGCTCTTTTGGCCATGTCACAACGCCGTCGAAAGCCTCGCTATACGCGCTCTGCATGACACGACTCGCAAATAGCGTCGGATGTAGGCACTTAACACTAGCTAGGGCTCGCTGGCTGACCTCGTCGACGGAGTCGTTATGACGCAGCTTGAAGAAGTAAGGATCGTGCTCGCGGCGGAGTCGGTCTTGCACGTCAGCCGGGTACGCGCCAAGGGACTGGAGGAATATGTTGTACTGCGACAGGCTGGTTCGGCATATCCAGCTGCCACCCTGCGTCGCTCTGCGATATATGCCGGACAGCGCTGCGATGGTACCGACGCATCCCGTACCGTAGTCAGACATGGGGAAAGGCGGTACGACCGGTTCGTTGAGCCCCATGAACCGACCCTGCTCCCATGCCACGCCCGTGACGCAGTCGGCGATTTGTTGCCAACCAGGACGGCCGGCCCATTCGGCGTCCTTCTCGATGCCTCCAAAGCAGTCTTCTGCTACGTAAACAATACCCTTGCCACGCTGTGCTGCCCTCGCTGCAAGATCCTCGGGTCGATAACCGAGGCCTGCGATGACGCCCGGCCTGTACCCATCGATGATGACATCTGCCGTCGCGAGGAGGGACTCGAAGACTTGGACGTCGTCTGCGTTCTTCAGGTGTAGGGATGCGGTGTGCTTCCCGGTGTTGACGTCCAATTGGAAGAACGGCACGTCCGGCAGGTGCGGCGACGTAATCTTCAACACGGATGCGCCATGCGCCGCCAGGGATCGGCCGATAGTTGGTCCTGCAATTACCCGACACAACTCGATAACACGAAGTCCCTGCAGGCACTGAGCTGGCCCATTTGCAGATTCCGCAAATGGGACAGGTGGCGTATCCATGCTCAGGGGCTTCACGGTAAATAGCGGAAGAGACGTCATCACTTGACCGTGGGCCGTCTTCTGATATTTCTCATTGGTGAGGACGGAGACGCCCGCCTGGCGATTTTCTCGATTCATCTTTTCCAACTCAGTCCCGGAAAATCGTTTGACTGCCTCCTCGATGGTGCCGATGCAGTCATGATAATCCGTCAGGCCGGGACGAAAAGGAGGGAGGCCAATCATCTCTAGGGTCTTGGTGGCCTCTAAGGATCCGTGTATGTGATAGTATTCTCCTCGGTTCCTAGTCTCGTATAGGCCTGCTGACAGGCGGCGGTATAGATTTGACTGCGCCTGATTTAGATCGGTGTCTTATTATCATCGTTAGCGCAAACGTTTCTAAATCTGTCTACCGTAGATATGGGGGGACGAACCCGGGATTCGTTCTTTGGTCTTGGGGTTGCACTTATCCAAGCCGTCGACGTTGGTGATATATGCAGACATTAAGAAGGATGTCACACGCTCTAGGCTGACTCTGATCTCCCCTTCGCGTCTCATCCCTCGAATATCCGCGAGAACGGCGGCGGCGCATCCCTCCATTGCCTTAAGCGCTGCTACTGCCTCTTGTTCGCGTAAGGGGCATGGAAGGCACACCGCATCCCCCGCATCCGAATTTATCGAGAATACGACTTCTTCGGCGTGCTTCAGGAGCTCTATTGGAAGCTCTGTCTTGGCAGACTTCCTGAGTTGTCTGAAGGCATCCTTTGCGCCCTCGCTTACTGAATGAGTTCCAGGTCCCACGCGGACGATAGGGACTGCTGGCTTTAGTTGTCGGATGGTCATGATAGCGGCAGCAGGGCAAGGCATACGGATAAAAAGTTGTTCGCACTGAGGGTGAAGAAAGGGACATCCGAGAGAATACGCCACACAGCGACATAGAGTACTTAAGGTAGGGGTTTCTAACAAATATGAACCACGAATAATAATACGTATATTATAGCATATTGTGATTCATCAGATTCGGGGCAACTCACCGAAACAGTCCGTCGGTGGTATCGTGACTCGGACATAAAAGTATAAGTGACGGGATCTTTCTGTTCCTTTTAGGCAGGGAACGGGAGGCAAGACCTGGCGGGTCAGACGACCTGAGAGGTTCATCCGGTAGCATTTCTACGTGTCGGCACTGGCATGAAGGGAAATATAGAAAAACATGCCACCGAGGTTATGGGTCATTACTATAGCCAATGTCCTCGAAGTCAAGGCATATGCCGGACTCTCTCTAGTGATGAACTAAGGATGAACAAGGCCAAGTCTATTAACACGTCAATCCTCGCAGTGCACCCGAGAATGCGGGAACAGTGCTTGTGGAATCTACGGGGTATAAGGACACCAATATCACCTCGAAGCTTTTGCCAGCGGTCAACTGAACCTGACGGACGATCAGCATCCAAGTCAAGATAAGAACGACAGGTGTTTGAGCGTAGACATCTCTAAGTCATATCCACATGAACGAATTAAGCGCCTAGTAATGAATAGCCGCGAGCTGCATTTGGAATACTCAATGCTACCAACATCAGATTGACGTCGGTAGATAAGGTATGTCCATTTTAAGTGCGGGCCAGCTCACGTCAAATAGGACGGGCTCGTGAGCTATAGGACGAGTGAGGTTGGAGAAGCTCTGATTCGAGGGGGTGCGTGCATATTGCGAGTACCGAATCGAGCTTCGACGAAGACCGTTTGAGACCATATGCAGTGACGGTAGAATGTCAGGCATATTAAGCAGTCTGATAAATTAGCCACAGGATTTTTATTTTATTTTCGAATGCAAGGGCCGGGTGCATCATCCGAGATACGATGAATCATCTAGACCTCGTAAAGATAATGCTCGAAATGTGATCCTTAGGAAATCTAACGGGTTCTAAGTGACACATCAGGTCTTAAAATATGATACTGAGAACTTGTTTATGCGATGATTTGTGAGTCTTGTAAGTGAATGACGATTTTTTCTGGGGTTTTCTTTTTTTTTTTTGAAGGTTGAAGAGTTTCAAAACGTTAAGAGGATCTTAGGTATTAGTAAGTTTTGGTAGTCAGCATAGATTGAGCCTCAAAAATGGAGAACCCGCCTAGGCGGTGGACCCTGAATATGCCCTATAGGAAATAAGATAGAGAGTACCTGTATGGAGTACTTATCTCTACTTGTCAATATGGTGGTGAATACCTATGTGATACAGCACAGATGAATTATTTATCTAGCTTGTACTCCCATCGTACAGGGTACCTATCCGATGATGGATCACATTTTGACCCCTGAACCTCTTAGCCATTTAGGTGCATTACCCGACCCTAGCCCCCCATAAGAAGCTCCCCTCCAGGTATTTGGTTAAGCCAGCCCGGAGATCTCATCTCATGTAATTGCGGAGTACGGAGTATTATGTACTTGTACATACATGCCTAACTTGCCAGCCTACCCCTAGCCAGCTAGCCTACAACCTAGCCTAGGGCCTAGGGTCACTTACATGTGGGATACTACCTCCTACCGGCCAACTTACATCTTACATACAGCATACACGTGCATCACATCCCTAGTTCTACACATACCTAGACTCACAACCAACCCTATTCAAGTTTAAACGACAACTAGACACGAACACGAAATCTCGTCTTCTTCGTCATATATCATTACAATATTCGATTCCTCTGAAGATATAAAGTAGCGAATCCAATAATTAGAATTATAACCGAGACATTTGCTGTGGATACGGAGTTGACCAGTCACTTTTTTAATATCTTCTTCAGCCTTCAAATACCTTGCTAGAAAACCAGAAAAAGGAATAACCCGGTTCTGGCCTCTGTGATGTTCACCTAGATCTCATTTTAGATCTAAAGTTCTAGATATATCCAAGATGAAAAAAAGTCCGCACTCCTCATATCACCCCAAGCTCCAACGATCTCGAGAAAGTCCACGTCGAAAGAAGAAATAAATAAGCCGCCATCTCCCGCACAGCAGGCATACTAGAACGCCACTTAACTGCCTAACGGAGTCTCACTTGATTGATCTACAGCTCAGCTGCCCAATCACGGTCCTACTGCTCCCCGGCCCTGCCTCGATTTTCTCTCTCATCGCAATCATGACCACAAATCTCAATGTCGGTCGAGACCGCCCATTGTCCGGTGAAGGAGGAGGGCGCCGAGTCGGCCACTTAGAGTGCATGGCTTTACGTTGGCTCCCCTCGTGAAGGAAAAAAAACAATCCCTAACAAGTCGGCCCTTGCATTCTCTTCCCATTAAACCTTTTCCATGATAGCTCTTTTTTTCTCCTTGTCAATCTCCCGCTTCCGACGCGTCCCACTGGTCCCCAAAAGGTCCTACGCCTTCCTCATGTCTCCTCTCTCACTTAGCTGGTGTTGTGACAGATCACTATAGCGCTCTAGTGAGCTAGCTACTCGACACACAGTCTGTATACTCGGCTATACTCTTCTCCACTTAGCCTTCCGCCACCCACGCGTCTACAGCAACCCTACTGAACAACCGCCCAGCTTTTGTTCGTACCCCATGCAGACCCGGCCTTCCATACTCTGCCGGGTAAACAAGCAATTCCCGAGTCAATTCCCTCGTATTATCCCACGACTTTGGACCTGAGCCCCCCGTCTGCTTTCCGATAGGGCTGAGCCTAGAAAATTTGTCCGTATCCGAGACCGCCGCCTCAGTGCCGTAAGACCGGCGCCGCCCCCGAAGTCATTTGTTTTTTTTTTATTCTCTCCATTGTCCGACTTGTGTTTCTGTCGTCTTGTGGCAAGGTGTCGGATGGCGGATGTGACCTAAAACCTCTTGTGGCTCAAAACCATCATGACACGACCTAAGGTTGATCCTGACAAGAGGCAACGTACTGCCCAGGCATGTGATTCATGTAAGCGTAGGAAACAAAAGGTCAGTCAAATTACGTTCTTTTCGCTTCATCCTTCTCGCCATCACATCCCTTACATTATTATCGGCGAATTTTCTTTTGGTACCACCTCACACGTGAGACCACCAAGCTTTCATCAACCGAGATGTGGATTGGCAAGAAGGACAGGCTATCCATCAGAAGAAGAAGAAAAGACTGCCCCTTAGCGTCTCAGACCTGAATAGCGTACAGCATGAGCAACGGCAATGTGTGCTGTGCTGATGTCTTCGGATGACTTCCTGGGTCTCACAACGGCTGGGGTGGCTGTGTAGCCATTTGCGGACAGGATGTCTAGAGGCTAACATACGAGTCTGATGGATATCAAGTTTTGTGGTCGCTATCCCTGCTAACCTGGATGTCGTTGCAGTGCAACGGACTAAAACCTTGCAGCACGTGTGAGAAACGGAGCCTGGAATGTTTGTACACTCCATCAAATCTAGAAACCGGATCATTGGAACCCCTTGGATCGCCGACCAAACGTCGACACCTCGATAGCTCACCAAGGGCGTTGAAGTCTACACTAGAATCAGGCCAGGCACTCACAACGCATACTCCGTCTCTGGCGCCGTGGAGTCAGCCTGCTGATAGGTCAGCGATGGTCCTACCAGAGACTGAATCGCCCGAGTCGAGCCAGAAGAAGTTCGTGGGAGCGGCTCGCCATCTACTCGGTAGTAATGAACGCGACTTCGACTCCCGCTCCCGGATTAGCAATCAGAGCGGAGCTGCGGATGAGGCTGAGCTTGTATCTCTACCCAGAATGCTTATGGACACGACGGGAAGGTTACGTAAGTAAACCCCTATCACTTTACCTACAGATGAGCCATCTTTCCGCTCTAAAACTAAGATGTGCTGTTCTTCATGCATATCATACTCTATTCTTGATGGAAAGAGTAATTAGGACAGTCCTCGGCCATTTTCTATGCTTGGACCTGGGTTCTCAGGGAATATAATCAAGGCCGATCCCGCCTCGTGCTGACACAACGTAGTTTACGTCGGCGAATCTGCGAGTCTTTCCTACTTGCAGTTGATCCGTATGATTGTTGAGAGCGTCTCTGGGACCTCCGATTTCACCCTTGATCCTCAACGACATAACATCTTGGAGAATACCATCCAGCTTCCGCATGACACAAAGCCAACGGGGGTGCTTCCAGATAAAAAGACTGCCGATATTCTTGTAGACTCCTTCTTTATAAATGTATGTCTCTTCTTGATGTAACTATCCAGTTTGACTGACCAAGTTGCAGACATCAGGGTTTGTGGAAGTGCTTGATAGAAAGAACTTCCTCCAGTCATTAGAGGGATTCTATAAGGCGCCTCTCAGGATCAGTCAGCCGGACTTGTGCATACTGAATCTGGTTTTTGCCATTGGCTTAGTCATATCTTGTCCGTCACGGGGAACTGATGAAGCCGTTGTGATCCAGCAGCTACACTCCGAACCTGCTAATCGTGCTGAGTTGTTTTTCCGAAATGCCAAAAACCTTTACGACCCGGTATCAGGATTCGAGGATGCAGATTTCTGGTCAATCCAGGCTCTCCTTCTAATGTCTATATATACGTTGACGGTGTCAAAGAGAAATGCGTCGTACATATACTACGGTGAGCAACGTCTTCCATTTCTCACTCTTAGAATCGTGCTCGAATATGTCTTCCCTACTCGATCATGAATCCAGGCCTGACCGACAAGCAGGAATGGCTGTGCGATCCGCGTTTGCGCTGGGACTTCATAGAGAGGAAAGTATGGTAATCTTCCCGGAATCCGAACGTCACATTCGGAGGAACGTGTGGAGGACCTTATTCGTCCTCGATCGCTTCCTTGCGGCAAGTCTAGGCCGCCCTATAACCATATCGGAAGAGGACTGCTCCGAACACGCTCTTGATTTTCCGGCGGGGGCCGGGACAGATGATGATCTCATGATGGGCGATGAGCCCCAAACTACAAGCTCGGTGGCGCTGGATGCCGCGGTGAGAAGCTGTTTCCTGATCGGGTCGACGCTCAAGAAGGTCTACTCCAAGAGAAAGGTATCGACTCTGGTGGCACAGGAGATTGCAGACCGTCTTGAGCACTGGGAGCGAGAACTGCATCACAGCCTACATTGCCGGCGAGTCATGGATGGGTCGATCGATCAAGCGCAAGCTGTTGCTATCCTCCATGTAAACCTTCTCCATTGCCACTCGGTACTTCTGCTTACGAGGCCATTCTTCCTATATCTTCTGAAGATGGGTTGCGATGACTTATCCAGAGGTACTCAGAAACCACCCCATTTTAGTCCAAGACTGGAGAAATTTTCTCAAGCCTGCGTCGAGGCATCGCAGCGCACAATAATCCTGGCGCGGGCCGCAATGGATGCCGAATACTTGCCTCAATGCAATCCTTTTGTAATGTTAGACCCCTTCCCGTGAAAAAAGGAAGAAGAAAAGGAAATAAAATAAAGATATTTAAGATAGAGGGCTAATGCGATACCCCTTTCCCACGAGCAGATACTTCGTCTTCGCAGCTGCGCTCATCATTCTGAGCAATGAATTTGCCTCGTTGTATCATAATCCCGATGCAGACACCTCCATCAACAGCGCCTTGATGATTCTTGCATATTGCGGGCAAATAGATGCGCAGGCTAAACGAGTCTCTTATATCATTAGTACTTTCCGCAGCGCAAACCTTCACCCATCACCGACGGCCAAGAAGATATATCTGCCTGGGCGCAAGGTGCCCACGATATCTACAGTTTCCCAGACTTTCCCGCATGATCCGATGTCACCTTTCTTCCACCATGTCAAGGTCGAACGACATGATTCATTCATTAGCGACCTGGCACCAGCGAAAGAGCGGCATATGCTGAACATGCCGACTAGCCTCTCAGACCCTACCATGCGACCCATGATGCCAGTAGCGCTCCAGCAACCCAGCCCGGAAGGAAGCGTGTCGTTAAACAGCGGCGTGACGACTGTGAGCCTGGCGCCAGGGATGGAAGTGCTTAGCAGCGGCGACCCCGAGTTTGATTTTGACACGTTATGGCAGGGTTGGCCGGCGCCGTCTGCTAGCGGCATGGGTCTTCCGCCGCCATTACACCCGGTCGAGTCGTTCGGATCTTACGGGCTTCATCAGCCGCCGATGCCGCAGGGGAACGGTCTAAACCCCCATGTGCATCAGTATCCGCCTTCGGATTATCGGTGATGACCATTCGTGACGAATCTCCACTACGCGCTACACGACAGGCAAACGAATGCACCGAGGGACTAGGTATAATCTATGCAACATATAAGTATATAAGGGGAATTTTCTTTTAATTTACTAGGAACTGATCCATCCGGGCTGAGCTGGCGTTGGAATCTAGATGGAACAGTTTGCGCGCGCTATCTTACTGGTGGGTTTTGGCTAAGGGACTTGGGAGTTTTCAGCGGCGCTGGGTTAATACCTAGGTATGGGATACATTTTGGGTTTGATCTTCTACTGTTGATGTCGAGCAGGTCTCCTTTGTTCGGCTCTCTCATGCAACGCATATCGCTGGGCTCTGGGGATAATGAGATTACCGCATGGGAAATTTAACTACCTCTATTTCATAATTATCATGTCATCTGTCCGACGCTTCTACTGCTTAGTGACCCTGGGTACTGAGAAGCTACATAGTGTACATAGAATGAGAGGGAAATACACTAGAAACCCCCTCTTAGTGTGTTAAACTCTCCATGCGCCATACTGGGTGACGTGTTTCCAACTTCTCACCCTCACTTGGACCTAACTGGAGTAGGACTTCATATCCTAAATGCCTCATACCATATGTACGTTGCTTCCCGTGAAGGCCATCCTCAGCACACGCGTATTATGGGTAAAACGATGGAGGTGATCTTACTCGCACTAGGCGACACACTTGGTTATGCCTGGACAGTGCGATTTCCATACATAGCATGCCCTTCTGCGACGTGGCGAAGCAGCCAAACGGTGTCATGACGATTAAGGGGGTCCTGACAGAGCCGTGTGAGGTCGACTACGAGGTAGTGCTGACCGACGCCCAGCCTACGTTTGATAGCTACGCCTCGTGTATACATGTACGATCTGTAGCCTTCCGAGGAGAGCTGCTCCCGATTACCTAGGTAGGTAGGCATTATTGCAAAATTTGTCTCTATACTGGGTTTACTGATGCTTACCCAGATATCTTGGCGAAGCAATAAATTTCAGCCGGCTACTTTTACCTTCGGGGTGAGGATAGTCGTGATATTCTGTACCTACCTGGTAGCCAAGTCTTTTTTCTATTGAAACATCGAAGCAGATGATTAATCTCGTATTTACTTCTCCATTTTAGAGATCTGTGTTAGGTTAGATCTCTATAACTTATCCGAGTATCTACCTAGATAGGTAAGGATTATAGTCTCGTGCCTTCAGGGGGGGTTCAAAAGTACGTCTAGTGCAATCACACCCCCTTTAATTATATCGTCAGCGCTAAAGGTGTGAATTGTCCATAGAGATTATCCCGTTTTATAGTAAATACCCCTATCCCCACAGAGACGCGTAAAATGCCTGCCGAGAATGTGTTAGAGCGACCATCTGCGGCTTACTGGTCGTAAACTATCTATCGAGCTAATATATTACTATCACATCCGGAACTCGGCCGACCGTGTTATTGGAACCCGAAGCAGGGTGAGTACATGGCAGACCGGTCCCGAAGATGTTGGTATACAAGGGGGGACCGTAGAGTAGCCTTATCACACGGATCGGGTAGCTTGTACCGGTACATCGAGATGTGCGTCATGGATTCGAAGTGGAAAACGGGTACACGGTATTGTTAGGCGGTTGGCGTGAGCTGCATCAGGCTAACTAGGTTCTGCTCGACATGAAAGCTGTGATGACGGGCGCGTCGATCTTTGTTTCCGTGCAGGCGTTGGGCATCACTCTATTCGTCGGCTCGGCCTGCCCGTCTTCGCTAGTAATCTCGTCGGAGAGCCTGCCTACTTGCCTACCTGCCGACGACTCGGGACGTGCCGCTGTCACCAAAATTATCAGATCAGTCTTCGTCGATCCAAACTACCTCTGGGCGATGTTGGTACGTCTCATATCTGTGACGTGTGATCACCAATCCTCAGATCATCTTGGAGCCTCTCACACCATGTGCCCCTGAGATGTATATTTTTTCTCTCTTTTATTCCCACTTGTTACCCCCAACCTTCGATACGAATATAACAGCCTGCCGACAGACCAACGGCGTCGAGTAATTGTTGCCTAACACCCGGAGCTGCCGGTACATACATAGATGGAAGGTAGGCAGAGAAACGTCTCGTCGAGATTTCGAACTTGCGGTGTAGGAAGCCAAGAGGTCGGGGAATATTCGTGGGGTGACAGAGGCGAGTGAAGTGAGGAGAAAATTAATGTTGAAGGCCAAAAGGGAACTTTTTTTTCTTGCTTCTGCAACCTATTCGGTACGTATGACAGATCGAGGGAAGGGGGAGCCTTTGTTATGTCGCCTCGGGTTCCCCGTCGTCTTTCTTTCGTCACGATGGAAATAGGGAACTTTTAACGACAGCAGCTGTATGTTCGAATATTGTTTTGTCCACAAGTCTCTCCGGAGCGGTAGGTTTCGGGTTTGAATTGGGGCCTCACGAATCCTACATGGTAAATCTTCCCAGACACCGACGGCTCGCCCCGCTCGCGTACATGGCAGCGAAGGCGAGTAGGAAACATTCACCCGCGACGGCCGCGAAATCTAAGACTACTGGGTTTCATTCTGTTTACTCGTGACAGACTTATGTTTGAAAAGACGGATTCAATTCATGTATATGGGTAAATAGGGGTATAGACATTGTATTATCTAATCGGACCGACACGGACCAACTAGACAGACCAAGCATTGCAACTACGATCATTCGCGATGGAGAGAGTAGAGCTAAAGTAAGTCAGGCAAGGTTCGGCGGCAGGCAGATTTGGACGTATGGAGGCGTGCGTTGCTGGTCCGTCCCCTGAACTGAAGATTAGCGGATCCTCTAGGCCCTAAGTTTTGGTTCACCATACCTGTGGCTCCAGATTTTAATTCGCCCAAGAAAAATCCTCCGGCACTTGCTGATCTGAGCAACACTCTTGGTACTTGGAGCCTATCGTTGCCGTTTCCGGCCGTGCTCTGCTGCTTCGTTCTGGTCGCGGAGACGGGGCCCCGCTACTACGTAGCCGTGGATGGGTAACAGCCGTTTCAGCTGTAGGTGAATCATCATATCTCCAGCATAAGCGCGACGGCAAGGCTGGATCGGTCCTTCGTGGTAGATAGAGACGGGAGAAGAGGCTACATTGCATACGCGGGAGCACAGAAAGAGAGGTTCTAAAAAGGGGAATATCTGATGAGTCAGGAAAGGGAAGACGAGACGAGACGAGACGAGACGAGACGAGCAGATAATAGAAGCATATGAAAATCAGTAGCCTATCTGGCAGGAACACGCTGCAGTGCTACCTACCTACCAACCTCGTCCATTGTGTCTACTCGCAAAGGCGGCGGAGCGGCGTTGCCATGTGGCCTGCCTCCTCGCCCGAACCCTGATCTGCAAATAAATATATCCTCTACATACACGCATACACATACTACATACATATACATGTCCTACGTGCAGGGATCGATACTCATTGGGCGCCAGATACGATACTCAGATGGTTACCCGGATAGCTTCATTGTGGGTACGGCATACGGCGTTGTCAGACGACAGGAGAGTGAGAGGCCGTTCGTTCGAATAGAGTTTGGCCAAGCAGCAGCGACACGCAGACGCATTATGAGAATGCATATATTATATTATGACGCGGATTAGATGTGCGTGCTCTCGGCAGCGATACCGACGGCCTTCGCTGACGTATACGTGCCCATGTAGGTAAGGTATGCACAGGGGGGGCAGATCACCATCTGGGGATTGGGCGGACGCGCGAGAAGAATTAGAAAAATAAATTTAAAAAAAGGGCCCCAGATTTAGGTCCTAGCCAGGCTGCCAGGTTTCCCCATCCTATCATCGGTAGGCCCTATCACGATATGCACATCTTCATGCACGTACGTGTTGGCTGGGGAACCTATTAGTCGTGGCTGGAGAGATGTCGTCGTAGGATTGTAGCAAATGTAGGGAATGTCAGCAAATAGTAGATATTACGACCCTACCTGCTCAGCCAACAGGAAGTTATCAAGATCTGGAAAGGGCGCAGCCAGGTAGTCTGTGTCTTACTCGGCCGTCGTCTGGTAGGGTTGCACGCATTGGTTTGTTTACTCCCTACTCTATACGGTTCCGAATCCTACCCAGGCTCACGTCTCATTCGGATTACCCCCTTTGCGTCTACACGTTCAAAATTTTATACTTCGGCAAAGTCCGTCTCGTGTCACAGCGCGAGGTTGTTTCGATGCTAGATTTGGCTTTTATTGGAATTCTCTGGTTGGGCCTAGCTGATCTGGTTGCTTTATCCTCTAGTTTAGCCGCATGATCTTGATCCCAATTCGTCCTCCTTCGCCGCCCCCCCCCCTTTCCCAAAGTGGGAAACGACGTGATTCTATCGCTCCTTTCTTCGACACGTCGAAATCGTCAACACCTGTCTTTCTCTCCCCGTTATTTTGGACTCCGTCGAATAGACCTCCCGTGGTATAGGAATAGTAAGCCTACACGACCCCCTAAAAAAAGAAATAGCACCTTCCCCGTATCTACTCCTCGTCATATACCAACTCGGATGGGATAAGATCGGTTAGGTATTTAGAGTATCCATGATAGAATGAATATAAGATAGTTTTTTGCAGTCTGGCAATTCGCAATCTGGTATCGAGTAAAGAGCCGTCCGAGGTAATGAAGTCGATATAAAACAAAAAAACAACCAAAACTCCTGCCTAGCCCAGGCCGTGAGCCCCCCAAAATCCATGAACACCTAGGTAGATATATATGTAAAAACCGCAAAACCCCCAAGGACCCCCTTTCCCAGCAAAACAACGAGAAACCTGTGAGTATATCGCGACAGGACAAAAGAAAGTTATGACGGAGGGGAGGTATTTGGCGCACAGTTCGGTACTGGGGACCCGTAAACTTGTGACTGGTAAAAAACAAATTGTGTTCGTTCCTGACACCTGACCATGTAAGCAACATGCAGCATGAAGCTTTTCCCTTCCCGCCCGAAATGTCGGTTGCCCGAGCTATGCGAAAATCTCTAATGACCGTTTTTGTCCAATGCTCGAATGATGTGTAGGACCTTTGGGCTCCCTTATCGTCGCTAGTGCGAGGAGTTAACATTAAAAGTGATTATGTAACCAAGTCTTTGCTTCATAAAAACGAAAGTAGAAAAATGAGGTGAATTTTTTTGGTCGAGCTAGAGGGTATCGTGTTCAGCGCTGGCCTGGATCGTGTGGTGCACTAGGTCGTGTTGCCCATCCTGTTTCGTACGACTCCCGCTTGTATGGCGCGAAGCTCTGCGCGGGAGTGTTTGAGGTAGACGGCCCAGTGCTCGGCGTCCCAGCCGGCTGATCCAGTCTTAGAGGAGGAAGTCGTGAGGTTCGAGCCATGGCCGAAGGAGTTCCTGGCTGCGATAGGGGAGCGTGGGTAGGTTGCGACATCGACGGTAGACTAGTCTGGGTCGGGCCGTAGGATGGACTGTAGTCTAGCTGAGGGTCTGTTCGGCGTCGTCGTGCCGCTCTCTCGCCCGTCACGGGATCGACAGATCCGTAGGACGGCATCGGCAGTGAAGATTGATTAGAGGCCAGCGGGCTTCTTTCTGCGAAGGAACCGCCGCTTCTCGTCGAGATAGGACTCGGAGGCCCTTGGTATGCGAACTCGCTGATTCCGGGGGTTCGATAAACAATATCACGAAGTCGATCTCGGTCGCTACGATATCTATCCCGCTCGCTTTCCGCCTCCTGTTGCCGCTTGAGGATTTCACGATTCTGGCTCTCTAGCTCCTGTATCCGTATCCCTTGTTGTATTTCCTTATCCTTCTTCCTGGCTCGAAACCGAGCAGAAGCACCTGCGTTTCGCTGACGCTTCTCGTCTGCTTGTTTCGACCCATTGTACATATCCAATGGCACGATCAATGGTTCGCCGCCAACGTTCATCGCTGCGTGCCCATCCACTCCCATCATGCTTCGGATGCCCGACGGACCCGCCTGTGCCCCGCTGCCAAGCACGCTTGACCATCTTGAATCTGGAAGAGAAGATGGAAAACCTCGGTTCCCTTGTGGGGCGGCTGCTGAATATGGTGGAGTCGGACCAAAAGAATGGGGTCTGATCTGGTGACCAGAACCTCCCTGCGGATGCTGTGACTCTTGCCCCGGAGCATTGTACTGGCCAGGAATTGGGTGAGAGAGCGGTCGGGGCGGTGGCGTTGTCAACGGGGCTAAAGTGGTCGGGGGACCAACCCCGGAGTGGTGGACTCTTCCGAATTGAGGTGCCAGAGGCTGGTGTACGCTGTTACGCGGTGAGTGAATATGTTGTCCCGGTGTGGGAGGTTCGTTCGGGTAGCCTCGATTTGACGCAGGGGGTCCAGGATAATAATGGGAATGGGGGGCGTTGTACGCCTGAGATGGAGGCATGTGACCTGAGGTGCTGGTTCGAGGCGATCGAGGGGTCAAGATTCGCCGATTTCCAATAGAGTTGTGGGATTGAGTTGACGCAGGCGAGCCTCGATCGACTGGCGATGGACCCAGAGGAGGTTGGTTACCGCCAACCGCTGGATTTGCCTGCTGCAGGTTCGACATCACATGTCCCTGGAACATGAGGGGTCGCGAAGAAGTCGGGCTGGATTCGTATGAAGAACCTTGCAAGTTTGGACTTGCGTGTAGAGGATGTCCGCTGGATAGTCCAGATGCCGCTGAGGAAGTAGTCCCGGTCGGCGATGGCTGTGTTTCTGCCGGGTTCAAGATGTTCCGCACACCAAAGCCCCTCTGGGGTAGCGACTGCGTCAGGTCTCCATTAGTTCGGGGGATACCACTGCTCTCCAATGACCCGCCGCCGCTGGCTGGCTGATTACCAGACCTTCGAGGATCTGTCTGATGCAGATTTGGCGATATGCTTGCGCCTGCTGGAGGAGACCTAGATGACCGAGGTGAGGTAGATCGTGACGCAGGTTCCCTCTGCGACATCGGATCCGGTTCCCCTACACGCAGGTGGTCCAGAGGACCCAGACATTGACCGCCTCTACTAGACGCGAATTGATACCACTTGATTTCCGCTCTTGTTTCGCGACTATCTACTCTCGCCCCACCGGATTCCTCGTCCGCTTGCTCAGTGCTACTTGGACGATTCAGGTGAGAACCCACGTCCCCGTTGCTAGTTGTGCGGGTAGACGGCTGTTGGGAGGGTTGGCGGACGATGAGATTTTGGACCGCCACGACGACAGATTGCTGAGAAGACTCTTGGTATAGGAATTGCCGAGGGGGGGAGGGGTGGCAGCTCGCTCTCTACTGCGCTGGTCACCAGGGTGGTTGCGCAAGTAAGTATATAATAGTCCGATATATTTGAGCCGTCCTCCAGTATTCAAGTCATAAAGGTTATACTGATATCCAAGATGGCTCCTAGCTCTTGATGAATATAATTTTTTCAATATCCAAAGCTATATGTGCGGAGTGGTTTCAGTAGTAGTAGTAGTCCGAGTTAGAAGTTGTCCCCGTAAGGTCGTGATGGGAAGTCCAGGTCCGGGTCAGAGGTCGTTACTCAAGTAGGAGCAGATGGCAGTGGTGAAGAATCTGAGAAATGTTTCCAGACATGTGGCGGCTGGAGGGATTAGTGGATGTATATCTGCTGTTGCCCAACTGGAGCTGAGGAATAGAAAATTGGACGTGGCCAATGATGAGATGCAGCAGAGCGGACCATTCACGACCCTTACAAGAGCCCTGCAGCAATAAATGGCCAGAGCCCACCAACGCTAGAGCACTGGGGCCTGAATGGGCAGACAAACAGCTACAGTTATGCTCGTAAGGAGATAGTATGTGCCTTCTTCGGGATGGATACGTATAAGTAGGACGGGAAAAGAGGACTCGACCAAACAAACGGGCAGGACTCCAGTTGGTAGTGTTTCCACCTTGCTTGCGTCAATTCACCGACAGCTAAGCTATTGCTTTCGGATGCAGTAAGCTCAGCACTCGCCCGCTGGCAAAGGTACTCCGGCGGTGCAGCTTCTGAGGATGGAGGAGAGGAGTGAGTACGATGGCAGATGTGAGCATTCTGAATAGTCTTAAGAGCAAGTTGCGGACATGGGACTGGCCGCCACGAGCAGAGCTGCGTCTAAGTATTCGATTTTCCTCTTCTTTCCAGGCTCTTGGCACGAAAAAAAAACCCAAGCTCCCCATGCCCGCTCTTATCATCAGACTGTTTAAAATCAGACAGGGCAAAAGCACGTAGAAGGGGTGGAGCTAGCATGGGGACAGTTTGGAACGGCCAGGCCGGGGTGCAGGAGGTTCAAGGGGCCCATGTCAGGCTCTCGTTGGTACTGAGCACTGGCAGGGCTTAGGACTTGACATCCATTAGCTTGGGGGCAATATGGGCTAGGAATACCCCATGGCAGTTTTCCTTTTTTAAACAATTTTAGTGAGTTGTGGGAATGATGAGCATCTTGAGACCAGGGCGTCTGTCAAGGAATCGCCATATGGCTCTTTCGAATGTTCGAAAGGCTTGACGAGCTGAGAGGCTAAAGCTAAGCAGCCCTACTGATGTCTGACACCTGCAGCTTTAGAATACATGCGAAACATGAGGTGTCAACCGGGAACTGTCCAAGGAGCTGGCTAACGGAATAACCCAAAAGGCCCACTTCGAAATTACGATTACGGTAGATTGGTAGACGTTCGTTTGTCGTATGTACAATACATACATGCCTACATAACATACCTTAGGTCATACATTACAGCCTCAGATCGTCTCGTGCAGATTCGAACCTCTTACTTACCGAGGCATGTATGTAGCGGTCGCACTCCTCGATAGAGTTCCCGAAACAAGACGGGCGACCAAGACGAAACAGCAGGTCGGTGAGGTCAGGTTGCCCAGAAAAGGTCGGCGTTACTCAGCTTGTGCCATGAGAAACTGGAACAGCGGTGGATGAGGGTTATCGTGGACCTCAGGTAGTAGTGCTGCTGCATGGCTCATCAGTGTAAGTATCGTAAGCCAACGCAGGCATGCCGGAAATGGGTAGAACTAGTGGACTCTGCACCGCCGATAGGCCACGGCTCGTCACGGCTCGTCACGAAGAGGATGGGTTCATTAATGGAGATCTCCGGTGGAGTCGGTTGTGCTTGCTTAAGGGTTTAGAGGGTCGACTAGGTGGGCGCGGGTAAAGACTCCGCTCGTTCCAAACTGTTCTCTTGAGATGACTTTGGCGGAAAAGATCGACAAAATCACCGTAACCACGGAGCAGCCAAGAAAAACGTCAGTCGGGTCCCCCCCCTTCAAGGTCCAGAAGTAGGTAGGTGTAAATAACCAAAGACCAGCAATAGGCGGTCACTCGAGCAAGCTTTAGCTGCATGGATTGTACGTGTGCAATACCGGTTGCCAACTGGTCAAGCATTGTTGGAACAGCAGCATCCTCGCTCTACGTAGTAGTCTACTAGGACAACCAAGATCGGCTACTATGTAGGAGATTGGCGGTCAGTACCGTAGCTTGTCGCCTGGTGGGTGACGAAGCGGAGGGCTTCACTTCTTTAGTTCAGTAGGTGAGCTAGGCCAGGAGAGGATTAACGCTAGTCCAGCTAGCAGGAGGGTGACGATAGTATTGTTATTATTTTTAAGGATATGCGAGACCAGCAAAGATGGTGACATGGTAAGATGTGTAGATGTATGTATGTAAGGTATTGTCAATATGTATGTCAGAATGAATAGGCTAGGTTGTAAAAGGTAGGGGGAAAGAAAAGATGTAGGGAACAATAGCGGCATACAAGTCGCTACTAGCGCGAATCCACATCTCCAGCGATGTGTCGTTGCTTCTAGCTGGTCCATGCCCGCGGAAAGCGGGAAGGACCCTCATTAACCGTTCTGCGTTTCCCAAATACCATAGTACCTACCTGGGTACATATCAAATACCGATATGTAACTATTCCATACATAGTAGATACATGTAGCTTTCCAATAAATATTATGTAGATGGTTCCTACCTAAGGTTATGAATAGTAAACCGAACCTTACCTTAAGAGGTATGATAATGAATTTGGAGGCAGGTCCAATAAGATATGAGATATGTACATATACCTAGTGATGAAAAACAGTCGTATCCTATACTTCGTATACGGTTTAGTGCGTGCGGATATATTTGTAGCTATACATAATATATCCCGTTTAAAGCCAAAAAAAAAACATAGTAACTTTTAACAGGAACAACCACCCATAACGATACCATCCATTACCTTTAGGTGCTCAGGTATCAGCATGCACGCAACATACAACTATGGGAAGTTCAAATGTTCCATCGAATTCCTGCATCCTTTCAACTCTCTCCGCCGCTGACCTACATACCCACACATCCGGCCTCTCCAACCTTAGACCTACATATTCCATAATCAATCTACCTGCATAATGCATACAGTACTGAAAGTACTGAAAGTACAGTATGGTAGATCAAAGATCAGGTACCAACGTGCGGCCCGGTTGGATTCCAGCCCAACCACCAGCGCCATGTCTCAGCAATTATGTATGTATGACCGAAGTCACCATGAGATGCCAGCCATGTCAGCATGACCAACAGCCCGCAGAAGGATCGCCGACACACGCAGGACAGCTTTATACCTAGTTGTAGCTCTGTTAGTCGGTCATTTGCGGGGGCGCAATGCATCAACACCTACTTGCTGATCTGATGAGGTATGCATCTATGGGACTTTGAAGTGTCTTAAAAAGCTCGACATCCTAATAAAAGGCATGCCAGCGGATTGGGAGCGCCTCCGTATCTGTGCATCAATTAGGCACGAGACAACACAACGCTGGTGAAGCTGCCTGAGTTGCAACAACTCATAAAAAATCTGGAGCGTCACATCGACCTCCCGACACGAGGACACCAGCTTCTCATCGATTCGGTACTTTTATTGATTAGTACTACTCATTACTTCATCATCTAATTCGCGGTGCTAGGTAAAGCCGGCCGGCAAGGGAGCCATATTTTGTCACATTCGACTGGATGGTTGATGCCAGGGGTCGTTCCCTTGGCATCTTGATGACTGCCCGAATCCGCAGAAGCGTCGCTACACGAAAAAAAGAAAGGCTCAGCAGAACAAGTACTTACACAAGCGCCGCACACTGCATGAGCGTATACCGGGACTCGGGCTCGCGGGCCACGGCATTTTGGCCATGCATATGTGTCATGTATGTGCTAGGCCATCTATGATGTACGGGACCTTAGGAGTTCTGCGATTATCATGGGATGGTTCATGTTGCCGCCGTGCGATGACCACCCATCTGTCGGGACCTGGTCGACATGCGTACATACGTACATACATACATATCTGCATACAACACAGGGTACGTACCTAAGCCTTGTAAGCCCTGTTACCTGCGGCCCTCTATGCGGCCATAGGAACACCACACAGATGAAAGTCCTTTTTTTCGTGCGAAATTAAAGCATTTCGTTGGGCGGTCCCGTAAGCGCAAGGATGCAACCTCGACGCTCTTAACCCAGCAGCCTGGATAGAAAGCCACACCCTAGACCTTGTCTGGTCTAGCCCTAGACGTAAGCTGAGTGGCTTGTCTCACGATTCCGAATCGAGACGCATAGGGCAGTCATTATGAAGCCTCGTGGCAGCATGTCGTCAGTAGCCAGGTATCACGAAATACCTAGGCATGACGAGACAACCGAACAAAAAAAAAGAAAAAGGTGATCTGACAAGCAAGCCCGCAGGTAATCATCACCATTTCGTACATTTCATCACACGCTTGCAGTAGACATATTGGTGGCGGCCAATCTTTTTCTTACCGTAAAATCCCATCAATATGTTGCATTCCCCATTTCGAGCCTAATTTGACGATTGATCAATCACATTGTCATAATCGCACTAGAGGTTCTGTACCAAGCAGCCAGGGAGCAGAGCCGATATCTCCAGGGCGAAACAGGAAATAAGACCTCAAGAGATGAGAGAAAATAACGTCGCAACTTCATATTTTGGGTGGCCTTGTCCCTTGTCCTAATTTACTTTTTAATATGCGTCCCCCCCTGGATTCTCGCGCAGTCGGGGGATATCACGAACTGTTCGCTTTCAATGCAGGAACGTGGTCCGAGACATCGTGGAATGAAATAATTTGCGTAATTTTGTTGAGGCTTTCTTATTCATTACGCTAAACTTCTGCAAAGAATGCTTTATTACACGTCATTTTTGCCCTATCTTCAACGGTACTTCGCTCAAGTAGAGCCAAAAACCTTACAAGGTATTCCGTACAAGCAATCACAAAGGGCACAAGTACAGTACAGTGCATTATTGTTCGCGGGTCTTGAATAGCCCACTCTTACCTTGCTTGGGATAGCATCATTGGTCTAATTAAACCCAGGCTTGCCTTTTATTGCCAGCCGTGGTCAAAAATACTCCTCTCATACGCCACCAGCGGGAATAACGATGCACGAGTTCCGGGTGACGAACGACCGCCGAATCCTACCAATCAGTCATGCGGTCTCAGCCGCGACGGGCCGGGTGCTTCAAAAATATGTATCCCTAGGTACGCAACTGCAGAGCATTCCATACTAAGTGAGGGTCTAGCAAGGGAGGAATTGTGTATCCGACTGACTCATCCTTCATGAACTCTTAAATGATCACACGACATCTATTAAGAGATGCTTAGATCTCTCATAATTATTACCTATGTTAATAGATAATAATAGTAATACCAATAAATACCTCAGGACAGGAAGGTAAGTATCACCGGTTTCAAAGATGACCACCGATGAGAATGCTAGGCGCTCATATTAATAGTGCGATATACGTCTTCGCTTAGGTATGGAATCATTGGAATAATGTTGGAAAATAACAAAAAGTCCTAGGCGATCACTTAGCTTACCCAGCAGTCTGGTCTGGCCCCCCCCTCTCTGCCGAAGGCTCCGTATCGGATCTGGAGATTGAATTGGGGATGGGGGGCGTTTTCGCGTGTTTCCCTTGGAGATTCGTCAGATTCTGGAAAGTGTGTCATGTATGGCATGCAGAGCACAGCTGCAGCTAATAAGGATTCTCTGCAGCCTGTAAGCTCGGGGAACAGGGGTCGAACCATTACAATATGGGCATTCATTGCGAAATGGCTTCATGGCTGCTTCGCCCCAAGTTTTCCAGGCCTTCGCAATGTAACGCAAAAACGATTTATCACTTTTTTATATACACGTTCTATCCACTCTTCAGGGACCGGGGGTACGAGTTTCACTAGTCTGACCGGTCGAAATTCGAATACATAGCAGATGCCATACAAGAACCAAGATGATCGCTATCCTAGGCGACATTGCCATCAGCGGTGAGCCACCAATCCACTCCATGCAACCGGGTTTCCTCTTAAGGAGTATCAGTACGGAAACATGTTCACGACGGTATGTACTACGTAGTACTAGTTACAACTCTCACGGTCCCGTCTCCTCGTGTCTCGTTGGCACATGGCTGACATGCCTTCTCAACCTTAAACCCCCCACAGCTGAACGACTCATCTCGTGCTACGGAGTACAACCAACTACACCTACTCCTCTTATAATATCGTCATTATAATCATCGTCATCAATGCCGATGCAGTGATACGCAGATTGTCGAAGACAATCGCTACCGAACCTGCGCACGAGGATCTGTCTTTTGTAAGCTACACCTAGGTAACAGGGTAATTATCATTACGAAGCCCATAAACACAATCGATCAATCACCGCCCCTAAGACCTCGACAAGGATTCGATGGTGTACAGCCAACCATCGCAAGAGCACGGATCCCAGGTGGACCTCGCTCACGCGTCATTTATCACTTTTTCGCTTCTAATAAACAGTGCTTCTTCTCCTCCTTGACTTGGATTTTTCTTTTTCTTTAGGATGGCGTGTGCGGCACGGGCTTCTGGAAAAATCACCCGCATCAGTCTATGATCATGTGGTTCGTCAGTTCTGGCGGCTTCTACTGATGAACGTGCGGAACGGCTCGAATCCACATTTGGGCCAACCTCTTCTCTACATATCTAGTCAGGCAGTTCAGCTGGAATTTTCTTGGCTAGATCCATCGGGTTTTCGGTCAACGAGTCCAAATCCTCAGGTCTGCCGTCTTCGTGGGCAAAGACCCGACATGGCTGCTTGTTGGATTCCGGATGGGGGGCCCGTACTACATGCACATGACGCACCCGACATCCGAAGCTCTCGTGAAAGGGACTAGTGGGCTTACAATCGTCGCAAAGGGAAATCCATCCTTTCACGATGCCTACACCGACAAGTTTCAATTGACATACCTTGCCTCCCTTTTTTTTTTCTTTTTTTCCTGCATCTATGATCCGTTGCCCCGTCAGTCTACCCCATTCCCTATCTACAACCAAATAGCTTCTTACACGCGACCTAATTGTCGTGGTTCCATGCGATTCGCAACAAGCGGTCACCAATCCAGAAATTCAGTGCTTCTCAATACGGATCCTACAGAGATAATGGCAACATCATTTCGCTATTCTGGGTAATTGTTCCTTCATCAGAACCACCCGAATAAAGCTGCATGCGTTTGCTTAACCACGCATGTGATACATCATGTGGTGGCATGCCGGCTTCCTCTTTTCGTAGAGACGGAAATTTTCATCTCCAATTACTTACCATTTATCGCATCTGTCAGAAATAGGACGACTCAAATGTTTGAAGTCCGGAAGTCAAGTTGAGATACATCATAAATCTATCTTAGATCTTTAAATCTTGATTTCATTTCAGCCTTTACTTGGAATAACGCGAAAACGCGCCACGTTTCGAAGGTGTCATACCTTTTAGATATTCATGTAGGTGTATGTCGTATTCGATAGCGGGCTATACCCATCCGTCAAGCGAGGGGATGGAAGCTAGAAGGGCTGAATGAAATAGCCGCCATTAGTAACTTGACGCCGGCACCATTCGACCGAAGAGTCCCGGAAAGCTAAACTCGTCAGGTGAATTAAGCCGCAGAGTAATTAGACGAGAAATTCGTCCTTTATTCTCACGGCTAACAGGCCCGTGTTCCGTAAAATTCGCAATAGCGTCTGATAGTTTCCATCCTAACGAAGGTGTTTTTTTAATGGCTCCCATAGTTCTACTTAATTTCGAGTCTTGCGTGTTACAGTCTCTCATATCTCTTCACGAAACACTAAACACATAAGGGGTTAGCTGGGCTAACGGATCTGACCCGAGTCCCGCTCCAACCCTCTACCGACTCGGCGCGAGTGAAGTCCAACTCCTCATCAAATCCCGAGACATTCCAATTACCAGAAGTGCCCGCTTCGACCAGCAAACACGCTGCAGCCACTTGTCTCATCCCAAAGCAAGCACAACGTAAGGGGGTTTGGTATACTCCAAACCCGAGCGCTTAACAAAAGAAGGAAGAGGAGTAATTCTCCAAGATGTCTGCCAAGACAGAGCTACAGCAGTGGCACATCACGGAGCCGTATCTAAATCTGCACTGCGGGCTAGGTGAGGGGCCATACTACGAGGCGGCAACGCACCACCTGCGCTTCGTCGACATCAAGAAGCAGCGGGTGCACACCGTGGATCTCAACAGCCCGGATCCCGCGTCTACCGTCGAGACCATCCAGCTCGACACACCCGTCACGGTCACGGCCGATATCGAAGGCGTCGACCCCCTCGACCGGATCATCATCGGTGCCAAGTACGGTGTCGCGGCGCTGGACCGCCGCTCCGGCACCTACGAATATGTCGCGCGCTTCAGCGCGGATGCGGACAACGAGCGCCTACGTAGCAACGATGGCGCCGTCGACCCCCACGGGCGCTTCTGGCTTGGCTCCATGACCGACATCGGCCTCGACCTGCAACCCGAAGGTGAGCTTCTTTATTCCTTAGCATACGTCTTCGTTTGAGTCTTATCCATTCGTCCATCTATAAGTCTCTTGCACGAGTGGCAAATGTACCTAATTTTCGAGAAAAAAATCTCTTCAATACACTCGTCAGGGTTCGCTCGCGCCTAGCCCGGCTAGCTGGGAGGGTTAGCCACGGAAAGCGGATCCCGGGCATATCTCATCTCATTTCGCACGCCTCGTGAACATTTTACTTCGTGGGTCTTCTCACAGGCGGGCCCTGCACACAATCCCCGGAAGGGGAAAGGGTCCCCGTGGACTATCGAATTATTATCAGTTTTTAATTCCCGAGAGCACGTAACTCTTCGCAATATGCCGGAGTCGAGTCCGGCAGCCGGGAGGATCTCCGACGATGCCGGGGAAAATCTTCTAGTCACGCCTTCGACGTTACAACGCCTACTGCTACGTCTCTACATTATGACATATGTATCCACATAAGAGCAGCACTCAGCATAGCGAAAAGAGTATAGTCTGGTGCCTTGTACGCGCGTGGAGATGTCGTATCGACATGGGCGGGACTTACGGAACTCAGCCGCGAGAGGACCAGGGGTGATTAAAAAGAAAAAGAAAAAGAAGAAAAAAGGCTGATCATGAGACCAAAATCTAACAGGCTCCGTATTCCTCTTCGACGGCACGCGCACGGCGCGGTCGATGCGGCACCCGGTCACGATCCCGAACTCGGTGGGGTGGTCGCCGGACGGACGAACGCTGTACTTCACGCACTCGACCGAGCGCGTCATCTTCGCGTCGGACTACGACCCGGCGTCGGGCGACACCTCCCTCGAGCGCGCCTTCTACGTCCACGACGGCCCCGGCGAGCCCGACGGCTTCCGCGTCGACGTCGACGGGAACCTGTGGCAGGCCGTCTACGGCGAGAGCCGCGTGCTGAAGATCTCCCCGGCCGGGGAGCTCGTCGGCGAGGTGCGGCTCCCGACTAAGAACGTCACGTGCACCCAGTTCGTCGGGACGGAGCTGTTCATCACGACCGCGGGGATGCAGCGGGACGAAGGCACGGCTGAGGAGGTCGAGCTTAGCGGCGCGCTGTTCCGGGTCGATGTTGGAGTGAAGGGGTTGGATCCGTTCCTGTTCAAGCTGAGTAAGGCGGTTGATCCGGAGTCCTGATTTTCCCCTTTTGGATCATGGTAGCTTCTTGGATTATCGTGGGGGCTAGATCCTAGGTAGATGAGATACAGACAGGGATAAGCACTGTCCCTTGAATAAGTATCACATGCAAGACATTCAAGGCTGATGTAGTACGAAATATTTTACTCATTGTGTAAATTAACCTAAAGCTCTCTGGGTTTCAGCGCGTACATGCGCACGGGGTATAGATCAGAGGGAAATCCATGTTGCAGCTCCGTCTTGATAATCCGTAATCCTGCCTCCTCAAAAATCTCCCTGAATGTTTCGTCCAGTCTATAATGAAGATTGTCAACCAAGACCCTCGCCTGAAATATAACCTACATCGAAGGAGATGCGGCCAAAAGCACGCTGTTCAACGCTGGACAAAACTTACCTCGTGACACTGCTATCCACCTCATCGAATAGGTCCTGCCCAGCTGTGCTCATATTCTCCTTGACCACGATAACCCCCTTAATCTTCCCATCTTCATCTAAACTTAGTGCAGTGCCGCATCGCCGAAGGTAGGCCTCGAGCTGCCGGTCGGTAAGATGGCCCAGACACCACTGGTTCCAGATCACGTCGTATTTATCCGCGCCGTCGGCGGCCTCCTCGGGTCGCCACTCCTCGAGCCCGACATTGAAGATGCGGCCCACGCCCTCCCGGCCCTCGAGCGCGGCCGTGAACTTGGGAATCGGCTCGACCACGTCGACCGTCTCGGCGACCTCGAGGAAGAGGCCTTCCGTTATGCGTCCGATCCTGCGACCAACTCGTCTCAGCCACATGTCCCGCACCCGCGCGCCTGCATATGCAATCTGCATGTCTGTTGCCGCTTCCTCATTCCCGCCCTAGTCCTAATCCTCTCTTGCGCGCATGCTCGTGCGGATGTTTAGACCCGCGCCTGAGGGGAAAGGGAAAGTTGGATTGGAAGGCAAAAATAGAAAGACGGGGCGGACACAAGAAATAGGAATATGATATTGATGTGTTATGAAACATCCAGAAATAGAAATTTTTGAAAAGGAAAAAAAAAGGTGAACAATAATATCAATCAACGTACCCAGCACCTCCCTCCATCAGTCTCTTTATAGTCTTCTCGCCATTGACGCGGCCGAAGCCGAGCTTGGCGAGGAAGCTCCTCGAGCCCCTCAGGTCGATGCGCGAGACGCTAGGGAAACCGCCTAGCATCCCGTTGACGTCGGCATCGACGCTCGACCAGTACCGCCGGCCATCGCGGGCGCTGATCAAGGAGTCTGGTGCGCCGTGCTTTTCTTCTACGGTGGATGACATCTCCTTTATATTTATCTTCGTTCCTTTCCCTAATTATGTTCTCTAGTACGTAGATTGATTGGTCGGGTGGATACCTAGGTATATAATTATACACAGTTGGTAAAAAGTCAAGAATCGAAAAAATATATATCGTCGTCTAGGCCAGGTACCCTAGGGCCTAGGCAATGAAGGAACGAAGGCGGAATACGGCTATGTGTTATTGACACTCCATAATACACCGGATTTAGTACTGGAAGGTAGTTAATAGAAAAGAGAAGCTTGGGCACTGCTCTTCTTAATTGGAAGCTAGATATCACGTGCTTAGCATCCCGTCCTTTTAGACTAATCCGTCTAGTATTATATTGGTATAGTGTGTGGACGGTAAGCACTAGATCTGGTGTAACTCGACACGCAACTACCCAAATCTCTATTTCGAGGTAACGACTCTTTCCCTTGTCATCCTTTATACCAAACATCTAACGGGGAAGGCACTTACCAAGATGTCGGGAGCTGCATACCTTGTGCGCCTATCTAGGTAACAGCATATTAGAGTGGAACTACCTGACAAAATTTGTTTAACGAAGACACATGAAAACATACGGCAAAACGAGATAAACTGTTACGAAATTTTCATATATTTTGTTTTCAAGTTCATTGACATTAGTTGATGTACAAGGATAACGTGTTTTCAATATTTTGTAGTCTAAATACGTATTACTACCTGAAACCACAAGTGTCAATTTGGCGAAGCTGTCAGCTTAATGTCGAGGGGGGTACCAACCATCATCGTAGTGATGGTGGTGATGGTGCCAGTAATCATCGTCTGGTCCCCAGTTCTCATCACCTCTCTTGACCTTACCACCCCATTGGTTGCCGTACCTTCCACCGTAACCACCGTAACCTCCACCGTAACCTCCGCCATTGCCTCCACGTCCACCTCCCTCCTCATGAGCTTCGTCATCTACCTCTCGAGGCTTAAAAAGGTCAGTGATCATTTCTTGGCTCAGATTTGCGATCAGATGTAAACCAGGAATATGACTTCGATGATGGCAACAACCTAGCCAAACAATCGGGGAAAACGTACATAGCCGTGATGGTAGCCGCCATAACCGCCATAACCACCGTAACCTCCGTGGCCAGGTCGGTACCAATCCTCATCGGCTTTATCTGCGTCATCAGGAGTACGTTTCTGTGGGTGTGTCAGCATCTTGCTATTCTGTAAGTTGACGACGAGGTTCAAAGAAGGTAAATACTAACATCTGTGGCAGCGCGCTCGTTAAGTGGTGTCACGACCTCATTTTGGGTCGGGGCGGCTAGGACGCCTGGGCCGACTAGTAAGACCGCTGCTAGGAGAGACTTGAGTTGCATGGTTCATAGAAGGGTATAGTATAAGACTTGATGTTGAATTACTTTGATATTTCGTACAAGATTTCAAATGTGAGTTTGAAGATGAGCTAAATAAGATTCAACTGGAGGAGAGGAGCCGGGGAACGAGGAGGCATTTTATACCCGTCACGAGATAGGAGCATAGGAACGGATTGTAAAGCACTCGCTCCTTCGCGCCAATGGCTATGAGAGTTTGAGTTCATTCTTGACGACAACGATATCTCGTCACCACGGCATTATGTGCATGTGCCCAGTCGAGTCCACCGCGCCAATGCAGGAAGCAACTGTCCCAAAATGACGCGATTCTGTCTTCTAGCTCGGAGGATTGATGATGGAATGGTCCAAAAAGGTCAATTATGTCAACAGCATCTGGGAGGCGACATGCTAAATCAGTGGAGCACGCACATGGCTATTGATTCCTAATACGTCGAGGTTATACGCCTCGGCAAGCGTGGCCATCCTGGCGGGCGAGGGCAAGAAACGATGGCAAGATACCAAGTCCAAGGGCGTGGCATCGGCCGCTAGGACTTAACAGTCCGCAGTTAAGAATGACAATAGCGAAGATTAATAATACAAACAAGCTTCCGGAATATCCGTCTGAACTCAGTTGACGATCGAAGAAGATGTGAGATCATCATCTGCTTTGCCGCGAGGAGGGACCCTGCTTCGAGATAAACTCAATATATCAACTGGGACGCTCGCTCACCCGGATCTCAGGTGATAACCAGAGAGCTGGGCTCATCATATACAAATATATGGGCCGCCCTGCTTAACCTCTCTCCGCTAGTATAGGTTCTGACGTGAAGATGAGGAAAGGGAAAACCAACGAAGAGCGGACAAACATCACCATGATAATCAGCTTATAAAGCAGGATATAGGCTAGACTTTAGACTCGACTGCTTAAGAACTTAATTGGAAAAAATATCTACCAGTTTAGATCAAAACCTTACCCGTCGCTTATGTATTTCCCACCTCGCTGTCTATTTTAGTGTCTATATGACCTCCAGTCTACTATCTCAAAGCCAATCACGAGAAACTTGAATCATATGGAGGATTGAATCGTCGTGTTCTGAATAAGACACTAAGCATGGTAAACTCAAGTCGACATGTAGTTCAATAGCGACCAGGGATCAGTTTCCGAATTGAGTCTATAAATCATTAATATTTATTTTCTGAGAACGAAATACGCCACAAGAGGGTATCAATCCTGGCTTAGGAACGAAAAAAACCGGATAGGAGGTATCGTCCTAACGCAGCTGAATAATATGGCGTGAGCCAACGATGACGTCCAACACCAAAGATAAGTCTTTTTGCACACCTTGATTTCCACCGAAACCTCTCATTAGTCGCCAATTTTTGTCTTCCATGTTGCATCTATGTCTATATGTGCTTGTCCGTCGAACGAGTAATCATTGTGCTGGCCGCTTGATGCATTGGAAGCGTCGGTCAGCTTATAGCACGTACCCATTGGCACTAACACAATTCCACTCGCGGACGCCCATTCCTTCTTCAAGTTCCACACACCACCAGAGCACTTCCTTAGCTTTATCTGGCTGCCCACTGTCTTCGTGCGCCCTAGCTAAGGCAAACCATGCATCCGAGTAATTCCATCCTGTGCCCAATTTGGTAAGGCCGGACAAAAGTCCATAAGCTCTATCCCTAGCGGCAAGTCGATCAATTAGAGGTAGAGAAATCGCCTTGTAAGGAGGGGGAAGCTCTTCTGCTGAGGAGTTATTCGTTTCGTCAACGGAGGGGCTGGGCTTGATGGATTGCGGAGAGTCGCCTCCGAGCCCTAGCGGTGTTGACGGGAGTGCTGGGATGTTTCCTGTCCCGTTAGGCCTGTCCCGAGGGCTCTGGGGGCTAGCGCTCGTTGGCATTAGATTCGTCGATTGCCCATCCGGTAGCGTGATGGTAGGGATCGTGGGAGGTGGCAAAAGCGCCTCGCTATAGATGTCAAGGAGAATGTTGGACAATCCGACAATAGCTGAAGGGTGATCTGGGTAGTGCATCAAGGCTCCCTCAAAGTAGTCTCTTGCTACGTATGGTTCGCCTTCGGATATGGCAAGATAGCCCAACTGTGACGTGTTAGCAAACGTCGTTTAGATGGATATAGGACCTCATACCTCACTATGAACATCGGCCCAGAGTTCCTCGACAGATCTCTTTCCGCCCCAGCCGGGATCTCGTAGGGTTACGGAACCGCTTGTGTCTTTGGCGACCTCACCTTCCAGGCCGTCTACGATAGTTTTCGCCTCGTCGATTGCCCCTTTAGCATCACTAAACATGTTGGCGCGACGGTAGAACGCGGCAATCATTAACCATACCCTCACAAGTACGGCCTGCCTCTGCCGCTTCACTTGTTCCTTCGGAAACTGTACTGCGGGTAGCGGGTTAGGCGATGAAAGCGAATCCAGAACCAGCCTCTCGGAACCAGCTGTAGATCCTCTCCTCGAGGAGGCAGTGGAGTCAAACCGACTGAGTCCACGGCCCTTAGAGAAGGAGCGTTGCCTGGACGTATCACCCTTGCTGCTCCATGTGAAGAAGTCTGCTCGTTCTTGCGGTGCTCCATCCGCCATGGGAGTGTAGTAATCGTCCCCATCCAAGCTACTTGGAATATGAGGCGCGCTTCCACTGCTGCTAGTAGCACGCCTTGGTTGGGCGCTCGGCTCTCGCTTTCTCAAACTATTTCGTCTTGTTGAGTCACTACGCCGTGAGCGGACACTCGAGGACCTCCTAGACCGCCTCGAGTCACCGAGCTCGCCATTCGTAACATGTATGGTGGGGTTTGTGGTGGCCGTAGTGGCGATGCTAGCAACTGTCTGGGTGGTTTGGGGCCTCTCCGCTATGATAGTTCCCGTACCGCTCTCTCCAGTACCGACCCTGCGAGGCGGAGGCGGTTTCTCTGACTTGCTACCGAATATGGTACCACGAAGAGTCCTGATCGTGCCAGCCGAGCTTTTTGGGGGAACCTCCATCGTCGCCTTTAGGGTTGTAGCAGGCGCTTTCGGCTCAAGGCCGCTAAACAGTCTTGTGTATAGGACTAGTAATTCGTGGCTTGCGTTCACTGCAACCTCGGGTCCTTCGAGTAGCTCTAGAAGAGCAAGCTGGGTCATTTTGACTTCGATCATGCCTTCCTTTTCAAGATCGTTCATTTCGTCGACAAGCCCCTTTGATTTCTCATCCCGAGCCTCTGCCTCATTTAGATGCTCGCTCCGAAACGCACCTTGCAGATTTTGTGAACCGAACAGGACCGTTGGGTCATCAAACTGCTCAAAGGCTCCCTCGCAAGCCCTGGCAGCCATTATGAAGTCCTGTCTAGCGCTTAGAAGGAGCGCGAGGAGGTGCCATAGGGGTATCAGCGAGCGCTCCCGCCAGTATGATCCGGACTCGGATTGTTCTGCCGTTTTCCTGTTAGACATAAGAGCAGCTTTGACGATATCAATGGCTGCGGTCAATTCTCTCTGCTCCGCTAATAACAGACCGAGAGTGAACAGAGTTCTAGCATCCGTGGGGTTTCCATTGTCTGGCGACAGCGATTTTTGAAAGCTGCGGATGGCCTTGGATTGAGTATCAGTCCGTACAGAGGCGTCAAAGGTTATCCGAGACCATTGCGCCTGTGAAATTCCAATAGCTTGCCACGATGATGCAAACACCCGGGACGTTATTCTCGGGTGTAATATGACACCGTTTCCATCCTCCTCGTCGAGGGTTGTGATATTGTCTGGCGAATTAGGGAGCGGCGCCGGTAGTTTCTGCAGCATTGTTTCTAATTCGACCCCCAACGCGTGCGCCTTCTCTACGGCATCCTTGAAGCCGTATTTGCAGAGAGCAATGATCGCTTGAGAGATGGTCTCTAAAATCGTCGCATCGTCATCGAGGCTTGCCTCCGGATGACCAGTCTTGTCAACCCGGGCCTTTCCCTTCTTGACTATCTCTAGGTAGGAATCGAGAGCATGAAAAGCTAGATCAAACTCAGCAACCGAGAGGTGAACCGTGAACAGATATCGCAATATTGCCGTAGAATGAAATGTTTTAGTCGCACTCCGGTAGAGAATATCTAATATTCCACGACTGAGGCCTTCTTTGCCTCCAGGTCCAAGATCTTGTTCATGCCAATCGCGCCCGTCCAGGACACTCCAATTCTTCATCACAGCCCCGACAAAGTCCTCTACTTCCTGTCTCTGCTCGTCGGCTCGTGGGAAGGATGTTTCGCTCAGAAGTAGTCCTTCGTAGGCTATTTCGACTTTCTTCAACTCGGCCCGAAGCTGGTTTCTAGCCGAAGCTTCGTTGGTGACGTTCGTGACGCCTGTCGGAAATGGAAAGTCTTGTTGAAGAATTCCCGAGATGGCGGCGTAATATTCGTTCCACACTCTCCTTCTCGGTACGGCCCCACGGAAGCCATAGCCACCAACAAGAGGGGAGCCCTGAGCCTTAGACACCTCCCAGTATTTCGCCCAGGAACGGAACGGTGCCAATGAGTTGGGGTCCTCGAGAGTCTTCTCGCCTCTCTCTAAAGCCTGCGATTGCAGCATGCAGAATTCGGTCAAGAAAAGCTCTGCCCAGAATCGTAACTGCTTGCGGCCCTTCTCGCCCGACCATACGTACGAGAGGGACGCCAATGCCGATTCGAAGACAGCAAGTGCTGCAACCCTCTCGTTATTCCGTGCGAGGCAGTTGGCCTTCAAGTAGGCAGCCTTGAGCGAACATACTCTTGTCCATTCGGAGATGCTACTCGGTTGGTCGACCTGGCCTAATTCGGTCTCCACGTTCTGTGGCAATTGAGTAGAGGCATCGTCATACTGGCCAACGGTCCAATGGATCCATCCGACACAGACTTGGGCCTGATATTTGTCTTCAACGTACGTGGTCTCAGCATCGATTGCACCGAGTAATCTAGGAACCAATTGTGCGACATCTAAATCCGTCGCAGAGACGGCGGTTGCAGGTCTCGACCCGGGTTTTTGCTTCTGGGAAGCTATAATGATAGCATGCTCGGTCTCGGCGGTGGTGGTGAGGCCTATAGATACGCTAAGATATTAGAAGTGTACCGTAGGAGTATAGGTGTGCACTGGAATCTTACATAACCTATCGGTGGAATGCTTTCGAACTTTCCGCACGAGTTCTGGCACATCATCCCATTTCCCCTCGCATCTAGCGTCTTCCAATCGAACAAGATACTGCGCTACCTTGGCTGGTCTCTATAATATACTTAGGTGAGCAACGAGTATTACTTCAACATAAAAGGGGGGGGAGGGAACCCACACTCATACTGACGATTGTCCTTTCAATATGAACCAATCTAGGTTTGAGCAAACGTGCTATTGATCAATCGTGCTCTCGAATATCATCTCGGCCGTATGCGTTATACGTTAATAGATTGTAGGCGTTATTGTGAGCTGGATTGTTGGATTTTGACTTGGAACTATACCCAAGGTCAAGTTAAGTATTAGAAAGGAATAACACTAAGCGTCGTCACTCGTCGCGGTCAGTAAAATAAATTGGCTTGGCACAGGGGGAAAACTATGTCATTGGCCCCGTTAAAGATCTTTTGTCTGATTGGGCATTGGACCCCTGAACGAATCAATTTATGCAACTATTAGGTATATTGAAAAAGCTTGTGATACAGTTTGCGTAAATGCATAGATCCATTAAAAAGTTAATCGATAATAGAAAAAGTTCATGAGAACTTCCAAGCTTCGTTCAATGTATTCTATCCTTTCTATGACAAAATAATATCGGCATCGTAATTGTCGTGCCTGTTCAAGACTTATATTCATATATGAAGCCCTTAATTTCATATTACACACCAGCATTCCCATTCAAAGCACCTAAACTATAGATTCAATTGCTGGCTCATAGATATCTAAGAACTCTTGTCTGATGAAGTTGAAGCTATAAGTTAACCAGGTGATGAATCTACTGGGCTTTACGCTCATTCAAGGACGGTCATCTTCCTGACATCTTAGTTTTTCTCATATTTGGCATACGCCAGCGTCATTATAAAAACCAACTCAAATCATGGCATTTGTCGGACTCCCACCTGAGCTGCGCAATCTCTGCCGGAGATTGACGGCGACCAAGGTAGAGCAACTTCCAGCTCTGTTGCCTTCTCTTCTCAAGGATCTACTGCGCTGTCAAGAACCGCTCTCAAGGCCGCAAGAATCAAAAGCTTCTGAGAACTCCTCCGAATCAGCGGTGCTCGTGCATAAGCTAAAGGTTCAAATATCTACTCTTTTAAGTAGCAGGACTACTCATGGCCGCTTTGTCGGAGTTGCGCTAGTCAAAGCCACGATAGAGATTGGGGGATGGGAATGCCTTCGAACATCCGAGTCGTGGGTCCATGGACTGTTGTCTGTCCTACAAGTAAGTCTTTATACTTTATAGTGTTGGTACGATCACTCACAGGAAATTCAGAGAAAAGACCCCGCCGTGGTTAAAGACTTATGTATTGTGACTCTGGTCAAAATATACTCTCTGATGCATGCGTATCCTACATTGGTGCGGGAGATTGTCACTCCCACTCTCCCTACATTTGCCACGGCGTGTCTCCAGATTATAAAGCCGCCTATATCCAGCAAGGCTGCTAAGGTGCCTGATAGTCTCGTCGAGACTATTTTTGAGGCCCTATCGGCTATAATTCCGTTATATCCGACTACTCTGCGTCGGTTTGCACCCAAATTTAGGACCGAGACACGACACTATATTGCCCCAACTATCTCAGATGGGATCATAATCCCAGCGTCCCTACAGCAAAGCAGTCGACGTCTTGCTATAATGCTGCACATGACGGCTGTGAAAGGTGGAGACTCTACTGAATGGGCGAAAGATCTTGATGGTCTGATTAAGACGTTCCATTCTACAGCCGACCAGGTCTTTCGAGCAGTTCAAGAGAGCTGGGAGCCAAAGTCAGGTCACCTACCAGGTGCGAAATCACAGCAGGTAGATTTCGACAAGGAATCTCAGGGTGGAAGTGTTAGTCCAGATCACTTGCCGCCGTGGACGGGCATCTACGCTGGCAGCGAGAGAGCAATTGGGCTGCTCGATTATATTGGGGAATATCTTCGCTATCACACCAAAACAGCCGTCACTATTCCAATTGATGCGATTGTTGATATCGTTACAAGAATATCGTCAATTATGCCGCCGAGTCCGGGGAAAGAGAAGACCATGTCAGTTCATATGAACCCGGCCGTCGGCAGGGAGGAGAAAGACGAATTATGGGCAGTTTTCCCAGACATTCAACTTGCCGCTATAAAATTACTACAGGTTATGATAAAACGACTAGGCAGGAATTTCGTGCCAGTAACCCAGGAATCACTTGAGCAGCTACTACGAATGCTCGAGTCTAGCTATCGTCTACCTGAAATTCGGACGGCGACCTTCCTCTTGGCCAAAGAAATACTTCAAATCTGCGGACCAACATTGCCGAAACTCACTGTCGAAAGCTTAAGTCTCGTCGTCAAAGCGTGCTGTCACGATCTCTTAGGGTCCGCGGGCCATCTCAAACGTCCCAAACAGTCAGCTTCTGCTGTCCAAGGCGGCAAAGGAACCAAGTCAATCAGCCAGAATGCCGACGCGTTCCTCAATAATAAAACCGAGGATGACATCATGACAGTATCCTTGATCGCAGACCACAGCTCTGCAGCGGCAGCATTCTTAACCGTTCTTTTCAGTCATCTACCTCAACAGCATCTCCCTTCCTCGCTTCGAGCCCAGATGCTAAAGACAGCTATCCTATGCAAAAATAGGGATTCCCAGTTGGCGAGCGTACTGCGTCCAGTACGAGACAGAAATGGCAGGACACCACAGGTTATATTGCCGTACCTCACTCATCAGTTTCCTCACGATGAGGCCGTGGAGGTTCTACGCTTCAACTTTCGACCCGCGGCAACAGGGCCTAGAAATGATTTCATGGACATCGAAGACGCAACTAGCGACGATGGTGCAGAGGAGCAAAAGCAACCTCCGAATAATGGCTTGTCTTTCGATGGGCTATTCGCGCCTCCTTTCGCAGATCTTCGAGAAGTCTTAGCTGCCAAGGCACGGGCCGAGGCGCCAAGAAGCCCTCCTCCAGCGCGAGCTATGGAGACTGTACCAAAAGTGCCAACCCCATTCCTCGTCAGGCCATCAACAGAGACGATCGTCAAATCCGAAGAACGTGTTACTGTCATGCCGTCTTCACCGTTTACGAACTTGCTCAAGCGGAAGAACGAGGACGCAGATGTCGCTGCTTCAAAACGAATGGAGTTCGACAGCACGACAACAACGAGCGCTCCATTGCCGGCTGCGATCGACGGGCCTAGCCAAGTTTCCACGACGGGAGGTGCGGCGCCCCACGACGAGTCCGAGGATGACAGCGATGACGAGAGTGTCCACCTCAATATGGAGCTCGACTCAGACGAGGACGAAGAAGACGACTCCGACGACGACAACGACTACGGGGAAGAGGAAGCCTAGAGGGCAGCGAATGGGAAATAGAACCGATTATTCGTCATCCGCGGCGTCGCATTCGGTAAATTAATGACGTCGCCGCCCTTTTTCCGGATAAAAAGATCCCACATGGCCCTGTACTTGCGCGCAAAAGGAGGGAAGGACAGAGCTGGGAGATATCAACTGCCTTGTCAAGTGTATGCAAGGCACCTTCGGTGTACATAATATACTGACCGCGTAAGCGTCGTATATTGAGGTCGTCAGGGTTGGTGGTGCTCGTCACGCGAGCTGCCCGGAGGCGAGATGGAGTCTTGACTCCGCTGTATATTTGTAGATAGGCACTTTCCTTTAAAGATGTAATGTCTGATGTGTCAATATATTGTGTCTGCTAAGCTCCAACAGCTCTAGAACTTTCAAGTGCCTCACGAGACATAATGTCTGCTAAATCCGTAAGGTCCATAGTGGACCTAAATCATTCCGTAAACTGAATAGGATTGTCTGTCGACTGAGTGCTAGATAGATCATACGGTATACTATATGACGGCCAGGAAACCCTCTCATGCTTATAGTAATATAGGTAGACGTTCGATCATGGAACTGTCCTTAAGCCCAGAGTCCCGCATGACAATCGAATCATACGACACATGTTTTAGAAGTAATTTATCATTTAGGGTATATAGCTACGTAGTCCGAGCGAAACGCAAGAACAAGTTTAATTTAGCTGGGCTCTCTGTCCAAGCCCGTTAAGGACGACCCGTCTAGAACGAGCTGAGCCGTGTCTCCAAAAAATGCAATGCACGCATCCACGTTTCTGGACATGCAAGGTAAGGTGGTGCCTCTACCACATAGGAATCACCCCCCTGTGCATGAACCGCAGTGACCAACGCCGTTTCCTCGATGCACAATGCAACTATCCACATAACCCCAATGCCCCCTTCTACAGCAGCCTCGAAGCCGACCCTAGGGAACCCGGTGGTCCTGGGGTGTTGTGTAAGTTTCTAATCTCTCAACCACGCCCTCCGCTTCTCTTCCTTCCGCGCCCGGCGCTTCTCCTTGAACTGCTTGAGCTCCGCCTTCGTGGGCTTCTTCCCGGAGCGCTCCGCCTTCAGACTGCGGCCGTCGTGCGAGTTCGCCGCGGCGTCGACGTCGAAGAAGGCGTTCATCTGCCTGCGCGACTTCGCCTCGTCGTTGTGCCGGTCGGGGTTCTGGTCGTCGGCTTGCCACTGCCCGTTGAAGCGGTTGAAGCTGCCCAGGGCCGCGTACGCGGCCGACGGGGCCAGCGCCTGGTCCTGCTCGGCGGCGCTCCCCTCGCCGCCCTTGGCGTACCACGCGTTCGGGTCGTAGTCGCCGTGGATGGCCGGGTTGTAGCCGCCCGCGGGTGGTTGCTCGTTCTGCGGCGGCTCGGGTGCGCCGGATGGAGCAGGCTGCGGTTGCGAGGGTTCCGAGGTCGAACTGTTACTGGTCAATCGAGGGTTCTCCCAAGTAGTCTCGTGGGTGAATCGGTTGTAGAAGAAGTATGCGTGATGCGTCGCGTCCCAATGGAAGTCCCACCCGTCGTCTTCGGTCGCGGGAGGCGCCTCATCGGGTAGCGGAGGAGCGCTCGACTCAGCGTCGGTTGAGTCGGCTGAGGCGATGGGAGACGCCTCGCCGGATTCTTGCGATAGAGGCGATTCCGGTAACTCTGGCGCGGCGCTATTGGTTTTCTCGGGAGACGATTGCTGTTGGATGGGATTGTCGTGATTGGCGTCTTGAGACTTCGGATGAACATCCGACAGGGATTCGATGCGATCCTTGGGCTGATCAGCAGCCACTTCGGACGAAGTGGGCGAAGTAGTCTGCGCCGACATGTTTCGCGACCAATAATTGATATTATCTTAAATTGTTTTTTTTGGGCTTGTAATATTTCTATTGAGATGTTGTTAGGAATGGCTACGACTTAGTCGATAAATAGGAGTCGAAAGGATACATTCTGACTCAAGAGTCACGTTATATCAGCTGTTATAAGGGGTTTACCGTAATTGAAGCGATTCTGAGACGAAGCCTAGTCCGAATTGTAATAGTGAATGATGCTTCGTCGTAGAGCTCCTGAGTCCCCCCAGCTGATGCGCGAGTCCTAGGTCTTTTGGAATTATGTTATCGGTTATCGGAACGGTAAATATTCGGATAAATGTTTAGGATGCTAAGTGACAAGTCTATCTTCGGAATTATTTTAATCCAAACGATGGGATAGGTACCTTGGAAATATCAGGATGATCCTGGTTCTAAGATTTTCATCACCCGCAGGTATCCCAGATGGTCATTGCCCAATGATCAGCGATCTTAGATCTGTCCCAATGTCTGTGCGAAAGTGGCCAATTATGTAGCCTGTCACTACAATTGTCACTGCCTGTGTAACAAGATACTAACTTTTCGTGACCTAAGGATTCTATTTTTACGAGTTGTCTAATTCCGCTAGCCGCCCTCAAAAAACTTTGGATTGACAACTAACAAAGCTAAAAGCCATTGGAGGTCTGACGCTTGACCGCTAACAGTATCGAGCCCTGAAGCTCCAAGGTTCTAACTCTCCATCTTAACTATTTCGAATCATTACCGCGGCATCAAGCTCCAATATGGAAATTTTATTTTATTTATCTGTCTATTGAATCAACTATGAAGTTCAGTGCAAATAAGCTCATAAGGTGCTTACTCTTACTTTGAGGCTCTAGTACATTACCTAACCTCCTCACTTTATTCTACCTAAGCGGTCAGTATGCTCCGCCTTTGTCTATACTATTTCCTAAGGCTACGTACAGAGTTAAGCGAGATGCCAGGAAATCTCAGCACTCAAGAGCAGCCCAATCTTCCATCTCATTCGCCGAGCCAACGTGGCTTGAAAGGCATAGGAGCCCGGCTAATTTGACACTATTTAACACTACATGCTGCTGTACGACACGCATATCCGGCCCTCACATAAACGAAATAGGCCTCCCATTCCATTTTAGTATTTTCCTTTACCCTCACTTTCGTTACTACGATTCCGCCCCAAGTGAGCAAGCTGACTATCCGTTCGTTACGAGCCATCCTTGACTTTGATTCGGCCGGATGCTACGTCGACAGATCTTTGGTAAATACTGCCCAGTTTTCATAGGCGCCGTATGGGTATCTCACCGCAACGCAACTGATACCTCATGATACCACCTAAACACCAGGTAAACTTGTCTTGTCGCACGCGGTCCGCGACCAGAGATCTCCTATTCCCTGTCCCCTGTTCTGTCTATTACTACCTAAGTAGCCAGTCCCTCAACCCTTCGTCTTGCAAGGGTTTCTTTCTTTCGAATCGTCAAAGTTGACTTCGTTCGAAAGCCAAAATATGAGCACGGGTTTCGCTTTGCCAACTTAGTAGCCTAGGTGCTTTGAGTGTGCTGTGAGCGTAACTTGGAGTTAGGTACCTAGTGGCTCCTTGATTTGTGCAGTGGCTTCCAATAAGTTATAATTCAAAATATCGAACAACTCTCTCCAACATGCCACAACGTCGCATTCATACTATTTATCCACGGAGGGATCCCAGCGGATATTATCCTAACATACATAGGCTAGAACGGACGTAGCCCTTGACCTCTTGACGTTTCGAATCTGCATCTAGAACAGAGAACATCTGCTGCCGATCCAGCATTCCTTCCCCAATCCGGCACTGCTACCTTGGCCCATACTCGCACCATCAATCATAGCACTGTCTTCACGGCTTCGTCTTCCGCAGCAAGACGTAATCACTTCCTCTTATTCGGCCCTGAATGGTGATCCCCAAGCCTTGGATGATCTCATCCTTGTGTCCGTGTCTCGCTGTTTAGTCTGAGGATATAGTTCAGTTGATAAATGATCTGTGTCTCTGTTCTTTTCTCTTTCAACCCGAACTTTTTCTGCTTTCCCCAGCTCTCACCATTGGTCAGCTCTGCAATGTTTTTCTCAGATATACGAGCTTTCGACTACACGTGATCGTCAACAACTGGCCTTCCTGTCCGAATCCAAGCTAGCTCCCTTGGAGCCGGTGCCTATCTAGCCTAGGTACGCATATATTGGGCAGCGCCGTGTTCCTTTTAGTCGGATAAGTCAGAACTATACCTCGCGTGGGGTGAGAAAAAGTAAGGGCCGCCACAATGGTATACCAAAAGCTCTTCCGGCCGTTTATGGTCGTTTTTAGCTTGGTTCCGTTATCCATGGCCGAATACAAAGGAGTGAGCGACGATCAATGTGACTGCTATCTCACCAACGGAAGCAGTAGCCATTACTTCACAACTCACAAGTTCTTCGATTTTCGAGATAAGACAGACGTCGTCGGGGTGCCGCCCCTCATGGGGGACCCCGATGAGAGTGCTCAAGCCGATCCAACCAGTGATTATTTCTCCTCCGACGAGTGGACAGACTATTGGGATTTACAAAGTTGGAACAACACTGCCGCATTGAGCAGCAATGAGAGTGACGCGTCCATCCTCATGGTCCACTCTCCTAACAATGTCTATGTCGAGAAGAACGGAGATCAAAATGCCGGTTCGAACACGTTCCTCAACCTAAGGACCGCACGTTTCAGCGACTTCCAGTCATCGAGCGAGTTCGAGTCTGTTATTCATAACTATCACTTCCTTTCTGTTAGAATGTATGCGAGAACACTCGGTGCGCCGGGTGCGGTGACCGCCATGTTCACGTACAGGGATATGGACCAATCCGCCGAATTAGCTACAGTCCAGGAGTCCGACTTGGAAATCAGAACACTCGATCCTCCTAATCATATCCAATATACGAACCAACCCTCGTATACTTCGATGGGCATGGATGTTCAGGATGCTACTCGAAATGTCACTATCCCGAATAAAAGAGACTGGACGAACTGGGCCACGTACCGAATGGACTGGAGCCCGGACGCCACGACTTGGTACATTGACGGCGACGAGGTCGCGTCGATCTCTTTCCAAACGCCTCGTGACCCCAGTATGCTCATATTCAATACATGGTCAGAGTAAGTTTTGTTTTTTTCAGATTTAATATTACTTCTCAATCGATTTCATAATCTCGAAGCCGAAATTCTCACCACATGGACTTCACTGGATCCCATGCTCCAACTTCATGATTTCAATATATTAGACTGGAAGAAAGGGGTGGTTCGCTAACGTTGCACAGTGGCGGATCCTGGACTGGTAACATGAGTGTGGGGACGGAGGCTCATCTCCAAGTCCAATGGATCGAACTCGTTTACAACACGACCGGCGACGCAGATTCGCAAAAACGCGGTCTACCCGAGCCACCTAGTCCCGTCCAAAAGAGAGACGACGCGTCCTGCTCTAACGTCTGTAGTATCGATGCAACGTTGAAGACGGGAGCTCCGGTCTTGATACAGGGCGGTGCTTCTAGGATGCTCGACCAGATGGGAATTTCCGGAGGCGTTCTCTTTTGGGTTTCTATGTTATCTATGGCGTTGGCCTTTTGGTAAACGGCAGCCAGGCGATCGGGGTTTGTAAAAGCATCGGATCTTGAGACTATCTATCTTAACACCCTAGATGTCTGCTTATTAAAAACTTGGATTAAAATATGTAGATTGCTTGCCTCAGAATGTGTATATCACTGTCAACATTTCATGTTCAATTGCAAACTTATGTGAGTTGAAATGGTGATATGTTAATGTTTCCTATAGCACGTACATATTAGCATTTACTCGTATTCAGCCTTGGGACTACCCCTATATGTATATAGGTATATACCTAAGGCATGCCTTCCCTTATATGAGGTCTTATAGAAGATGATAAGGTCTCTTTATATTAGGGGGTTAGAGTGCCTTCTCAGGTATCGATTCTTGCCTGGCCTATCCAGAGGTATGAGTGCGGGTTGATGGGATGTTCGCCTTTCAAGATTATAACTTTTGCTCCGCCCCTGCTCTAGATGATCGAGTTCGTTACCGAATTGATGCATCTCCTGCCCATGATCGGAGACTATGTGAAATATGGTCGAAAGCACGAAGCAGATCATCACACTTAGATTATAGACACTTGGTGCGATAATGTATTGAATTCTGATTGGTTTCAATTATGTTCTTAACTCGAAATATCGGTAAAGCATCGATGCGAAGGATATGGCGCCAAGTGGACATGACCAGATGTTGGCTGCCTCCTTCTGCATCATTTCGACTGTCCAACATAGAAAGGTGGCTCGTGCCTATCTCTTTATGAACAGCAACAAAAGCACTTAAACAACAATAAGTAAAAGTATGAAGTCCGCCTATGGTGACATATGAGTCCTGCTTGCCAAAAAATAGATCATGCATTGGTGCTTGTACCGATAGCTACCTAGTAAGAATGAATTCATTGCCTATGGACGAGCGAGGTAAGCCGTATGAAGGATGTAGACGCGACACGACTTTTTACCTTTGCCAAACTGAATATTGTAGAAGACATGCACATAATATATTCATTATTCCACGTGTCAAGCCATAGAGATGACTATAAGCAGATTTGTCCTTTATTCTAGAAGAAGTATAAACCTATCACAAGACGACTTGTTTGCATTAGCGACATGCCATTGCCTAGAAATAAGCCCAGAATAGTTGCCCCTTAATACCGAATACTGTACGATCGCCAAGCGATGAGCATCGCTAATCTTCATCCAATCTATCATATACTATAGATGTATATCTAGGTACCAATTGATTATCATTGTCTTCTATTCTGGAGGTTTAACCACGCCTGCTTGATAACGAAATGAGTTCATGAAGTGTTACTATTCGTTTATTAGAATTTATCACAGAGCGGCAATACACTTCGGGTTCTTGCTAAAAACCCCAAACTGCGGGTTGTCCAAAAATAAAGATAGTGTGAGGGCCAAGGTAAAAAAGACCCTGTAGCATCTAAATTGACGTTGCAACGGCTGCTGCACGACGGATAGGCACACTAGTGTAGCAGGTTTCAGCTTATACTCAGTCTCTGGGCACAGTTCACAACACCTAAGATCTGCCTCCGAGCATTACCTATTCCGGAATGGCGATGGTCCATAAGGACGAACATGGGATTTCCTTCCTTGATCCAGTTCCGCAGCGCCGGATGCGAAGTGGCCGCATCGTGCCATCCGGATAAAAAGGCGCGCGGCCGCAACGAAACCTCAGAATGTTTGCTCCTCTTAAGGTGGCGGGTATATAAAGGATCGGCGGTGCCATCGTTCTGTTCGAAAGATTGCTATTCCCATTCCACCGACCCCGACGTCACAAAAAGGCACCGAAGCAGATCAACAAGATGAAGGCCTCCACGCCCTTGATATTCCTCTCCGGCGCCCTCGCGGCCCCATCCGGGGACATCGAAGCCCGCCAGTCCTGCGCCAAAGTGCACGTCCTCGGCGCGCGCGAGTCGACCGTCCCGCAGGGCTACGGGTCGTCGCAGGCCATGATCCAGCTGATCCAGGGGGCGTACTCGGGCACGACCTCCGAAGCCATTGTCTGTAAGTACCGCCCCGATAGCAAACCAAGCCGGACAGACGACTAACCCGCGCGATCTCAGACCCCGCGGCCGGCGGTGACGCCTACAGCTCCTCGGTGACGGCGGGGATCAAGGCCGTGGTGAGCCAGGTATCCGCGTACGTGGAGAAGTGCCCGGACAGCGCCGTGGTGGTGGTGGGGTATTCGCAGGGAGGGCAGATCACGGACGATGCCTTCTGCGGCGGCCCCGACGGCAGCAGCATGTCGGAGACGGCGTCGCCCTTGCCCGCGGATGTCGGCACGCACGTCAAGGCCATCATCATGATGGGTAACCCACGCAATGTGCCTGGTCTATCTTACAACGTTGGGACTGCCCAAGCTGGTGGTGTATGTCCCTCTTTCTTTTCTCTGTTTTTCCTATCTCCGCAATTGGAGATGGTCAAGGAGTATCTGGACTGACTTTCTCGCCTAGTTCGCCGCCCGGCCGTCAGGCTACACGTGCCCTGTCTACTCGGACCGGATCAAGTCGTACTGCGACTCCCAGGACCCCTACTGCTCCAACGGCAACGATGCCCAGCACCACCAGCAGTATGTCCAGATTTACGGACAACAGGCCCTGGCCTTCGTCAAGGAGAAGGTTGGCTCCGTATGATGGGGCAGTCTGTTACTCAGTATGTGGCCAAGCTTGGTTTAAGGGCGACGTCTGGTTGTCACTTATGAGGTGTTCTGTACATAAATATCAAAAAGTTAAGAAAGCGTATTGGACTACCATGCTGAACGGTGATTTGTCAGGAGTAAGTTGGTCGGTCCCTTTAAGCATAGGGGTTACCGGTCAGAAGCATCCGATCGAGATGGAACACCAGTGACAAAGATGGGCCGAGTTGAATTCTTGATACAATTCGATTCACTAGATCGAACAGTAGTAAGCGCACATTGCTATTGTTGCTGCTTGCGGATGTACCGATATTATATTATTAGTAAATCCCCAAGAGATCAAGCTTTACAGGTGTGGCCGCGCGAGGGAAAATGCCTCGACATCCATACAACAATGAGACTCGAGTTTTCCCGCGTCAATGCTCGTAGTCGATAGAGCTATGCACAGGTTAGATACTAGGTCCTAGATGTATATCGTATGAATAATTGCTAATAATATAGTCTATCACTGCTTCCATGTCAACATTACAGGCTCTATAGTTACAGTGTCCTTTTCTCCAAAGTTTTCCTTTTATCTCATAAGACTAGCCTACCCGGTTCGCCTTCTAGTACTGTCTTCACTCTTTGTAGGAATGTCTTGGCTCTTTCTGCCTCGGTCTTCGGCACGGTGATGCTGAATATGTTGGAACCAGTAGAGATTCCCGAATGAGGGCCGGTCCTTTGAAGTTTTGGTGTGGGCTGAGTTGAACCTGCTAGGAAATCGATAACGTCGACCTTCGTTTTGGGCTTAGGCGCAACACCGGTGAATGAGGGTGATGGTACGGCGGAGATTTGTGGAAGGTAGTTGCCGCGAGAGCCTCTCGGGCTGGCTTTATCTAATCCCAAGACTTGGTTGAATAGCTCGTCGGCGGTTGGCGTATAGTTTTTAGGTAAGGGTAAGTTGTCATTGGCTAGCTCTGTGGCCCTCGCAACGAATGTCGACAGCGGTATGAAAGTGTCGAGCGAGCTCTCGATCTTTTTCTGTACTTCAATCACTGTTGCCAGCGATATAGGCACCGATACTTCCAAGTCCTCGAGGATAGGGACCTTCGGTGCGGTACTCTTCTCTGCCTTCTTGGGTGCGTCTTTGGGAGCGGCGACCTTGACGTTCGAGAGATCGAGGTGCGAGTTGTGGTCAAAGCGTGCTTTAATCTCTTCTGGCCTATTAGGGGATACGCTGCCAAGATAGGCGAGGACGTCACCCTTCAGTAATCGCCCACCAGGACCTGTAGGGGTCATCTCGCTGATAGCCGACTCATCCAGTTTGTGTTCCTTTATTAGGTGCTCGACTGATGGGTAGAGAGGGTATTTCTGCGGAGGTGCCTTCTGTCCCGATTTCTTAGGCGCGCTCGTTTTGTTCGCCGGTGCGGCCTCCTGCTGTTGGGATGGCTCCTCCTTCTTGGCTTCGCTCTGCGCAGGCTTCTCGTCGGCGGGGATCTCCAGTTTGCTGACATCGTCTCCGGTTTCCGCAACAACGCCGATTCGAGCGCCAACCTGGATGTTTTTGCTCCCGTCGCCTCTCATGATCTTCATAAGAACACCGTCATCTTGCGCCTCGACATCCATAGTCGCTTTATCGGTTTCGATCTCGAGTAGGACATCACCGGCGGAAAACGAATCGCCCTCTTTGAGCTTCCAGGTTGCGATGTTGCCTTCGGTCATAGTCGGTGATAGTGCCGGCATTGTGAAGTTTTGCGCAGCGAAGGAGGTGGCAGATGTGCGAAAGCCTTGCATTTTCATTATTAGCTCGATATGTGATATGTGATTGAGTCTACAAGACCAAAATACCTCTTGTTGCGGCATCTTGAGTGACCCGTCGACACACAAGCCGTGCCGATAGACGGGTGGCCGTCGCGAGAGATGACATTGTCTACTTTCCGAAGAAGAGATAAAAAATTGTCAATTGAAACTCAATTGAGTATTTTTTCTTCTTCTTTTTTTTCTCTTTATTTTCTTCCTCTCATCAATGTGAGATCCCCCGAATCGGAGCTTACGAACAAAATATTATTATAGTCGAAGCTTGTTGGGGATTCTCCGGACCCAACCGAATAATATCCATAAATCGGAAATGTAAGGGACGCTATAAAGTTTTGCCGCTTCCTGGCCCCGGACCTCCAGGGCTGCAGGGGTCTTAGACAAGGGTATCAAGCTAGCTGCCAGGGTACCTAGGTAGCTGAGCTGAGATCCCGCCATTACCTAAATTCAAAATGGGCTCATGGAAGTACGATAGACTATCGATAAGAAAATTTAAGAATCGTTGCCATAATATGTAATGCCCTCGTACGAATACACTAGATTCTACACAAGACTATTCTCAATACAATACCTAATACAATTATCTTTTCTTTAAACATGCCAATTAGCTACCTTCATTCTTTCGGAATCTACAATCCTCAATGACTACACTTATTTCCATATGTCGGGGCTGTTCCCGTCCTATAACCATACTTCGCAACTCCCCTCAGATCCTCAGATCATCCAACCGCCCGGTCAAGGTCCCGGTCTCATCATGGTCACAAACGACTTCCGCTCCGATAGCCCGGCGATTGTTCTCCACGCAAAAAGATGGTGTAAACAAGCCTCCTGGACGACAAATTCTCAAACGCGACAATGAGGCTATCAAAAATCTGGCAAAAGACCTAGATAGACCATTGCTAGGCTATGCGGAGAAGCTCGCCGCCAAGTCTACGCCGACGACCCTGTACGAAGCGGCCCCCCAGAGAATGTTCTTGTTCTCCAGCTACACTGCTAGTTTCTGTTGCATAAGCGCCGCAGCCATCAATATTATACTCAATGTCTATAATGTCCCCGAAGGACTGCACCCCGCTGTCCCTTTCGCATTTGGCGCAATGGGATTAGCGATGGCATATATAGGTACCAGGTTAGCTCTGATGCCTGCCGGCATCATACGTTCTATCAAAGTAGTACCGGCACCACGCATAAGGGTGAAACCAGGCGCGGCACCGACAGTTGCGGTACCCGTACCAGTCCGGCTCGAGATTTTGGCACGGCGCAGCTACCCCTTCCCGGGCGCACCGTTGCGCCGCCTCGAAGTCGACCCGAACGACGTCCTTATGAAGGCGCCGATGTACAATCGCAGCGCGCCCCCCACCGAACACGAGAAGGTACTGATGAAGGAGGCCCAGGAGGCCAAGAGGAAAAAGGAACGTGAATATGAGATGAACCACTTGATGACCGCCCCGTTCCGGCACACAAGGAAAGCTTTCTCGACACTCTTCAAGAACTTCCGGCGCGGACTCACAGGAGAGGGGTTCGCACCTATCGTGATCAATGGGACTAATTACAAACTAGATATCACTTCGGCCTACGCACTGGAGAATGGGCGAGCTCTGGATAGGATTGTGAGGATCGAGTTTGATCCGGCTTTAAGTCGTCTCGTTGCCGAGAAGAAGAATAGGTTCCAATGAATTTCCTAGTCGTAGGACACAAGATTGACGGCCGGGCCAGCGTTTATCGGCTTCAAGTGTATTCCTATCAGATGGAAACAGAATCTGCATCCTCCTTCGCCATCAACCTAGAGAAGTCATCCTCACAGATTCAAACAGGTCGACTATATCGACAGTAGGATTTATCTCATTCGACGTCCATCAAAGCTGCCAAGTCCAAGATAGGCAGGAGAATAGCTAGGTCGGGTAACTCCGGGGGGGTTCGGGGGAAACCGAAGTGAGCGGATTTCATCCCTATAGAGATGATACCTGTAAATAAAGGTCTCACACGCCTTTGCTTGCACATATAGCCACGAGGCATTGAATGTATAAAGGAAAATAATCGCAAAACTTCATCTCACCTCAACACCCCTTCAAATCTTAAAGGCATTCGCGATTTATAAGATGAAGGTCCTAGTATTAGGAATGCCCCGCACGGGCACCCAATGTGTGTCTTCTACCAATCTACAGCCATGAGAAGTTCATTAAACTTACAACTAAGTATATCCACATAGCCCTCGCAGACGCGCTTGAGCGACTGGGCATCGCACCCGTGTATCACATGCGCGAAGTAGGCAAAAATCGAGACCAAGCCCTCTGGCTCGAGGCTCTAGAAGCTAAGTTCGAGGGCCGCGGAGAGCCATTCGACAGGGAGAGATTCGATCAGATCCTTGGGTCTTACGAGGTGCGCACATGAGCAGTCTGAGTCGGCCCCCTTCTTGCGACTTGAGTTCGACGGGAGCTACATACCATGCCGTACCTACCATCCAGCGCCCAGGCTTCCTAGCCGTCGGGGGGGTTCCATAGAATACTTTCTTACTCGTGTGCCCGTCCTCTCTAGGCCCTAGCCGATTACCCGGCAGCCATCTTCGCGTCCGAGCTCATGTCCGCGTACCCGGAAGCATCCATCATCCTCTCGGTGCGGCACTCGGAGGACGCATGGCTGGCGTCGATGGAATCCACGCTCGTACGTGATTGTGCAGACTCCTCAAAATCGAAAGTCCTTTGCTAGGGGACTTATAATTTAAGGGGTCAACCATTGACTAACTAACTTACTTAACTTACTTCCTAAGTGGCACGCGCACACCCATCAACCGACCCCCAATCCATCTGCCATGACGCCCTTAGCAGATACGTATCATCGCTACTGCTGGGGGGATGACCTGCCTAGAAACGGGCTCGCCGCGTACCGCGCGCACAATGAGTCAGTGCGCGAGCTGGCGGAGCATCGGGGCGGTAAGTTCCTTGAGTACGCTCCCGGCGACGGGTGGGCGCCGCTTTGTGAGTTCCTGGGTGTGAGGGAGGGGGACGTGCCGACGGAGCCTTTTCCTAGGAGTGATGATTGGGCGGAGTATAAGAGGATGGTCGAGGCGGAGAAGGAGAAGGAAAAGATTACTACTTAAAGTGGACATTGAGAAGGAAGATGGCGGACTTCTGCTTTTCTAGAGGGCGGTAATAGATTTCAGGGGTAAAAGACATCTAGCCCTGAGTCGAGTAAGATAAGGGGCAACTATGTAATGCAGACCGTGTCTTCCCCTAACTACAATAGAACATATTGGAGTAGTCGATCATGCTCATGAATCACTACCTAATTATTTCCTTGAACATTCTAAACTTGATCAGGCAGCCAGGGAAGTCTCTGTGTTACATTATACAGGGTATCTTTTCTTCGTTTATGGAATCACTATGACTCAGTCTGCCTGAAAATAGAAGTCCAGAATTTGTATTCACCATGCACTAGCCTTTGATATCCATATATACAGGTTTTACTAAACAACTAACGGTTCGGTTGAGAAAACCTGTAGATATTTCATTTCCAAGTATCCCAACACGTCACCACTCTCCTCTATAACCGCCACGCTTGAGTTTATTTCACTACGTTTTTTTTATTTTATAATGCTAGCAATTCCCCTTACTTCCTTTCATGCATAAATACCCAGTACCATGCTAACGGAAATACTAACTGGCGTCAAATCATATATTAACTAAAAATATCCACGGAGTTGGTGCGGGTTGACTCTTGTAGAAACAAGGATTCAGGGTTTCCCAGTATACACTATCATATGTGGGATAATTCGTATGATAAACTCATTTCTCATTCCTCACTTCTCAAACACGTTCGAGATAAGCGCCGTGCGACCTAAGATCCTGCTGTCAAACCGAAAGCAGACCAACAAACATGTTTCTGCATATCAAAGCAAACAAATCTAAATTAAACCGAATGGGCGTCTAGACCCAGATCTTCTGGCGATTTGACGGGTTGCCTACCTATGCTAAAAATACCCCTATTGGTACCTGACTAGAGTTGTGCTTTTTTCTTAGACGGGAACTACTATTAACGATTCCCATGGGCGCAGCCTAGTGTCGCAACAAAATGACCCGATGGGGGGGAGTAATGATCATGCATGTCATCTGGATTTAGAACTAGATCTAGCCATAATTCTAATTCGACGGGGAGCCCGAATCGTGGAGATAGAGGCAAATTCCACGGGGCTTCTCAGGATGTGGTACAAAAACCCACGATAAGAATTCTCCAACACTTCCATAAATTACTAGCTTCACCGTAAATCGGCATCCCGTGTCTAGACCGCATCTCGTAGCACAGGGCTGCTGGGGGTAAAGTTACCCAGCCGGCTCGTGGCGCTCGGCAGTAACGGTGAACAAGCCTCATCAGTTACTGGGCATTAGATAACGGTTGGGTTGCGCCGTAGCACAAAGTGCTTGCATACGTACGCTTTTAGAAGTAACCAACATCGTGGGGCTGTTGAAAACTTACTCAAGCAGCTGCTCCAACACGAGCAAACATCGATCATCCGACAGTTGGAATGATGATGATGATGGTGATGTTAGTAAGTCGAAAAAATAAACCCTTGACGACACGTGTGTGTGTAGCCGCCACGGGACATCGCGACGGCGTTCAAGCATTCTGAGAATGGCATCTATCTGGGGTTACACGCAGAGTCAGCATCATCAGTCATCCATATGTTTCTTCCTATACATAGGCACCTGTGATACTTGGGAGTCAACGGTGTTCTCAACACGGACAAACCCGACCAATGCCGTATCACTTAGCCCTGAGTGTTTTGTGACAAGCCGATGGCCGACGGTCTTCGTTGACTTCTGTCCCACCAGAATGGGACGAAGATCACGCGACAGCATCGTGCTTCGAGCCCATGTGGGTTAAATGAAGAGCATTGCAATGGGCCGATATATCCAGATTAAAAAAAACCATCTAGCGCGCTTCGATAAGTTGACAACTCATACATGACCGTTGACCGGACCTATCACTACTTCCTTGGTCCCTATTAGACGGCAGCCTACAGCGAGTTTTCAGATAATTTAGGGAGTCGTAGGTGGTACAGGGTCCCGGCTCGGTAGCTTGCCGACGGTGGCATGTTGTGGATTATCCGACGGGCGACAGGGGATTCAGGGCGGCACGCTTCGGTGCGTTAACATTCAACCTTTTTGGCGGACCTAAATGTTCCCGAGGTCGATGCAAGAGCTTTAATAAGGTAGTTGTCCTTATACGTAGATAAATAATCAACCTGAGTCTACGAGGCTGCGGGTTGTATAACCCCAATGAGCAGACAGCTCACGCAAATTTACTCATCCATGGCACCTAAGCCGCCTTAGACCGGATGTGTTGACGTCTGTTGGAACAGGTATGACCGAAAGATAGGAAGAATATTTGCCTGGAACTCTTTGCGCTTAAAATGACCGTCGATGCTAGTACGGTGATCAAGCTGCATGACAACTCCGTCAACCATAAGTTGTGTATTTGTGTTTCATAACACGGAACTTCTCCTGTGTCGCCGACGACCTAGAAGATGAAGTGAAGTGGTGGAGTGAAGTCGAGGCTGCCAGACAAAACCCATGACTGCGGTCAGCCGTGCATGTGGTGCTCGTTGGTGAGTGGTCAGATGATTCCCCACGCGATCGAACTTGAGATCCATAGTCAGGATCCTTGTTGGTTGCCCCTCATTTCTTCTTCGTGCCTTTGCTTTTTGCGGCTTTCCTCATTAGCCGATATGTACAAAGGGATTGGACGGACCAGGTACCTAGTGACCAGAGTGGTGTAGGTATCGTCTATCATAACGACAAGGATGTTGGTTAAGGTATTATTTCCTGAAGCAACACTCTGCAATACATTACTACTTTACGACGCACAATTTGAATCAGCAGCACCAATAACCTTGGAAGCGAGCAACAGCAGTAGCAGAATTTTCAACGTCTTCACCGCAAGATATACTGTATTGTATATGTGCAACGATGCGGCGAGGAGATGGACAAGAAAAAAAAAAGAGATCGGCATGGGTGTCCGTATATCCGTATGTCCTTCGATACTATTTCGTCAACTTACCTGCAGCATCTGAATCCCATCGTGTTGCAGAAAAATGAGGGTTAAACAAGGAGAGTGGCTGAATGCAAGTGAATAGAAATGCGATTGACTGGATATGCAAAGAGAATTTGAGAATTAGATTATGCGTGTGCAACCTGCGGAAGAAAAATTTCGATCGAAGAAATTCAATACTCGGCGAGGCGGTGAGCGTCGAATTGGCGTATGGTTATGCGGAAAGATGAGATGCGACATTGTCTGGAACGACGAAGCGCCAGGCCCTTGAGCTGCGAGGTAAAGCAGCCCAGGCAGGTCATCCGTTTGGCCATCAACCTTGAACGTTGCATTCCAGTATCGGATATAGTTGGGGGGTTTAGATGTACGGATCGGTATGTCTTGTTACTGGTCAGTCGATCAATTCTGTTGATAGCCTACCTAGGTATCTGGTAGTGTAGACTGGTAGGTTAGTAAGGTGGGGGGAAGTAGGGAAGTAGATAGAGAAAAAGGAGGGGGAGGGGTTCACAAAAAAAAAAGGAAAGTAAAAAAAGGGATCCTCAGAATAAGAAGACGATTTGGAAAATCTTCTCCAGTTTTTTTTCTCGACTTGGGTTTCTATTTTAGTGTTTGGTGTGGTTGAACGACGTAAGGGTGCAGATTCCGCAGTCCATAAAAATCTACTAGTGGTGGTCTGTGCGAACTCTATATTGTAGGACAACCGCAGATAGCGCCATCCTGTCTTCGATACTTAGGTACCTAATAAGTATGGCCATTCTGATAATAAAGATCCAAGACCACCTCTTATTAAGAAGCTGAGATGCGAAATGGGAAAAAAATAAAAAATTTGTTAATCAAGGTTTTCATCCAATCGCATGTATTCGCAACAATAGCCGCACCTTTTGAGGCTGGCTGCTGAAAGCTCGATATGGATGATTATGAAGTACAACGCTACCAATCTTCACCAATAAAATATAAAATATTAAACTCATGTTGTGCTTCTGGAACTCGTTCGCCAATGAAGTCTTCACGACTGCGCACTCGGCGCGGTTAAGGTGCATTCGGCACGGGGCCGACAAAGAACTAGTACGGACCACTACCCAGGACCCAGGTAAACCACCTAGAAAAGATGCCCTGCTTCCCGCATCTATACGGACAATAGTAAGAAAGAAGTTTCCTCGATAACATGCAGAGGATAGGTAGGTCTTGAGACCTGCAGGTGCCGTAGTAGCGAGTAGGTATGGTAACACTACAGCCTGGTTCAAGGAGGTTGCCATTCTAGGGATTCCGGCATTGGGAAGCCCTCTAAGAAGGCTAGCCAGTCAACGAGCACCGACTTTCGCCCAGCCTTGGCCGGCACTATCTTGTTAGCTGCCAACCCCGGACAAGCCTCTATGATCTTTAAAGTCGTCTATACCGTTCTTGCGATAGCCGCAGGATGATTGCGTCGTCCACCGCTTTCTCGCACTTATTTTTCTCATTTACCTCCGAACATTTGGACTGAGGTTCCTGCAGTGCGCCCAATTTAGCGACAGTAGAGTGGACTTGGTTCTCAAGCTTCACTGTCTGTGTACTAGTCTTGTCAAACTAGCGGCGGTCTAAGAAGGCTAAACTGTGTCGCCGGAGACTCGTGATGACGAAAGACGTCAAATCTGAGGCTGACATCTTGGAAGCGCGAACTTGTCGCATATTTGTGTGCTTATAGAAATTAGCCCGCTTGGAAATCTACGAGAATCCGTGTCCGACTTATAAACCGTTAGGATATCAGCAACGTAAGCGTCGTAAGGCCCCCAAAGCGCTAGATATCGCACCGGCGCTATGATCAGGAGCGGTGTGATACTCAAAAATAAATATAGAATGAAAATAGAAAGAAGATGCAGTCGTCTATGAGCAAAGTTAGACGAGCACGTTGCGAAGCGGTGTGACTGTTGGATGTCAATTGCCAGTGTTGCGTTTTCCAAAAGATGACTGAAGTTGCCGAAAGACATGATCCATGACCTTTCAAAGATGGTGGGATATTGTTATAAGTACAGTACACCGCCGTCGGTAGCACGTATGGGGTGGCACACCTACAGGGTTTTGCACATTTCCTACATAACAGGGTTTCTAGACTAAGGCTGCTAAGGGTCTTGATGAAGAGATACAGGCTGCACATCATACTTGATGCCAAACAGAAGATCCGTCGATTGCGCTCTCGTAGTCGTTATATCCGGACCAAGTCGAGTTCTGTCACACTAAAAGGCGGAGCGGCACGACGGGTTTGATAACTAAACATCAATAGGCTTTGGCAGTTTTGGGTCTCACATTTGTCGAACATCATTGCCGCGACGGAGTAAGTTGATAGTCGGATGGGGGATGTTTCTAGTCTTCTTCTATCGTGCAAGTCATCAAGGTCTCCCCCCGCCGACATTACCCCTCTCGTCGATTTGTCCTTAGTCGTCGACTCTGATGTGATTTCGACTGATCAGCCAACCATCCACACTAGTTAGCACGCCACTCGGGAAGTCGTTTACTATGTACGTTATCTACCATCTGAAACACATGCAAAAAAGTAGCCACGCGTTTTTGGTGATCATGTTCACAAGTATGTACGTATATACGCAGTATTATGAAGAAGAAGGTGAGTGGGCCGAAAGCCACGCCGTGGGGTTGTTTCGAAAGCAGAATGACATGATTTTAAGCCACTACACCTATGAGAGGTTCACGATGCGATCGTGGTTATACTCTGGTGGAGTCCATGACATAATTGCTCTCCAAGTTTCGGGGTGAACTCGAGCTTGTTAAAGAGGGGTCCTCGGGATCTAGATATCAGGGTAGGTAGCCATACCATGCCATGCTAACTTTGGCGTATGATAGATAGCTAATCTTATTAGTCTAGGATGTATACTATGTCGAAATGCAAGTTTTCGGGCGACAACCAATCATCATCTCGTGTAGTTTGTTGTAATAGAAATCCATGGATGTATAGATGACCAGAGATCAGCTCAAACCTCCAAGAGGCGATGGCACTTCCCAAGAGAATGATGTTGGTTATGTTGAATCGATAAATAACAGAGTAAGCTTGTGTGGCCTAGTGAATGGATGGATTATGGAGAGGCAACCGAGATCAGCGGATAATCATCCCGAAGCCGATAAACGAGAGTAAAAGTAACTACCTGAACATGAGTATGACATTAAGTGACCAACAACGGCATTTGTGTTTGAAAGTTGAAATGTATTGTATCAAAGTAGATAAGTAAAGTGAGGCTATTCGAATATACTTAGTTTGATAGACCTTGAACCTTTTGAGGAGTTGATAGAAGAATTATTCGAGAACGGCATGGTTTGGTAGTACAGGAAGCATGTATGGATCCCGTAGGCGAGGTACCTGGTTAGGTAACTTCTACTGAATCGTTCAAGGGGTGCACAGACAGTAAAGCGACCTCTGCTTTCCCTTGTACAATACTAAAGGCTAACCGGGAGTAAACGGGTTGAATTTCTGACGATCAGATACGAAGGATGCGAGATGAAGGAATATACAAGGGACCCATGGAAGGACCCTGATATCTAAAAGCGGGCAAATTCTTTGAGGGGCTGTCAGGGCTGTTTAGGGGATTTATTACTTAAGCTCGCCTAACGTTCCCAAGCGCTGTAAGGGTTTCCGAACTTTCAAGGAGCAAGCGTTGATAATGTTCCGCTTACGAGAGGGGCGGCTCTTCGAAGAAAAGAGTAAACAAATGGATAGGATTGTGTAAACAAATAATGTAGAAAGCAAAAAGGGGGTACGAGTCTATTATAGTAATTTCGATAAGTAAAAACTATTATACTTATCCTGCATATTACGAAAGGCATATGTAAGACTTCTTTTAGCCATGATATGCATGCATGATTGAGCGATACGTAGTAGAATTGCTCGAAGTGGCTGTCAAAAAGCAACATTTGAACCCATTTTATGTAGTTGACTCGAATAACCCCTGATAGTATTCAGAACAATACGGTCTTTCTAAGACGACTGATTCAAAGGTCTCAAATATTTCGGTATGTAGTGTCAAAAATGGACAACTGACAAGCACATTAACAAGAAGACTTTAAGAAATCTGACATGCACTGTCAAATTTAGGATTGTCGACGCATGAGCAGAAACGAAGATTGATGCTGAGGAATTGAAGTTTCCCACGATATGGGATTGACATGGGCTGCATGGGTCAATTAGCGATACCCATTCATCACTGGGTACAGTGGATATGTAGCACCCTCACCCTTGACGAAGTCTCGACTCTCGAGCGAGTTCTGTGCATGGGGCCAATGGGGGCACATCCTTGGTTCGTCGATACGCTTTGGCTTTGGTTGCTGGGCATCGACGACATCTTTCCGCAACTTTCTATGGGCCTCATTTCATTCGTGATAATATTGTGTTTTACATCACCAACGGGAGCTGACCGGAGCGATGTTATTTGTTCGGACTGAGAATAACCTTCTTCCCCTAAATACCCCTTAGCTGCCCTGGCTGCCCTAGGCACTCCTAAGATGACTGATCCGACATATAGAAAAGGAACACCTACATACATATGGATAGTATGTACTATGTAAGCCATGCATGATTGTCTCGTACGTAGTAGTGTTGATCGATATCCTGGGTAGGATGATCATGAACGGACATTCCGTAGGCGGTTAGGCTGCCTCAACTGCGAAGGACGGACGCATTGTGCAACCAAGTTAATCGTACCTAGGTAAGTAGTATTGTACGTATGGATTGCACGAACGGGTATGTAATGTAAGGCAAGTTATTAATGTACATACAACTTACAAGGACTTCTCATCTTCGCATAGAACATTGAAACCATGAATCCTGTCCTGATGCAGAAAGCGCCTATAATAAGTGTACGACTTAATGCAGCTGTCAAACGGATAATGACCGAAAAAGTGGTTATTCGGCCACCATACAGATGATACACACCTATGGCTGATCAGATCAAGTGTGTGACCTATTGACTGGTTCAAACGGCCTTTAACAAGCTTGGGTCTTAGTATGTCCAGCTAAAATGAGCCCATGCCCATCTGACGCTGGCGTCAAAATCTTGTCTGAGCCGCGCGCCGGGCCACGAGAAGTTGCGGAACTTTGTTCGACAAAACGTTTTGCAAAACGGGTAGTAGAAACATAGTGGGGTTGGTTGAGATGATTACCCAGGTAGACTGCTGTATCACTCGCTAAGAGATCCCTAAAGATCGCTAAAAGCAGTAGAAGTAAGCACTGAAATTCCCACACAGCGCAGTGACCACTAGTGTCCACAAAGTAAGCCCACGAGGTACCTGTACCCGGGCACGCAATTTTGCCCCAATTCGCTTGTTCAGGTGGACACCAGGTATCCACACTTGACCGAGAACACCCCAGCAGGTGGCTACCCACCACACCCAATTTGTTAGGCAAGGATCCATCTTTTGCAATGGCTTGGCATTTTGCATGTGGGCGCAGTGGGTTAACCCATGGAAGTCGGGCAAGCGCAAGCCTGTAAGCCTGCAAGTGCAAGTGCAAGTGCGAGTGCAAGTGCGAGTGGGCAAGTGTTGCTTTGGGTCCATCAGGTCCATGTCAACCCATTGACCAATTTTAATCTTTTGCTATATCTCTTTCCACCTTCCCAACCACATCGCGCAACCTCCTCCTCCGTCTTCTTTTAGCACTTTGTTCGACCACCCTCTTCATCGTGGGTGCAGTGCCGGAAAAGTCGAAGGAATGAGATAGCTTGTCGTCGCTATCGTCTCTTCTTTTTTTCTAATCTTCCTTCTTCTTCCCTCCATTTACACTTACACGCCCAAGGCTTGGATCGCCTTCTTCTCCCTTTCTGCCCTTTCTCCCCACTCTCCCTCTAATAATAATAGTGTTTATAACCCATTCCACAGACGATTTTGACCTTCTATCGTCTCCAGTGGATCTATTCTTATATCATAGAGGTATGTATACATTCCTATCTACCAGACCTACCATCACGCTCTATCTATCCCTCAATACCATACTTTTCTTCAAAGCTGCCTTGTCCGCACACCATGCTGCTTTGTATGTTTGTCTGAACCGTGATGCACGTCTTTTGACCGAGTTGCCTTGTTATCTCGGTTCCTGATACATGCTCACCCGTGCTGTATTGATAATCTCCGTGACTCGATGCGCTATTCCTTGCTTTATGGAAGTTGTTTGACTTACTGTTTACTGGCCCTTACGCGGAAGTATGAAACCAAGATAGCGAGTCAATATCCCTGGATTTTTGTTTTGTTTTGCGAGTCATGAGCAGTGTCATTTCCCCTCTACCACTTGTTTCACACCTAGTTTGCCGTTTGTTCCGCAGGTGTTGTAGATAGGTTACTAGGACGTTCAGAATGAATCCACGTTTCAACTACCTAGGTACTGACACTAACACTGATGGAAACAGTCTAGAAAGGTTGTTTGGCTAAACGCAACTCGCATAGCCTCCTAATCATAAGAATCGGACGACCTGACTTCTTGAGAAGACCTATGACAGTCTTCTGAGATACATAAGACTTTTGTATCACAAATCTTACCTTCAACTGTCCTCCATGTCTCCTCGACGATAAAAAAAAAGATGGATTCAGAAGACGGGGAGCTGTACGTTAAGGTATGGTAGTCTTATGAAGGACCTATTATGCTGAATACTAATACCTAGAAAAAGCGTCTGGCCATCTATGTGCGAACGCACGAGAAGGGCTTGGCCAACGCTTTGCAGCTTCGAAGATCGCCTGGCCCTCGGCATGGCCCCAGCCAGAGTGTTTCCTCCATACAGGTCCCGAAGTCACCAACTTCCCCTTTGCCTGAGCGACCTTCGACTTCCGCCTCGGCCTCTGGGCCTCTCGCGGCAGCATTGTCACTCGGCTCACTGAGTTTGACGTCTAACAATATCAAATCAGCGAGGCTGAGTCTAACACCGCACCATCTATTTTACCTGTTATCCCGCTTTGAAGAGCTAGGAATACCTGTTGGGCCTATGAAGGTTCGTTTGGAAAATTTGCATGATACTTCTACCGCGGCGAACTACGTATCATTCTTAAGCTCCTCTCAACATTCGAAAAGCCGTGGCTCCGATGCGATATCAATACGCTCCGTATCGAGCATTCGAAGTGTGGTGTCGGGGATGTCTGCTCTGTGGAATAGCTTCGGGATCGGATCTAGTATATCCGCCGCTCGAATGGAGAGGCAGAAAGCTGCCCTGCAGGCAGACCTCAAATATCTGTATTCCGCATTTACCAAGATACCATGCCTTCGACTCGCCCCAGACTGGCGGACGAAGCTGATAAAAGGATACGAGGAGTTCCCATTTGACTCGGCAGTTCCTCTATACGTCTTCAAGAACCTGCAGTCATTAGAAGTCAACGGTGTTGACTTTCGACAGTTCTTCGGTTGGGATCGCGTGGCAGACCAGATTCGATCTCTGACCCTCAAGCGCGCCAATATCGAAGATCCCGCGGACATTCTAATCGACATCGTGTTAGATGACATGGACAAAAGGCGACGTCGATCTTCGAAGCAACAATCATCACCTTCCAGCACGTACCCGCAGACGTCAAACCGAAGACGGAGCCCTACGATATCCTACGCGGAGTCGCAGAGGTCTAACACCATGCCGGAAATCCCGGGGCGTCGGTATTCGGTAGCCGATATCCATGTAGGATCTATGAGCGCCGATTCAACTGAAAGCACGTCGGCTCGGGATCTGCGCCGCCCTTCCGTATCCAGGATCGAAACCGACGAGTCAAGGTCTGGCCAGTCATCGCGACCTAGGAGTCATTCTCCCAATCGACCTGCCACCTCGCGTCACCACACGACCAATCAAAGGGGCTCGCACAAGGTCAAGCGTTCTGGTTCTGGTAGCTCACAATCGAGTTTATCCGATTCGTGGCATAACCCGAGAAACAGCGCCTCGAACCTGCTAGCCATGGGCATTCTCCCGGCCAATAAGTGGCGATTCTTGAAGCATTTGAGCTTGGCAGATAACTCTCTGACAGTGATACCGGCGGCCAGTCTTGCTCCTTTGGCCGATACCTTGTCCTCCTTGGACCTCTCGACAAACCTTTTCACACAGATTCCCGACAGCGTGGCCACACTCACCGCACTCCGTGCTCTGAACCTCTCACACTGCATGATCGATTCTCTCCATTCACTGCTGCGCAATCCTCTGCCGGCCATCAGCGCCTTAAACCTTCGAGCCAACCGCCTTCAGTCGATCGCAGGCATTGAGAAACTCTACCCGTTAGAAAGACTGGACCTTAGAGACAACCGTTTGACTGATCCGATGGAACTGGCTCGCCTGACCGGAATCCCAGACATCCACGAGGTCTACGTCGAGGGAAACCCTTTTACAAGGTCCCACCGAGATTACAGGGTCACCATTTTCAACCTCTTCCGCAACACCCCGGGGTACACGGAAGATATAATCATTGACGGCTCCGGACCGACAATCTATGAAAGAAGAAGTCTTGTGGACCGTGTGGCTGTCCCCGCCGCCGTCCCTGTGGTGAAGCCTCCCGTCCCGGAATTGCCTGCCGTGGACGTAAGCAAGCCAGCTATCATACATGAGGTCCCTAGGGAGCATGCCGTCCTACGCAAGGAGCGACCATCTCGTCCTGCCCCCAAGGCAGTTGCTAGCGAGATCAACACGAGCTCCACCAGGCGGAGGCGTACCCCGAAGCGTAGGATAGTTGATCTCGCGACCAGTGATCGCGTCGGCGACGTTTCGAATCAGCCAACGGCCGTCGATAATACTGTCATCGCTCCGTCTCCAACCACAGCCGAGTTGGAAAGTAATTACCGTATCTCACAACCTCCTGAGGTGCGAGATTTACCTGTCAGGGCGCCCTCTGAAATGAAACCCCACGGCACCATGAATCCGCCGGAGGTGCCGCGCATCAACACCAACGCCGTTTTGCAGCCTCCAGTATCGTTATTGAGTCAAGAGGCTCCCGATATGTGGAAGGAGGCTCAAGACTGGAATGTCAGTGGTGAAATCTACAGACAGAAAATCGAAGCGCTACGCGACAAGGTCGGCAATGGTTATCTGAGCGTCCTTAACGAAGAGAGCTGGGAGCCATCTCGACCAACATACATCGCTGGAGACTTCAGTCCCACTTCGACGATACGACCTAGCCCTGCGACTCGTACACCCAGTGCGCAAGCAATTCCTACTGGTGGTACCGTAGCCTAATCTGATCATTTATCTTAAATGGTCACATATTTTCTTTCCGCCTCAGGAGCGGCCTTTTTCAAATGGCATTACCACATACCCCATTTTATCGTCGTGGTTCTTGATATACCACTACCCCGTTGTGTCATTTTTAGTCACGTCTGATGTCTTGTGGAGCATAGCGTTTCGGCGTTACATGGATGGGGCTCATAGTCTTTTTGCATTGATTAGGTCTGCGATACCATTACAGCATTGGTGTTTTCAGTTTTTCTCGTGAGAAACCGCGAGGGAGGTAGAAAGAATCACGTTTGCGAGTCCCGTTGGTACAATGGGAGGAGGAATGCATATTTACTTGTAAAGAAAGAGATTTCGGAGCGAGAGACCTTTAGACCGAATACCCGAGTTGGAACGGATTAAGAAAGCATGCGGTTGTGCTACGGCCTATTTTTTATTCTTCATCTATATCCCTTTTCGCAGTTCTTCTTTTCGGTAGGCGTTTTGGGGTCATGCGTGATCAAACCATCGGTGGTTTCTCCTTATTTTACCCTTTTTTTCTCCAGCATCTCTTCTCATGATATCTCATAACATTGAGAGTCGCGTCCGTTCTGCATCTAAAAACAGGGGGCGGGCTGCGGTGGCGGTTCAGGTAGAGGGGACGGAATCTGCTTCCCTGGCGGAGGGATGGCTAATGAAAAAAACGTGCGTTTCTCGCTGTCTTTCGGAAAACATTGTCTTTACATTTTGCATTGTGACTGTACCTTGAGCTGAGAATTGGCCTTCCCCACATGTAGTTCGTAATCGCTTATGAGTGATGGTGGTGACGGCCTGATGTTAGGTCTTCATAGTAAGACATGGTTAGGACAATACGGTAGGCGGCGAAAGGGGTAAACTGTCTGCTGGGCACGGCATTGCTATGCTACCTAATATCTATATTTCTATCCCGGAATAAAGCTTCTCTGGGCTCCCATGTATTTGAGTTTTCTTATACAAGCATGTCCCCTGATGGCAATGGGATGAGTGGTGCATTACCTATTTGGGTGTATCAAGTGCAAGTCATTATTACCTTGCCGGGTATGGAGTGACTCGAGCTCAACAACCAGCCTGTTTGATCATAAGGTAGATGAAGATATTGTAAGGGGGCGAGTCCTCATGGATTAAGATTCCTCGGCATATCTTTAGCTTTTCTCGAGGAATCGGCTTAAGAACTAAGTTGATACACCACGTATATGGAGAAAATCTTGCTTGACTTGGGAGTCTAAGTTGCATTAGAGAAGACGGATCCAGATAGGTCCTCTACAGAACGAGTTTGATTCAGGTAGTGTCCCGCTTATAATATTGAGGTATCGCTGGCTGTAATTTATGAAGAGTCTTCATGATAAATGACTGGCCGCAGTATTTATTACCCTCGCTCAAAGTAGGTATAAGTTCCTATATGGAGAGAATATGTAATATTGCATCGAAAGGGAAGCATGACTTATCTATGCCAAACCGGTGATAATAGATAACGGTTCTGATTTACGAGAAGGGTTGTAGATCAAAGTAAACAATAGCTTAAGGGTGAAGAATTCCGTATCAGGGGAATCGCTAAATGAAGCCCCGTACGCCCAGGTATCGCGAGCCAGAGCCCCTTGCGAATTAATTTAGGAATAACCAAAGTTACGAGAGTGAAAGCTTATGGCGTTAATGTCGTTAGATGTCTCCAAAGGCTCATCACCCTTATGTTCTAATAGTAGTAGGCCCGCAGCGAAATTGATGGCTGTCGTTGGCGGTCTCATAGAACAACCATGCCACTTATTAGTGGTGTTGATAGATATTTTTACGATCTCCAAGGCAAACATATTTCATAGAGTTTAATGGTAATAATGCAGATGCCACCGAGATCGAACCTGGATTGGTTGCGACGTAATCCTTCTAGTATGCTGGTTATTCCCCTGCAGACCAGATCCCATGGATCCTTCCTACATACGTACCTATAGGAACCATCTATTCAAACGCCGAGTTATAAAGAGAGAAAGTGTTGGCAACAAGCAGTTGTGCGTGATAACCCTTCCACATACCTAGGTAGGTAAGCGAAGCAGTGTCCTCCTGAGAATGATCGACCTCCGGTTTTCGGCAGAGCGACACAAATATCTCCAAGCCCTGGTGCGACTTGATGTAGATAGTAAATACAATATAGGCACATGGGATAGATTGCGAGTGAATTCATATAATCAAGTGTGGTCTATGGCTTATAGTTGATTCATGTACGCAACCTTGTGCCATATGCCGCTGCGGAGAGTGACGGTGAAGATATTGGCCATCGGTCTCTCCTTAATCCATCTCTGGGGAGGAGAGTGTTTGTTCTACCTAATAGGCTGGTAGACTACAGACTCCTAAACAGCCATGCTAGGGGCGAGAAATTGCGAGTTGCTGGAACCAGATGCTGACCATAAATTGGCGAGTCAATGTGTAGCCCGTAGTAGCCCTGCAATTTGGCCTCTTGTCGCGAGGTATTAGACGTACCGTCCCATTATTATTAGATTTACTGTCTTGTCGATCTGATATTTAGGACTAGGTAAGCTGATATGATCTCTCAAGTCGTTGCAACACCCCCGATCTCAGTGATGATGACAAGGAATCAGTATTGGTCAATTTAAATGCTGCTATCAAGATAGTATTATCGTGCAAGCTGGACAAGTCATCTTGCAGAAATGACTTCTTATTAGCAGCTTTTACATAGAAAATTAACCGACGCTTTCTTGAAACAGCCCCATCTATTGCCTAGGTAAGCTTAATGGCTATGGGTAAGTGGATTTTGATTATTTCCTTGGAACATCACTGTGCTGACACCTCTCGACGAGTGACAAATTTGTCCTCCGACCTCCGCGAGCGAACTTACGTAGTCTTCAACCTTTCTCAAGTTAGTATCTTGTCGGTCGGGCGTATGAAGGTAGGCATATGCATGACCTCCGTGCAGCATCGGCAAGACCATGCATAGAGCTTGATGTAACTATATTTTATTTACACCTGTTAACGAATAGGGGAGGAGAAATATTGTAGGGACGATATGATTCGACGCGAACGTAATCGGTCCTTGGAGAACTTTTGAGAACTCCACATTCGGGCTATCACAGGATTTCGCCAACGAAGCCCTCATTGTAAAATTATCTGTATAACCTCGAAAAGTGCGAAACTAGCCACGTAGTCGGACTATAGTAGATGATAACATATTACCATAGAAACGACTATATTTGGTTTAATCTAGAAATATTTAGTGTCCGTGAGCGACTCGAGGAAAGTTGGAAGCTGTGTAAAGGGGTTTGTTTTTCGCAGATCCCGAGTTGCCCTTCGGTGTAGCTTCTCTTGCACCGATGCAGAATATAACGATACGCATTGCTGCTAATCTCAAGAAGAGTTAGGACTTCTAAAACACGTTAGGTCTGATTGTTAATATACTTCTGCTAAGGTATAATGGATATTCGTCTTTTTGCACGACACACGAAAATTCTGCGACGGACTATCAATATAGAATATTGACCTGAGGATATAATAATAAAACATGGTGAATTCTTGATGATAAATAAGAAACAAGATGCATCGTGACCTCATATTTTGTTGGTAGTATGCGGCGTGGCTGTAAGCCCAACGTGGCCACCGCTCTCGAGGCCAATATCCTGTCCAACCCAATGAGTCCGGGTCCACCAAGCCATTGAGGTTCGAGGAAATCGCAATAGTATCACTCCTATAGGTTAATGGACTAGTGGTTTTTAAAAATTCGACACCTACTCAAGAAACCTTAGGGGTTAGTCGCATCGGGGTGACCTATGGACGATCGACTATCGTCCATCTAACATCAAAGGTAGATCATAGTGGCTACTCATATTTCGCGATCTTGTCATATCCTATATATAGACAGATGTATGATAGTAGGGACCGAGCCGAGGCGCAGATTGAATTGGCTCGATGGTGTCATGCTAAGGAATGACGAAGGAGAGCCAAGCTACCACGACGGCTATGGGAATGCATGCAGACCCCGGTATGACGGCATTTGGGAGATGTTTGATCTGGGGAGAAAGGTCTAGATCGACAGGAACGAGATTTTTTCGAAACAAGGGCGGTACCAAATTAGCACATGGCTACGACTTGTCACTGGTGTTTGGCCTGGTAGGGCTGAATCTAGAAGATGGAAGCGTACCTAGGGTACCCTTGATTTTGATGGGCCAATGTGTGAGACCCCACCCCTTTTTAGGATGTGTGTTTGAGTCTGATTGGTGCGCAGAATTGAAGATGCTTCCTCGAGGAGGACAATACCTGACTAGTTAGTCTTGCTAAATAATAATAAAAGATCCTTTCGGTATTTTGTTTACTTCTATTCTTTCGCAAACCATTACGTATTTGAATTGACGAATGAAAGAAGAGAATAAGTGATAGTAGTAATAATGATGATAATACAAAAACACATTGAATTGAGTCATAGCCTCGTTAATGTTACTATCTTATAAGCCGAATGATTATGGTAAAAGCTTCCATACCTATTAACAATTGAATGGAATATACGAGGTAGGTTCCGTCTGAAAGAACAGAGATATCGGTGGAGAAGGAATTATTTGATATGATTGGCTGATTCGAAACTTTGGGGGAGTTGCGACTAAGAATGGTCCGGGGTGGGGAGGGGCTACTTTGAGCTTACGTAATTGTGGCGCGTTAAACTTTTCCTTTTAGGGGCTAGGGCCGACACCTCCAGCCGACTTCACCAGCGCGTCCTGACTACTTTTTTGAACCTTCTTGACACTTCTTGACCACCTTTTCTCAACCTCGACTTCCTTAAACGACTTTATTTCTCAATAAAACCCCTTTCGATTTCCCAACTGTCGTCTGAAAGCATCCGTCATATCCCTGTGATGCTTCTCAAATGCCTGTTTGTCGACATCAACCACACGATTATCCCCCTCGCCTCCTCCTTGCGACGCGCTGATTAGGGCACCTTTTTTATCGCATCATCCATATCAAATTCTAGTTGGTACTGAAGAAAGAGCAGCGATGGCGCCGAGTCCGAGAACACCAAGGCAATCTGCCCTCTCGCGCCCGCGCGGTCGGCCGAAAGGCTCCATCAACACTGTGCGACGCGTTCGAGATGGCAGCATTGTAGCCGCTACCGAGCCCCCTTCGAAGCGTCGACGGTATACCGCTAGCGGTCTTGGAAGTTCTAGCAGGTTTGCCGACCAGACGGGCAACGAAAAAGGCGACTCGGCTGTCGCGACTACCAGCCGCTCGAGAGCGCGACACAGTTCGCAAAACGGTGCGGCTTCCCCCGCCATCTACCCTAGACGTGAACGTAGCACCCGAACCCGTACTGCAACCCGAGTTGAGCCGGACGATGATATGCAAATTAGTTCCGCCGCTGCAGTAGCTGCAGTCGTGCAGAGCGAAGGATATAAACCGAGAGAAGAACGCGGCTGGGAGGAGTTTCACCCAAACCTCGACATAGATGGCACGTTTATGATGTTTCATGCCGAAGATGTCGACGGGACTGCGAAACCTATGCCAGAGACCCCAGCCGCAAAGGTTGCTGGCGTGGATAATACCGATGCTGGTAGTCCGCTAAAGGACCCGAACCAGGCCCCCACTTCCCTCTTGAATGCGCCCAATGCCACAACGAGCAGCGTTGCAACTCCCACTACGCTCACTATAACACCCAGAAGGCGTGGTGGCCGCCTACCACGAGGAGACTCTCTGTACGCTACTCGTGGTGATCAGCAGGTGGCACCAAATACACCAACCCCCCTCCCCATCCACGGTCAGAACACCAAGGAGAAGCTCGACTTGAAACAGCCTTCCTACCGGAAAACAGACCGCATATTGCTTTTTGAGAGCAAGACGTTTGGCCAAGCTCGATATGTTGACAAGGCAATGATGAATGTCGGGTATCAAGAGAGCGACAATTTCATCCGACCAGACAGAAAACTTATCAAAGCGAGCGACGCCAACATCGAAGATGAAGCAGATCAAGCTGCTGCTGCTGTCAAGGTCGATGGAGACTCCATACCACAAGCTACCAACATTCTTGGCCGTGTCGAATACGACATGGACGAACAGGACGACATGTGGCTAGAATCATATAACGCCCATAGAAAGTCGCAGGGCTGGAACCCAGTCACTCGTGAAGTCTTCGAGATTACGATCACGAAAATTGAGAAGGAGTGGCACGCGCTGGAGAAGAGGATACCCAAACCTAACCCAAAACCGCCGCAGACTCATCGACCCCGATCCAGCTCGGCGGCGGCGGTTAATGGCGAGCCCCAAGCTGGGGAAGAGCAAGATAGCAAGTGCGCGATCTGCGATGATGGAGATTGCGAGAACACAAATGCAATTGTGTTTTGTGACGGGTGCGATCTTGCGGTCCACCAAGAATGTTATGGCGTTCCATTTATTCCCGAGGGTCAATGGCTCTGTCGAAAATGCCAGCTTATTGGTCGTGGTATCCCGGTCAGTTCCCCTTAGTCCCGCTCTACTCTGGGCCCTGTACTTACTAACAACATCCAGACTTGTATTTTCTGCCCAAACTCGGACGGTGCTTTCAAACAGACCAATTCCTCCAAGTGGGCGCATCTTCTCTGTGCCATGTGGATTCCGGAGGTGACACTGGGCAACCACACCTTTATGGAGCCCGTCATGGATGTGGATAAGGTCCCAAAGAGCCGCTGGAAGTTGACATGTTACATCTGCAACCAGCAGATGGGTGCCTGCATACAATGCGGTAACAAGGCATGCTATCAGGCATTCCATGTGACTTGCGCCCGCCGCGCCCGCCTGTTCTTGAAAATGAAGAACAGTTCGGGTGCCTTGGATGTTCTTGATGGGAGCACGAACCTCAAAGCACTCTGCGACAAGCATTGTCCTTCCGAGTACGCTAAAGAGAACGACGTAGTACGCGCTACTAAGAGAGCGAAGAAGTTCTACAAGAAAACGATGAAAGATCGTATCTGGGCCAACAGCCAAGCCAAGGCCTTGACTCTCGCAGCGTCGCACCGGAATGCGATAACTGATCACCCACCTGACGAATCCCAGATGACCGGAGCTAAGCTCTCTGCCGTCCTCGGGGATAAGAAAGGGCAAGGAGGAAAGTCGATATGGAAGTTACCGTCCGGGGCTCCCGTCATACCGCAAGCTGTTTTCGAGATTGTCGAAGCATCTCTGCAGCGTTTCAATTTCCTCAAACGTAAGGAGTTTGTGAGTGACGCATGTCGTTACTGGACACTGAAGCGTGAAATGCGTCGCGGCGCCGCACTCCTCAAGCGCTTGCAGTTGCAGATGGAGGCATTCTCCTCTATGGAGCTTACTCGACGCAACTTCGCAGCTATGGGTCCATCCGGCAAGGCTCGCCTGTCGAGACGGATCGACTTCGCCCAGGCGCTTATCTCGGACCTAGAGCAGCTGAAGGCACTATCGGAAATCATAGTCCAGAGAGAGCAAAGCAAGCTTGAGGCGGCTGAAATGGAGCAAGAATTCGTCGATACATGTTACTTTCCCATTCATAAGATGCTTCCCCCCATCGTGGAGAAAGCCATCGCGTAAGTTGACAAATAGTCGTTTTTGGAGTTCTTAAGAGGCTAATCACATCACCAGGTTGGATAAAAATCTCTTCCACGAGGGATTACTGAAAATATCCAACAGAATCGATGAACGACTCTACACTGCCACCCTAACCTTTACCCTCGATCTCTGCGAGGTAATCAACATAGGTATCAATACTGAGCCTAAACCCCAACCCGAGTCGCAACAGAAGTCTGGTATTATCGTTCCAGCCGTGTCTAAATCTGACTTCTCCGATTTTCGAGATCGAAAGAAGCTTGGAAAAAGAATACTCAAATCGGTTCAACCACAGCTAGAGACGGCATTACGACTCGAGTCGGAGGCTGCTCACAAGCCCTTTGAGACAATGAGACAAGAACTAGAGTCTATGATAGAGGCTAGCCTCGAACTTCGGCCGCCGGTTCCTAAACATAGCAACACGGAATCTGAGCGAAGCCAGGACGTCATCATGGTCGACTCGTCGGCATCGGCTCCAGAGATAACCGTGGGCGGCCAAGCTGACGGATCTGTCGGTACGGAAGAAGCCTCGGGTGACGTTCCCATGACCGGACTTGCAGGTGGCAGCGGTAATATCGAAGTTAATACGTCCGGCTTGGATGGTGATGAGATGGAAGGTGTCGAGTCGACCACTAATGCGACGTCTAGTCGGGAAATACCAATTATCGAGGGCAAACCGGAAGCGGTGCCAGCCGATGGTATGCAAGCCATAGATACGCCGCCGGCGACGAATGGCTATGTCGGTGCAGCACCTTCATTGCAGCCCGCGCCTCCTACCCCTCCCCAATCAAACGGGAGCTTAGGACACCAGCCCACCGACCCCCTTACCGATGGCGGTGTCGTATGGTATCTACAGGACTTCGAGCCTGAAGGAACATCTGCGACCCAGGAGCAGTGGCAAGGAAGGGATGCTGTTCGCAGCCTTAGTGAGGAGCTTACAGAGATCGACGAGGATGAGCTGAAGGGACTCGGCGTCGAGATCAACGAGGATAGCATCACGGCATCACCGGCCAACACCACCGAGACTGCGGAACCAGTTACCGGGACCGTCAGTCCTACGAAGAAGAGTACCGCGAAGGCGAAAAAGCGGAAGGCGCCTTCACGAAGACGATAATGCGGAGGTATCTTAATATTGTACGAACAGCTGTGCTCTAGTTTCACAAATTTCCTTTTTTTATTCCCCCATATACTGTACTTGCAGACTCAAGGACCGGCTCGGGCCAGGTTCGCATAAGTTCATTCAATCGGCAGTTTCTTTTTATCTCTCTTCCCGCTACACATATCTCCACGGGACGGGGTGGGTTCTAAGGATGGGAGGGAACGGGATGAATACTTCGGCGTTCGAGGAGTTAACATAATCCTACACCACCCCACCCCCCAAGAAATGCGAGGCTCATTACTCCTAAAGGCGTTTTCGAGAAACGGGATGATTCGTTAGTATTAGTGCGTGCGTGCGTGCAAAGGGGTTCTTTTAGTCTTAGGGCAAGGTATCAGAGGCAGGATTCGTCCTGGCTAGCTAGTTAGGTGTCTACCACGTACTACAGCAAACCGCCGTAGTATGGTGGCGTCTTGCGGTCGAGGCTCTAGTCCCGTATATCTTTGGCAATGGGATCTTTTACTTATTTCATACGCCTTCATGATGATGCTATGCGATTTGAAATGGGATGAAGATGGGTAATTAGGTGAGTAAATGCCCAAGATGTGTAAAGGATTCCGTATGCGTGGATGTCATTTTGGAAAGGGGCAGATTGGATCTATGTAGGTCTGTAGTAGGCATTGTGTGTGATGATGTACAAACCCTTATTACTTTCTACAGTTGAGTTTGGCAGGGTGTATCGAGCTTTCTCATCATCCTAGACGACACTTGCTAGAAACCTATTACGCCTTTCCCATTTTAGTATCGATACAGACTTATCGAAAACTCGTTATCTTGGGAGATGGATGGTATCAGGTCCAGGAACTCTGATTGCTTCATAAAGTGAAATACCTAGAAATTCGTCAAGGTCGTGTGGTCTAAAGGTTATGACATCTCGTTTACACTGATACGTCTGCTCATTTCAATGTCCCGAGAAGGTTCCGTGTTCGATCCACGGCGCGACTAAATCTTTTTTATTTGCAACTTAGTGTGGTGATGATAAGGTCCAGGACTTTCGAGTTTTGAGACTCGAGAATATTGGCTGATTCATATTGGATGATGTATGGTCACGACACTAACAATTAATCCAGAATTGTCAACTCTGAGGGGACCAACTAAATTAATACTTTTGACCTGCACGGAAAATCACCAACTTCCTAATAGTATCTTTGATGGGATCTTGATGTTGGAAATACTGTGACTAGTCGCGCGGTTGGTTAGGGGCAAGGTGACTGTTGGTGATGGTGTATCGGGTTGGTTGGTTGGTTGGTATATTTAATGCCAGGGCAAGGGGGAATGACCTTCCCTCGCAAACCTCCTCCCTAGGGGTATGCGGCGTGTAGAGCTACTTTGAGGTCTAAAGTCTAGTTTCTAATCATACAAAGGTCCTGGTCCTGCCCGAAGTATCCTACATGTCAAACCTATCGGCATACATGATTACACTCTAACTGTTTTTGTGGGCTCCTCTAAGTGAGCTCGTGTCCGGCGTACTAAGTTCGGGGGTGCCCTGTAGGGTCACTGTTTTTCTTCGATTCTACGGCGTTCCGTGTCAGTCCGCTTGGGTCTGAAGCGTGTGAGCCCTGGAGCGGCCACCATTACGGTGGTCGGTTCAGACAGCTGTCGGGGCGCTTTCCGCGCTGTGGATGGTGTATCGGAGCTTACTTGACAGGATCATATATGAAGGGGACTAAACTAAAAGGCTGTTTCTATAACCTGACGGTACATTCGCTGTGGCTAGCGAACCTAAATCCTAGTGATAATGAGAAGGGACGGGCAAGAAAAGTGAATAGTTAGGACAACGAATTAAAAGAGTAGTCACTGATTGGTGAAGTCACTATTGTCCCCTTATTATTTCACTTTTGAGTTTGACAACTTTAGTAAGTCATTGAATTCAATGAGACGCCGGAAGAACGACGAGTAAAAATTACTAATGGCTTAAAAAGAGAAAAAGGGAGATGTGAAAAAAAGATGGTGCTCAGTATGAGGATTGAACTCATGACCTTCGCATACACTATATATGTCCGTAATCGAAGATATTAGTACGACGCTCTAACCAGCTGAGCTAACCGAGCAGGTGCCATCCGGCTTAAATTTCAGCTTTCGCAGCTGATCGATTGATTGCTGGTGGATGAATGTGGGAGACGAGACTTTGATTTATAAGGAAGGTGCAGTTGTAGGTGCAAATTCTCATCCTTTGCCCCACCCATTCCGCTAGTCTAGTGTACCTATGAAGCGCATGACGCCGCATTAATTGTCCGCATTAATTGTCCTCCATCGAATATCCAGTAAATACATATACCTAATATATCATAGGTAATTACTCTTTGCGTTTGTTATCATCGAGATATCGGTTACGATGCGCCATTCTCAGTAATATCCCTAGGATACTCAAGATTGTTCAGGATCTCTTACCAGTGTAACATGTATGAAAGCTTCACTCGGAGGTAGCTGCTCATTATTGTTACTAAACTTACGCCTATTATGTATGGTCTTCTTAATCGTCAGGTTTAAGGCAGCATGAAGACTGAAGCTTCCTCTTGTAATGATGTAAGCAGGACTGAGCACCTGGTTTCGGAGAATCAGAATCTCGAGGTATCACGACATCGACATTCTGAAACTGTTCAACAAAGAGCAGATGCCAAGAACTCCTTGGTAGCGTAACTTTTAACATACATGACGCAGGTACATGCTCGGCATCGTGGAATAGATAGAGATGATCATAATGATAAAACTCGGCAGGCAACATACTGTTTTTCAAAATTGTATACTCCTGTCTTTGATTGAAACATTAGATTCTGGTAATCTAAGATGACGGTGGCGTATCTATGAGAAATATACCGAAGTTTACAGATCCGCACACCGAGAATGGCCGCATAATGGAGCTATATCGGATTTTGACGGTCCACTCTTTCATATCTATTTAATCCTCAAACTTGAAAGACTTGAGATGATCATATAGACAGACACTCCACAGTTGAAGAAAAAGCTGGATGCCAACTTGGATTCACTCTTCGTCCGAATTCTGGAGAGCGGTGGTATGGGACATACATACTATACATACTTTCATATTTGGTTCAAAGTTTTCTTGGGCCGCGAAAATGCTCATGATTAGACTCCTATACAAACATTAGGTATGCATGTAGAAGGGCTTCTCGCGGGATAATTATGAGTTTCGCCTCGGACATATCTTGGCAATTTCGACAGCAATTATCCCGCCTACCGGTGAGTGAAACCGGAGGCGGTACAACCTAAAATATATTTGTTTGGGCGAGGTTGGAAAATGTCGACCTTTTTCATTATAGCAATAGCCGTTGACTGATAGTTTCTATCTCCTAGTGCTTGGTAATGAAGGACAAAAAAGCATAATCATGACCGAAAGAGTTTAAGCGAAGAACCAATCTCATTGGTGATGCTGTGCCTATCTTGACGCGGGCTTTATGCGAGGCATGACAAGACGGAAGATGATGGACTATCGATAGTAAGAATTGCTTCGCTTCTATGCGTGATTGTTGAAATCCCATATGGTAAGGTTGTACTTAAGTCTTAGGTACATAGACTGTAGATATTAGCTGTTCCTTTAACTGCGCCTTACTGAATCTCCAAGGCCGGAAAGTGTGACAAAAACCCATCTCGGCAACTTTCACAAAAAATATTCATGTCGTCGCAATATAATGGTACGCTTTAGATCGGGAAAATGGAGTTGGTCGAGTCGAGTTTTACGTTCCCCGGTCTGCCGGTCGCCCGTTACCTCGGTTGGATACCGACTTGCGAGAATTATAACTCGGTTTGCGTCGCGGACAAGTTGTTCATAGGTGCGAAGTTGCTTAATAATTGTTTTGTTGTGTATAATATCTCTGCAATTTCTCTCTCGATCGAAACTCGGTGTCGAAGAGGTTGATTTATCGAAAAGTTGACGTCATGATGGCACATCTCGGGCTGTGAAGGCATCCAATCTATTGTATATCCAATAATAGCATGCTTACCAGGAACCACAAGAACATGACCAATCAGCAATACCATGGCAAACTTACAACGGTAACCTGCTTGAGGCTGCGATCCCTTGCATCTGGACTTCAACTTCAATCATGTGACTTGATCGTGAGAGGACCTCCCAAGGTCGAGGGGTTGCAACTGTAGTGAGATGTCGTGCTGCGAAGGCGTTCGTCATCATAGAGCTCAGATACAGCATTCGACGCTCTGCGGGCTCTCTGCAGCTTGGAACAAATAGCAAACTACTAACGGCTGTGGGCTGTTGCACAAGCGATTCTTCTCGCTTATGAATTTGCTCTCTATTCGACAACGCTCTTGAAGTTTGTGACATGCCCTGCTGATGATCTTGACGCTAGAAGAGGCAACTGGTGAAATCCTGGTTAGCCACAAGCGGCTGAGAGGACGAATGAGAAGGTAATGTAGGGCTAGAATAGCCAGGGCGTCGATTCTAGAATCCCCCTTATCTCTACCTAGGTAGGTAACAGATGAGATATCTCAGAGCTGAAAGATTGATACGCCCCAAAAGGTTGACCCGCGACGCTCTCATAAAGGGGTCCGAATCGCCGACCAAAAAGTATATGTGTTTTGCGTCTGTAAATGAATCTCGCTAATATTAGTAGGAAAAGCAAATTAAAGCTTCGTTCCAACTCTACTAATTAATTGCTTGCTTTTCGGGGTTTGCTCTTTAACTAGACATCTTCTACCAACCTAATTATACGAGGATCCGCGTAATTAACGCTTGGGTGCATGTTTATAGGCACTGGCAGTTTGAGACTGCAGCGTGGTGGTTGTAGTCGATGCTGCTGCCGGCTTGGGAAGGAGGAACGAAGGAGAATTGTATCTGAAAATCGATTGGCATCTCCAAAGTGCCGTACGGGTACTGCCCTTGGCAGTTTGAAGTTTAGCCAAACCATCAAATCCGGGGGAAATCACACACCTCCGCTGATCACCTAGGTATACAGTAACGTTGCGTACGTATTGTAGAAGCCGTGATGCCCAGGTGCGAGGGCGTCTCATGATAATATTGATATGAATTGGAAGAGACACCAGTGGAGTGGGTTAAGCAAATCGTGGGTAGGTCTTCTTGAGTGAGAGACAAAGCGGTGCCTGATCTCGTTCACGGGAGGTGATAAGTCCTTTTTTATAACCCCCGTGTTGAGTTCCAGGGGGGATAGCAGAAACTTAATGAATGCGTGGCTCTTTGGAATAGCCGCCAGATAAGAGTCTGAAACTCTAAGATATGTAGCTAGTATCCCGTAAGAAAACCTGTATGGTACAGTACAATGCGAATTTTTTAAGGGGGAGACGCGGCGACGCGTGGTCTGGAGTATACTACGACTCCAAGCTTTAGTATCGCCAGCCAATCTTCTTTCCCACTTAAGTTCATAAACCAGACGAGCTGTATGCGTATGGAGCGAGTAAGGAATTAACCAGTTAAAGAACGGAGAGTGAAACAAAATGTTAGTTAGGACATTAGGACATTGCCACACGTAAGGTAGGGTTGGAAGACAATTCGAATGTATTGTGACTAAATAGATAGGCCGGGATTCGGGCACATTCAAGAATGACGGGCTTGGAATTGCAACGACAAGAGGCAAAAATAAAGAGAAGGAAAACTGGGCAATATGTATAAATCTAGGAAAAGGTTGGAGTTCTTTTTAATAAATGCTCAGGTGATGATGAATTTGGGGGGTTTGATGTTAAATCCCAGGATCCATCTGCGTTTTACAACACCTCCAGGGCTAGGTAGTAGGTATAGGTACCTAGGGTGCCGATTAGATATGCGCTGCAAGCACTGCACATCCTCTATGACAGTTCGTATGTAACTTGGAAGGTTCCAAGGTTCTCAGGCTCGTAACTTCTTTATTACAGATAGATACCCAAGTACCATTGGGTACAGATTTGTCCCTGGCGATTTAGCTTGCACAGCCTCAATTCTGCCAATCAGAATCTCAAATCTGAAAACCCACCTACGTACCTTCCCATACTCACCTATCCGGTGGAGGTAATCTGTACATCCAACTAGGTAGATCCATCCCATACGACACTCGAGCCCCTCCCCTAAGATGTCTCCTAGAGGCAAGGTTCAGCAGTTCTAGTTCCCTGAAAAATTTAGGTATCGTAGCCCGAAGGAAGTACAATACAAATGCAATACGGGAACGAACCACAGCGCCTGATTCAGCTTTGGACTGGACAAGGGCTTCGATTTAATGCTACTAAGTCCACTCCACTTTTCAAGGACTCTGACAATTATAGTACAATTAGTACATTTAGTACATTCATACCTAGACCAACTCTGCAGATTTTGATTGATTGAGCCGGATTCTTCTGACGTTTCCATCGGCTTTGACCCTTTTTCATCTCTTCCCTCTCTTCATTTTTTTTTCCTGCCTAAGACCCCGCGACAACGGCGACGCATTCCGTACTTTATTTTCTCCCTCTCCCAACGACGATTACTGTTGCCTTTTTATTTTTTTGCGGTCTGCATAAACTATCTGGTGACCTGCGAGAGACACAATTCTAGTTCTCCTCCACATTCACATCCGCATCCACATTCACATTTTCATAACAAGAAAAGGCGAGCCGGATTTTCCGCGTTGTTTTGAAACTCGCAACGTAGTCAAGACAACCTGTTGGTACGATTGTCCTTCCAAGGTTGATTATTGTACACTCTTCTTGTCAAATCGACTGGCAATTTTTAAACCCAAATAATTGCGCGCTTTGTGCCATTGTAACAACAAAACAGTAGGCGGTGCAGCCCATCATTACAACTATTCTCGACAATTCCCGGTCGCGACGGAACGACATCTATTGTCTACTCCCACTTGTTGTCGTTTTTCTTACAAACCGCCACCCCTCATCATCATCTACGATATTTCCTACCACTGGCGAGTATCGAGTCCCTTCCCAAGACAGAGACCGATTACGATAAATCACGGGATATTTTGAATTACGATTTCTCTACTTCGTAAAAGAAAAAAGGGAAAAAAAAGGAAAAAAGCGACAAATCGCCGATTCAAAATTACAAATCCGTTCCGTCGACCGACTTCGATTCTCCACGAAGCTATCATCGGAACTGTCGCAGCTTGAAGGGCGCACAACAATTAGGAGACGAAGCAACTCTCGCTTTCATTCGAGATTGCAAAAAAATAATATTCTTGTCAAAGTAAAAGGAACATAACTATACTCCTTTTGCCCTGAGTCTAGTTGTCGATCTCTTAAGCTTTCTCTCGAAAGCTCCGTCACTAGTTGAGATCACTTCATCGTGAGTTTTTTCCTTCTCTCTCTCTCCCTTTTCTCCCTTGGGGGGGAGTTTTGATAATCCACCGGCGGCCCCTCTTCCCCACTCTCCTTGTCGTCACCTCAGCTTTTATCTACCTACATAATGTACCTCTCAACCAAGATATTCTTCCCTCATTGGTTCTCCCCTCACACCCCCCAATTTGCTAAGGTGCTCTTTCTTTCTCTTTGTTCCAATAGATAGATGTCTTGTCTGCTAACATCTCGAGTTGTGAGTAGGCCTAAGAAGTGCATCATTCTCTGATATCGGGCTCCACCGTATTTTTTTCCCCCTAGATCCCGGGTCCTTTACAACCCTAGGGCCCTGATCTCACACACATCGAGTTTCGCGGGCCAACTACCTGGCAGGTCAGGAACCTAAGATGGCGGACCAACACGACGTCGATTTAGACTCTATCATCGACCGCCTCCTCGAGGTGCGCGGTAGCCGACCTGGTAAGCAGGTTCAACTTCTGGAGACTGAGATCCGATATCTCTGCACGAAAGCCAGAGAGATCTTCATCAGCCAGCCAATCTTACTCGAGCTGGAAGCTCCTATCAAGGTATGCAAATCCACTGTCAATAATAACTATGGATCCCCCTCGGGAAGTTAGTCGGGCCACAGATATGTTAATGCCTGCTTCTCTTGTAGATTTGCGGTGACATCCACGGACAATACTATGATCTCCTACGCCTCTTCGAATATGGCGGCTTCCCTCCGGAGGCAAATTATCTTTTCCTTGGTGACTACGTAGATCGTGGAAAGCAGTCGCTCGAGACCATCTGCCTTCTGCTCGCATACAAGATCAAGTACCCAGAGAACTTCTTCATCCTAAGAGGTAACCACGAGTGTGCTTCCATCAACCGTATCTACGGTTTCTACGACGAATGCAAGCGTCGTTACAACATCAAGCTTTGGAAGACGTTCACCGACTGCTTCAACTGCTTGCCCATCGCCGCGATCATCGACGAGAAGATCTTCACCATGCACGGTGGTCTAAGTCCTGATCTTAACTCGATGGAGCAGATTCGCCGAGTCATGCGCCCAACCGACGTAAGAGATCCCTTCTTCTCCCCAACCGACATCGTTCTTGTTCCGCCAGTACTGGCCCGAGTTGTTACTAATTAGGCGTCTCTAGATTCCCGATTGCGGCCTACTCTGCGACCTGTTATGGTCCGATCCTGACAAGGACATCACGGGTTGGAGCGAGAACGACCGTGGCGTGTCATTTACCTTTGGTCCCGACGTTGTTTCTCGATTTTTACAAAAACACGACATGGACTTGATCTGTCGTGCTCACCAAGTCGTGGAAGACGGTTACGAGTTCTTCTCGAAACGCCAACTAGTTACTCTGTTCAGTGCGCCTAATTACTGTGGAGAGTTCGACAATGCTGGGGCTATGATGAGTGTCGACGAGAGCCTGTTATGTTCCTTCCAGGTTTGTCATCCCCATGTTTCGTGAGTATAACATTCAAGACCTGACTAACGGCGCTCTGGCTCTTTAGATTCTCAAGCCTGCTGAGAAGAAACAAAAGTACGTCCATGGCGGCCTCGGAGGCAGCGGTTTCGCATCTCCAAGAAAGCAATCATCCAAGTCCTAAAGCAAGAGTATTCATACCGACTTCCTCGTCTTTCTAGGTTCGGCCGCTCCCGATAAATTGTCACGCACGCACGCACGCACGCACCCTCACCCGGTACTCGAGTCTCGATACTTGTCCTCGACCAACGACCTCTCGTTGAAATCATATTCGCCTTCTTTAGCTGACACCACAAACGACCGACCGCAACGGGCGTTTTTGATAATGCTACTTCTCGAGTACAAACTTATGACCCGCCGCCTCCTCCGCGAAACACACATGCCCTCGCAACCTCACTTTACCTCAGAACGGATGACAGAAGGAGAAGAGATGAATGGATGGTTGTTGTTACTGCTATTACACACGAGAAAAGAAATAAAATCAGGTTTTTCATTTGGAATGGTCTCATGAGTGTCCTCAGCCCCCCCTTACTGTGTGGCCATGGGGACAAAAGGGGGAGAAAGTCTAGACAGTTAATTTTGTTTCCCCAGGAGACGTAAAACTTACGAATTCATGCAATGATCTGCTCTCTAACGGTTTGTGCTTGCTGCATTGCCTCGTCAAGTTGCCAAGTGAACTAATACGACTAATAAAAATCTCTTTTCTTTACTTTTGTCTGTATGCTAACAGGAGACTAGCACTTTGCTAACCTTTTATAGTCTCCTATCCACTAGATTCCATTGCTTTTCTACTTTGTGTCATTGTCCTTTCATGCGATGTTGTTTTTGCAACAACATGGAATATGGGTTACTTGTTAGAATAAGCAGGGATGCTCTAAGGGGGCTAAATCAAGGTCATGAAAGAGGAGTTTGTAGACTCCTATGATTTACGATTGCAATGTACGATTTATAGATCTTGTGATAATCCGTACATTTTACTTTTATTCATAGCTACAAAATATAGAAACGGCTTTGAACCGTATATGATATATGCGAGTATATATAGCTGTGTGCCTTACCTGCTTGAGCCCTGTCTCTAGATGATGGATGGTTCTTCGCTTGCTATCCATAGCAAAGGCGCAGGCAAGAGACATAGTATAGGTATGGCGTAAATCGCACTTCACTTGCAGTCCTCGCACTCCCCTTGTATCAACGCGTTCGTCCGCGCGCTCTCCATCCCGGGCCTGCACGCCGGGCCGCCGATGTTCTCGTCGGGGTGGACGTTGAGGCCGAGCGCGTTCTCGTCCTCGTACTTGGACAGCGCGGCGGCTCTCCCGCCGTCCCGTCCGTGCGGGTCCGCGGCCGGCGGCAAGTGTTGTTGTTGTTGGGGCTTCGCGGAGGAGGAGGAGGAGGGGTAGTCCTTATCGACGTGGCCGAGGTCGCGGCCGGGCTCGATGGCGTCGCGGACCCGCCGCTTCAGCTCTTTCGTCTCCGGGAAGCCGCCGTCGACCTTGCGGTCCCAGAGCACGCGCTGCCGCGTCGCGGGGGAGTCGGCGGTGGAGGGGGAGGAGGGGTGCTGGAAGGTTATCTCGACGACGAAGGTGCCGCCGGTCGAGGGCTGCAGCGCCACTTCGCCCAGCGTGGTCGAGAAGGTGGATAGGAGCTCCTGCGCGAACTAATCGGCGATGTAAGCAGGCACGTGTCAGCTGGCAAGCTACGGTTGGTTTTCTTTTCTTTTTTTTTAAAAAAAAAAAAAAAAAAAGGGTTACTATGTCAGAGGCTGATGGCGGGGTCCGCGGGGTCTCCGTACTAAGTGGCTGATGTGATATATCAACTAGGACCAGCCCAGGGTCTCGGGAACGATAATTCCCGGGAGCAAAGAAAAAGAAAGGGAGGAGGGGAAGAATATTGACCATCGTCGTTTTTGCTCTCAATGGTACGGTGTGGACTTACGTAGGCGGCTCTCAACATCCATTTACACTGCGTGCAGAAGCGGATAGTGATCCGAGGTAACAGAAATGGGGAGCCCGGTAACGCGGCGCCTGTAGTTGAAGTCGAGGTCTCGGTCATTGTGAACTTGACTCAGTTGAGAATTGACCTTCGAAATAGCTTGGTCTTCTATGTATTATCGTCCTGAGGGTGTATCGGATCGTTGCTGTATCAAGCAAAGAAAAGGTTCATTAGACATGGGGGAATTATGACGATGGGAAAAAAGTACAATACAGCTTGATGAGCTAAGATACTGATAAGATCAATTGAGTCCTGCTAGGTATGTACATCCACATAAACTTATTAAGGTGTATGTACTGTAATGTACTTTGCTTTTCGAACTCGCGACTACCAGGTAATGAGGGGCCATTGAGTTAGCCGTCATATGAACGCTGATTGGGTCACACTTTCCAACCCTCTGGTTCAAGCGAGCATCCACGTCTGACACCTACCTGTTTAGAATATAGAAGTTGTATTATTGCCCTATAACTCTTACAAACATTGCCTAGCCTACCTTATGTAGCTTCAACGTTGTTGCTTTAGAGGTATCTTTCAATAAAAAATTGAGCTTCTCTTTGCTCCTTGATGATCCCTCCTGTAAAAATATCCCATAATATTAAAGAGGTCAATCAGGACCACGCTAGATCACAGATACTTGCAGATTTTAATCGCGAAGGCCGCGATGTTACATCAAAGCCTTGTTGTTTTTCGGAACCGAACAGGTATTTACCGCTGCTGCTTCGGTACGCTAGATCCGTAAGCAATCGCCTGCAGATTTTAGCACCCCAAAGTTTATAGACATTATATGCGAACTATACCGAGTAGGGTCAGCAGCCTTCTAAAGGTTGTCAGACCGCTAGTTTATCTGCACATTTAAGTTGGAGGCCGTAAACTTGTCAAGTGGGCTTTAATAGATGGACAGCGGGATCGTTAGGGGTCTAAAAATGAACAGATGGGGGGGAGGAAAAGGATCTTAAATGCTAGCTTTCTTACCCGCGATCTACGGCTAGGATCGTGGAGAAGGAATATGTTTCCGATGTATGGGATGTATGAACATTTTCGCGGTACATGATTCGGTACGATGACAATGGCAAGACAGGTTATAAAAACATTGGCTGCTTGATGCAAATATAGTCAAGGTAGACCTTGTAGAGGATTGTCATAACAAGGAAATGTTGTCATTCATCGAGTACCGACAGAGTCGACAAAGGAAAACGGAAGAACAATACAGTCATGAACGAACAAATATTACATGTTTGATGAGCTTCTTCCCAAAACTCCTTTTCTTCCCCATCTTGGACTGCCCGCCCCTAAACCAACCAACACATAAGGTATTGATCTATGTCGGTTGTTGAATTATCGTAACACGGCCGATAATCATCGAGCCTCGGGTATTGTAGTAGTAAGTAGTAGTAGTAGTAGATATAGCAGTAGCTTTTTCTCGATTTCCGCCCCATTCTCTTTTCTTTTCGTCTTTTTCCCCTTCAAGAGTCCCCTATCTTTCAACAGCAGCAGTATGCGTAAGGTATTAAAGTTCAGCGCGAGATTTGACGAACAAAGCAAAGGCTGTCCATCGCTGAAGTCAGGTTCGTCCAAAAATCAACAGGCCTCATCGCGACGTAAATCCCACACAACACGTTATTACACTCGCCATGTGCTGTTTTGCCTTCTCTAGCAGGTCTTGCTAGCTTGTGGTATCCCACTCTACATGACCAAGCAGCATCCACCGTTCTGAGGAGGAGCGTACGGGTCTTCGCCTCTGGGGACAGCTCCCCATACCGACGGAACCATGTAGTCCCTCGTGCTGTTGCAATATGCGATGATGCTATACGACGTGTCAATGAAACCATCCATCACCCTGAATGATTTTTATTCTGCTTCTCACCTCCTAGCTGCCTGCGACACGGGGATCCGTTCTCTTTCTAGGTCCTCACGCAGCCTGCTGTTCAGCTCGGTAAGACGTCGCAATTTGAGATCGGCCATGGACTGCTTGTTCTTCTTTATCTGCGACGGGTCGCCGACGTCCCGAGAAGTGTATTGAGGCATATTGGCGGCAGCGGTAGAAGATTCGATGGAGTCGTTGGTCCCTTGTCGTTGTTCTAGAGGTTGTGGCTGTGTGCTTGGGCCACTTTCAGCGCCTCCCGAAGCCTGAGAATCGTGAATCTCTATCGAAGACATAACTCAAGTCAGTATTACGAAGGTGCTAAGAGTCATGTCTCATTGGCGATTGATTTTGCTCGCGCGAGGTGTAGAAATTGGTATATCTCGTTCGCGTCTCGCTGGTCCCCGTTACCCCCTATCGGAAGGGAGGGACGCAAGGAGGAGCTAGCCAATTTCCAATTCGTCCGTATCGGGGAATCGGGATTTGTTCAATCGAGACAGAAAAAAGAGTTGATGATGAGTAAGGTTGAGAGTGTGGAAAAAAAGAACTTACAAAGCCAAGGCAAATCTCAAGACGAAGGACGTTTTAATAGAGAGAGCTTCGATGCGACGAGGAAGCGCAACGTCAAGACGTGGTTGGTTCGTCGAGCAGGAACGTGAAGGAGAGACTGTGGAAGCTGGGGAAATAAGGTAAAGAAGAGTGAGTTAAGGTTAGTTTCGAGAAAAGTACGGAAGTACTGTACGGCGTAATGCTGGGCAAAGGTCCTATCATAAACCATCATTGGTCAGAAGGATTAGAATATGGAGCACTCCTCGCGGGCTGGGAAATTGGTACCCATTTTGGGGGAGAAAGGATAGCACGCTAAGGGAATAAATTTTAAAGCTGGGTATTGGTTCAATGGTCCTCGCTACTTCTGTTCTTTTTTTTTCTTTTCTTCTTCTTTTTTTTTGCTCCTGAGGATTTTCAATCTTGCACTGTTGCAGCTCGCCCAGGTGCTAACGGCTCCTTTGAACGGGACGTACATATGTACTACCTATCTTACAAACCCATGGACGTACATACCCTAACGTAGGACTCGTTGCCCGTTGAAAACCCTCAAAATGCTTACCTTATACTACCTAGTAGGTACATATTAAAATCTATGTTATTCATTCGTAGCGGGGCTTTATTTTAAATTTCTGGATTAGGGGTACCTAAACAAAACATAGGTATATTAGGTACTGATGACTCGGCTGCTTGGAAGTTGGAGCACAAAGAAGAGTCCCCCATTCCATGGATTATTATCAAGAATTATCATTTCGTCCCTATCAGAAAAGTGTTCCTTCTTTTCTGAAATAATATTGGGCATTATGCATACGTTGTTAGTGTTTATTGCTAGGGCTGCCACTAGCTGCCATCAAATGGGACTATCCGGTACCTCTGTACAATAGGTTAGCCCCAAGTTCCGAGACTAATCCTAATATTGGTTGGAGTTTTCATAAACTCGTTATCTATGCAATCGGAAAGCTTTGCCTTTTTATTTTTATTTTTATTTATTTTTTACGGATGTGCTGACGTGAGAAGCATGTCAAGTACCGCCTTGAGATGACTACCTACCATATATTCTTTGTAGGCTATGAGCCAAAGTGTACTTGCACTATATATCAGTAGAAAGGCATGCATCCCATATGCATTGCTAACATCAAATTACCTACCTAGAAACCAGTGGGAGGTTTGTAAAATGATGCCTGTTCATACAAGTACGTACGTCAACATGGTTTTTAATAACAACATGCATCGAACTCGACCCCCAATTGACGTGACAGGATTTCAAGTTAATATTCGTGATTTTTAGCATCCATAGAAAGTTCAATGGTACTTTTCGCAGAATAGTTAATAGACAATATGATATCCATAGCCTTTGGGAAGGGACACAATTCCAGATTATCAATATCAATAACACTCCTGAGATGAAATCGTCTTGGTTAGGTGCAAGTTAAACGCGTCGGGTGTACCGGATTTAAGTACCCAAGTATCTAAGTACCTAGGTATCCATCTAAAAACCCCGGGCCTTAATAGGCCTTTAGGCACCCACCTGAGCACCACCTACACCACTCAACTCTCTAACAAAAATCATGTGACTGCGAAAATTAGCCCGTGCCCCTCGCCTTCCTAAACCCACAGAAGTGGCACAAATCTAAAATCTTCATTGTCAGACTTCGCGGTGTTTCTTTTTTTCCCCTTCACACTTCAAACTCGGCCGCATCAATCTTTCAATCCCTTTTCATCAAGGTGATTACCCAAGATGCCGCCTCCTCCCCACCAGAAGCCTGAGAATGTTCTCAAACGCGCCCATGAGCTCATCGGTGTCAACCAGGCTCCTGCCGCTCTCAATCTTCTTCATGATCATATTACATCCAAACGTTCGCGAAATGTCCCTATCGTATCTTTGGAGCCGGTGATGCTCCTCTTGGTCGAGTTATCTGTCGAACAGAAGAAAGGAAAACTCGCCAAAGATGCGCTCTACTCGTACAAGAATATCGCCCAGAATACCAACATCAGCACTATCGAGCTCGTACTGAAGAAGTTTATCGAGTTGGCCGCGGAAAAGGTTACAGAGGCACAGAAGAAAGCAGATGAGGTACAGGAAAGCATCGAAGCGACTGCAACTTCGAGCATCGATGATCTGGAGGCTAGCGAGACCCCCGAATCCATCCTGCTGGCAACTGTTTCGGGCGAGCAATCTAGAGACCGTACCGAGCGTGCGGTCGTCACACCATGGCTCAAGTTCCTTTGGGAAGCCTACCGCACTGTTCTCGACATTCTACGAAATAATGCGAGACTAGAGATTCTCTACCAGAGCACGGCCACGCAGGCCTTCGACTTCTGCCTCAAGTATCAGCGTAAGACAGAGTTCCGACGACTCTGCGAACTCCTACGTAATCATGTTCAGACCGCTGCCAAGTACTCGAGCCAGATGCACGCTATCAACCTCAACGACCCCGATACCTTGCAGCGACATCTTGAAACACGCTTTCAGCAGTTGAATGTCGCCGTAGAGCTTGAGCTCTGGCAGGAAGCATTCCGAAGCGTCGAAGATATTCACACCCTTCTCAACCTCAGCAAGCGGCCTCCTAAGAACATTATGATGGCCAACTATTACGAGAAGCTCACCCGTATCTTCCTCGTCGGCGAGAACTACCTTTTCCATGCTGCTGCTTGGTCCCGATACTACAGTCTCCTCCGACAGTCCGCGGCTTTCGTCGCCACCGGCCAGAGCAAGAAGTCTGATAACCCGTCTGCCACAGAGGCCGATCTTCAGAAGGCTGCTTCCTTCGTCCTCCTATCGGCTCTCTCTATTCCGGTTATTAGCACTTCACGATCGCGGGGTGCCATGGTCGACTTTGACGAGGCTAAGAAGAATAAGAACTCGCGCCTCACTCATCTCCTAGGCATGGCCACCGCGCCTACTCGTGCTGGCTTATTCAGTGATGCGCTATCCAAGTCACTTCTCAAGCGCGCACGATCGGAGATCAGAGGTCTCTACAACATTCTCGAGGTTGACTTCCATCCTCTTTCCATCTGCCAGAAGATATCCCCAATCCTAACCAAGATTGGTGCCGATTCTGAGATGCAAAAATACATCTTGCCTCTCCAACAGGTCATCTTAACCCGACTGTTCCAGCAGTTGTCTCAAGTATATGAGTCTGTTGACCTGGCCTTCGTGGAAAGCCTCGCGAGATTCCCGGATCCCTTCCAGATCTCTCGCGGGACTATAGAAAAGTTCATCATGAACGGAAACAAGAAGGGTGATCTCTCTATTCGCATGGATCACGCCACGGGGATCCTCAACTTCGACAAGGACGTCTTTGCCTCCTCAAAGGCCGTCCATGCTGGCTCGGCGGCTGGTTCTGCTGAGAGCCCGGTGGGGTCTGTGCAGCGCCTCCAAAGCACTCCTTCGGAGATTGTCCGCTCGCAGCTAAGCCGCCTTACGACTACCCTGTACACAACTTGTTTCTACGTTGACCCGTCTCTCCGCCAGCGCCAATTAGAGACCAGACAGGCTGCACTGGCCAGAGCCAAGGCTGGAGCCGAACAAGAACAACGCGAGACTCTAGCTCGTAAGGAGGTCATCCAGAAGCGAAAGGAGGAGGCTTCCGAGCTCCAAGCGAAGAGAGAGAAAGAGAAGGCAAGGCAGAAGCGACTCCAGGAGCAAGCGTTGGCAGAAGCCGAGGAGCGACGACTGGCTCAGGAGCAAAAGGATCGTGAGGAGAAGCGCCTTAAAGACGAAAGAGATCGCGTTCGCAGAGACGAACTCAAGAAGCAGATCGCTGATCTCAAGATCGGCCCGAACGCCATTGAAATCGACATCGAGAACATTGACGATTACGATAGCAACCGACTCCGTGCCATGAAGCTTGCCCAGCTCGAGCGTGAGAAGAACGATATCAATGAGAAGCTACGCATCACCGGAAAACGCATTGATCACCTCGAGCGTGCGTTCAGGAAAGAAGAGGTCAAGAAGCTTTCTGACGACTACGCCAAGCAGCGTGAGCGTGATCTGGCCGCATACGAGACCGTGAAAACAGAGACTCTAAAGGAATCGAAGGAGAAGCACGCCGAGAGTGTCGAGTTGAAGCATCGTCTAACTCGCATCATGCCTTACTACGAGTCTTTCAGGAAATCACTACACGATCGCCGTCGTGACGAGTTCGAGAAGCGTCAACGTGATGCTGAGAGGGAACTGGAGAAGCAAATCGCAACTCGCAAGAAGGAATACCGCGAGCGCAAGCTGCGAGAGAAACGGGAGCGAGAAGAGAAGGAGAGAGCGCTACGAGAAGCAGAGGAGCAGGCTGAAAAGGAGAAGAAGGAACAAGAGCAGCGCGCCGAGGAGAAGCGTCTGGAGCTAGCTAAACTGAAGGAGAAGCGAGAAAGGGAACGTCAAGAAACTCTGGAGAAGGTTGCCCTCCAGGAGAGACGAGAAGAAGAGGCGATGGCCAGGCGACGCCTCGAGAGAGAAAAGGCAGAGCCTATGTCATCCAGGCGCGAACCGATCGCCATGGATCGTACAGCCTCTAACGACCGACCTTCTGGCGCGCCGCGTCTCCCTCTAGCCGGCGCCAAACCATCCTGGCGTGACCGCGAGGCCTCAAGGAACGCCGCCGCTCCCGCCCGCCCGATTTCCGCTGCGGGCAGTAATGGACCGCCAAGCCGTACTGGTACTCCAATGTCGCGTACGGACTCCAACGAGCGCCCCTCGGGACCACCGCGTCTCCCTCTTGCCGGTTCCAAGCCGTCCTGGCGTGAGCGTGAGGCTGCTAAGCAAGCTCAAGCTGCCGGTGGTGCCGCAAGCGGTGCCAAAGACAGCGCGCCGGCCCCGGTTCCGGCACAGGCTCCCACTGAAACCCTGAAGCCCTCCGGTGCTCCTGGAAAATGGGTGCCCCGACGTCGTCAAAAGTAACAGGGTTAGGCATTGAAGGACCGGCGTTACGGGGGGTTTGGGTTTAGTATGTGACTCGCGTGTGACTTTGAAACACGGAGAGAAATGAAATGCCTTCGCACAAGTCGCCAATGCAGCCAGAGTCACATAGCAGACGAATGAGTCTACGGGTTTTCACTTGCCTGTGCCACCAACTGCTTGTGTCGTGAAGAAGACAGTTATTCAGTGCGTGGTAGATACAGAATGGTACCTATGCAAGTTTGAGAGAGGATGATCGTAATTGACTTCATTGATTATATTAATCAAATCCATCATTGAGAATCATTGCTGCTTTCACTATATGCGTAAGCGATCTCGAATTTCAGATGAAGTTCGCTTTTGTGTGATTGACTTATCATCGTATCCCAGTATATAAAAGTCGCTCATTTCTTTCTCTAGCTATGACGATCAGATAAGGTCGTTGACTTAGGGAGAAGGCAAAATCCACAACCATCTTAATCATCTTCCTCCCATTTCGGGGTATCTTGAAATTATTCATAGCTGTTTCGTGTTTCCAGCTTTATCGTCATCCATGCCATACAAAATTCAGCCAGGCCTCCTATCTATGTACCCAGGTAGGCTTTTCTCTTTCTTTATCTTACAGTACTACTTCCTAACGAATCCGCATAGTCTATGTTCCAGATTATGGGAACATGAACGGCGAGCTTGCTCGTCGGTTTTCAGATTAGCGACCCTAATATCCGCCCACGTATGTCGCTACGCCACGAGTATCTATTATATTCCGTAACGCTTCCTTCCTTTTCGTCATATATCCATGGACGTGTCTTGAAACTATTCCAGTGTCCGAGATGGTCCATTGGTTCGTGCTGTGTTTCATGGTTTTTAGACATCACCACGGGCTGTGCGACAATACCGGACTTCCCTCGTCCGTGTAGCGCGGGAGGGGATCGGCGCTGAATTCGGCCGGCCTCTCTTGCGTCGGCAATTCCTTGACGGGGTCGAAGCCGGACAGCGTGTACTCGGTGGAGAGCTCGCTTACAGGCTGGCCTTCTAGCTGCGCCTTTTCCGTTTTAACTATTTCGCCTTCTTCTTGCTGGCCCGGATCGGTAGGTGGTGGTGGTGGTGGTGGTGGAGCTCCGGCTTCTCCGTCTTTCTTGCGGCTCGAGTAGCCCTTGCCTAACCGGAAGGCAAAGAGTAGGAGCCCGCCAGTAATTAATACAAGCGCGCCGGCCCCTCCCACGGCTATTCCGGCTATGCTGCCCGTACTTAGACTGCTACCGCCGCCCCCTTCTGAGCCTGAGGCTGAGGTGCTCGACGGGCTGTCGGCTTCCGCTGCGGGACTGCTTCCTGCAGAGGTCGTCGTCGTCGTCGTCTCCGAAACGGTCGGCACCGATATATTCCATCCAGCGGAGAAAGTCGGAATCCCGGCGACCGTCGACGCCCCGACGTCGCTGCAGTATTGCGTATATCCAGATCTCAGTGTTCCTAGATACGGATGTTTAGTTCACTGGCATAATACAGGCGGCGGCGACGACAGTTTATAGTGGTATACATGCTACGTCGGTGTACTGCAAGCCGCTACGGCGACAGGCGCTACTCTTGGTGGTGCTATCAGTATGTAAGAGGACATAAAGTAAGCATTACGACAGGTTAGAAAAGATATGGGGGACAAAATAATTCGAGGGAAAGGGTGTTGGAGTGACAAGGGAGTAATCGATTACTACCGATTAGGTGTTGGTTTGTTGGTACTGTTGTTATATTGATTGATTGATTATTGATCCAAGTTCCAAGGTCATGGAATACAACTAAGCTACTTATAGGCAATTGGATTTGCCTCAATCGCCTCGTTGCCTAAGCAATCAGTTGTCGCGATTCCTGGTTGCCTTGCAGCCTTGTTTCCTGGCTGCCTCATTATACCAGATAGCCTCGTTGCCTTGTTTCCTTTGTCGTCAGTTGACGATGTCAACGATGTACCAACAAAGGGGGGCTAAGTGCGGGCTGATAGGGCCCCCCGGGAGGATCAAATAGCATGGCGGTAGTAACCCTAAACGAACGGCAGATATGGGTATATGATTTGACATAATCTGAACGAAAATTTCTGTAAAAGGTCAAGGTAGTAGTCGACATTGATTTTCGGTACGGGTTGGAGTTATAGCGTCTGGAAGGTGCAGATCATTGATCGGGTCGCGGAAAACTATGGCTACCTATCGAGTAAAAGAAAGGGGCCGGATGATCGTAGTACAGCCGGAGCACTACGCCGCCATGGTGCGGCGATTGCTCCATCCTCTCTACGCAACCCGGAAGACATGTATAGCAGAAGTCTCGGTATAGCATCAGGGCTGTAGAAATTATAGTCTCGTGGCGTCCAAAAATGTCTTGTGCAATTTATTCTCTAAGCAGAACACTGCAAGGTATCGGGTTCGAAAAGGGTATTGACCAGGATCGTACCGTGGCAGCTGCGTGGCTACACTAGTCGTCTGATGTATCATATCTGAGTAAAGGACAATATCAGAGAGAGCCTGTCGCTCTTCGTGCCCCTAGGGTTGCAATGGGGCTGCGAAGAGGCGGGGTCCGCACCAATAGTGACTGTATATATATGTTTATAGAAAGGGTTGCAGCTAGTTGCAGCATGCTGTAGCAATCATATATGTGATCACCAATGTTGTATATAGTTAAGTTAAATAAGGGATCGCTCTTGGAGCGTATTTCGTATGGAATATATCCATCTTTAAGTACCGAATCCTACCCGGTCGTCATCATCGCACGACGGCACCGAATAGGCCATTTATATCATCTAACAGCCGGTGTTCAGTCTATGTGAAACATCTCATGATTCGTGATAGATATTTTGTCAAGAAATAAGTAAAAGTATCTTGAAATTGGCTCGAGGCGAATCAGTCTTAATGATCAGACTGATACGGGACTGTTGCAAATCTTGGCCTCGATATGTGGGAGCAAGTGTGAATAGGAGATAACTCAATACAGTCAGTATTTATGGACATACATCTTATTTAAAGAAAGACCAAGTAGCTTTCCTTATCCTGTATTCAATTTTATTGCTCTCGCGGGCGGTTGTGGTCACCATAATAATGGGATGTTATTAATCAAGCTTCCTAAAATGAAGGTGTCAATCTTAACCCCCTAAACGTTAAGGTGACATTTTATTGATATAAACTCTCACGATTATAGTCACCCATGTTTATACATCTAAACAGTCGAGGAATAGACCCTCTATCCATTACGCAATTCGGGGTCTTAGAAGATACGGAAGACAACTTGCTCCTATTACAGGTACGTATATGTGTTATAGGTGTGATAATAGGACCTAGTGACTGTACTGGCTAGTCGTCGTTGGATAACATTTACGACCAAAGACTGAAACCACGAGATGGCAGATGAGTTAAGCATCATCATGACTCTGGGTCTAACATCGGAAACTGAGGTAGGAATTCAACTCTGTCAGCGTAGCTGCACAAACGACCATTTTGTCTGAGTAATGAGATTCAAAGGCTATAGCTTGCTTATTTTCTTATGTCCTGTATTCAGAGATGAGGTTCATGTTGTGACATTTTTTATATTTGAAGCATCCTTCATCACATTTCTAAATTTAAAATTATCGTCCAGGAGAACTTAGAAGCCATTTATAAGATCACCATTACCCCTATGACACTATGACTCCTACATCTTATTACAGCGGTAATGACACCGAGTTCGATATTAACGATATCCCCACAAATGCGGTTGTTGTGATCTTCACAAGCTGTCAAGGTAAGCAATGAATGGTTATAGTTTGTTTGTTGATATTGAGATATCATTAGATATTATGAGCAAGTGTTCATGGCTAAACTGTTGATGTTATACAGGAACATGGCCTACGAAAGGACTCGGAGCATTTCTACAGCAATATTTTCCGGCCGCATACGAGCAATACCGCACTCATTGTAGCCAATACTTAGATGATAACGGGCTTCTCACGAATGCTCTCGTTGGGTCATGTCATCTTAGTACGTTATCTGAAATACAATTTATTCTAACTGACAGCCAACCCCCTTTCCACTGTCAGATCCGTGGCAACTGACTGTGCTCAATGTCAGTTCACCCCCAACCTAATGACTACCTTAATAGCGGAGTCCCATTCATATATATCGCTTGCCTGTTTTCAAGCACTGGGGACAGCCACCGGAATTGGCTCGGCAAGAAGAAGGGCCGAGATAGAAAAGCAAAGGTCCTTGCTCAGACCGATAGCGCTTTTGCACAGTTGAAGGAAATACTCACAGGAAACGGTCTGCATACGGCTGCGGCGGCGGCGAGCCACTCGGCTGGAGAACGGAATGCGTATGGGATAGTACCAACAACGTACACGTACCAGACAGCGAGTGGCGGGAACACCAAGGTATTCGTGGGGCAGGAGAACGGGAAGAGCTTTCAGTTAGAGCGGAAAGACGTGAAAGAACTGATAGGAAAGCATTTCCAGGGTTGGGTGGGAGTCTTCAGGACGCTCAAGAAGAGAACCTGAGACATATTGGGTTAGATATTTGGCTGGATAGGTATTACTCTTAATTGTATCCCACGATACACTATAATTGGGTTCGTTCGGTGATATGCTCGTCTTCGTATCAAACAACGTGAGGTATGTTTCCCCTATCGAGCGTAGAGAACATACAATGGACGACTGTGATGAAAGAAAACCACATGATATTTACTTAGGTAGGTACAGTATGAAGTCGTTTCGTTACACGGTGACCTCTACTTTGTTATACAAAGAAGTACATCGAGTTACGGCTAGATATTGTTACCATTCGAACTTGCCAATGGCCATGCTACGAACTTAATTATGAGGGTCGCCATTCCCAAAGACTTAAAAATCAATCTATGATTAACCTAGGTAGTTAGTTAATAACCTAAAATGAACCACGGCAGCTGCACGGTAGGGACGTCTTTAAGTGTCTAATGCCCTGGCGCATTGTGGATCAGCTTAAGATTTCTTAAAATTTCCGAAATTAATATTCTTTTCCCTTCGTTGAATTTCACTTGGACCAGCTTGGTCAGCCCAGCCAGCCCAGGCCAGCCCTATCTGTGTATTGTCTAGACTGGTCGAATTGGGCCGCCCCGGTCTTAATGAGATGGCCAGAAGGAGACTCGAGTATGGGAGAAAGGCGAATGGGTCTTGCTATGGGGAAAACAGCATAAACACCGGCTATTCGATATTATGAAAATGCACCAAATGAATAACCTCTGGACCCAGATCTCGAGTTAACAATGACATCATCGTCGACGCTTCACGACATGGCGGGTCTGCCAACTGTCAAGTTCATTGTCTTTGTACACGAGTACCATTGCAACTACCTATAGACACCAATGCCGGGTTGCCTAGCTCGAAACCTGAATATTGGAGAAGAAAAGCTTCTCATGCTTCACAGCGTAATGGCTTTATCGTTTCTCGGGCCTATCCTTTGAGCTGGGAACTGTTTACTTGCGGAGGTTGGGCTCGTCCCTCGAGATAATCCCAAATATCCCCGATCTGAGCGGTGAACACCCAGAGGGACAGAGAGAAAGAGAGAAATATGCCGTGGTCGCTGTTCTTGCAACTGCTACAAGGATTCCTTTCGTCCAATAAGGATTGACCTTTATTTACACGTACGCCGTACGGTGCTCTTCGCTTCGTACATACATACATACATCTCGTACGACAGTCAACCGACAGAGCCAAAGAATCAAACATCTCACGCTTCTCTGGGCACCTACATACCAATAAAATCAGATTATATCGCAGATATGCAGGTCTCATATATGCGATACGACTTACGGCACTGCCATCTCACGTAAGCTGACGGCATTGACAAGACATTCATCTCTATTATTGTAGCTTAAACAGGAATATTGGGGTAACACAGCATGCCGTGTTTTGAACGCAGCAGCATCTCATCAACTTTGGTGTGAGAATACTGATAGTGAAACACCCTAACATAAACATAGGAAGCCACCTGTACTTCAAAATGAGGGAATACAGATAAACCAAAGGTATGTGTACCTAAGAAATGAAGCAGTTCGATTCCAACTACACTGTTCGTAGTTTACAATCCAGTATAGGTATGTTATATCCTGACGCAAGGCACAAAAAAACACAGAACTGCCACGTTGGGGACCCTGGACGCCGCCTTCATGCTATGCTAGGCCCCATCTATTTCTATGGGTGCCTGTTTGTTCAATCGCTCGCTAATCTCATCGAATGTCATTAAATTAATGTATTAGTCTCCAAAGGCTCCTTTATTTCGACCCCTTTTCAACAAAGAAAAACAAATTTTTTTAGCCTCCGCGTCTGAAGCTATGGCTGGTTCTGCTAAACGGACTCGGGGTCGGGATCGGGCTCGGTGCTCCACCTGGGGTAACCGGCGTCACCGCTTCGTGGTACACCACGTCAGCCGGCAGCTCAACAGGTAGCTCGACAGGTTGTGTCGGGATAGGCGAATTCGAATTCGCCCTGTGAGCATCCTCGGCGCCCAGCTCGGCTGCCAGAAGAGGGACGCCCGATGATCGCTTGTAGTTGAAGTCGTCGCCCTTCCCATTGTCGTAGTAGTTTCCTGGCAGCTCCTTCCACTCCCGGCTCGACTGTCCTAGCTCCACGGCGCCGAACTGCGTGTTCTGGTGCGCATACTCGCCGGCCGGCGACGCCATCGATGAGACGTAGCTGGGATTGACCTGGTTGTTCGAAAGTTCGACATCGTTGGGCGTTTTGTCTGCCGGAGGCGGAGTGGACTGTGCTCGCCGTCGGCGCGAGTACAGCCAGACGAACCACACGAGGATACCCAGTACGGCGACACCAAAGCCGATACCTGCGCCTAGAGCGATCCTCGTGCCTGTGGGGGTGAGGCCGGTTGCTGATGTTGGTTCTGCTGTTTCTGATGTTGTTGCTGATGTTGTTGATGATGATGTTGCTGATGGCGTGCTGGTACTCGACGACTCGGTAGCTGCCTCGGCCTGTGAATCAAACGCGTCCTTGGACACGGCGATCGTGACACCGGTACCGGCACAGTTATTGCTTAAGGTATCGTACACGGCGTCCAGATCGCTCGGGCTAGCTTTCGCCACGCACGTCGCCACATTGTAGACGAAGTTTCCCTGATTCCTACACAAGCACGAGTTCATCTGCTGCCCGTTGTTTCCCGTGCATTTGCTCTGGTCCGCCGCGTTGTTGAGGCATGATTGCGAGCCCTCCGGGTATGATGTGAAGTCGTTCTTGAATTGTGCCACCGAGATCTGTGTCTGCAGGGTGATGCTGAGGAGCAGCGAGGTCGGCAACGCCAGGAACCTCATCCTGTCGTCCCTCGTGGTGGAGGTTGCCGGGTAGTTTAGTCTTTTTCGAGCGGCACGACGTCTATAAGTTGATTCACAATCTCAAGATACCCAAGTTTTCAGTCACATTCGCCCTTGGCGGTGGGCGTCGTTGGTCCCGGATGATTTACGGATGAACACACTCACGAAAAGAAGGAGAGAAAAGGAAAACCGGACAAGAACTTCCAAGAGGGCCCATCATGGACGGGAGTGTACATTATGTAATTTGCTTTTTGATCAGCCTCATGGATGTGTTACCCAATAATAAAGAAGATCTTTGCATGATCGAAACAACGCCCCTGAGCTAACAAGACTGCTAGGCTAGGGCGGTCGGCAAATTATGAAAAAGGAACCAGGCAGCATTGAATTCTTCCGAATTACTACGCAGCATGTATATAGGTAGTACCATGCACGCCAAGTTTCATACCACTCCGCTGTTTAATTATCTTCAAAACTCTGACAGCAAATTTCGCTCTAGTCGTTGTTGACATTGCCCAATTCCACTCACGTTTGAGGACAGCCCACTGTGCCCATCAGCTCAGATATTCCAGGCCCCATCCCGGGACAGTCTCGCGCAAGGCCCCGTTCAATTTTGTCCATGCTACCTACCTCGATGGGGGGGCCCTGGGGGGGGGGCCTCAGTGCCGAGCGCCAATGAAATCCAAAGTCTCACCATGATCGGCAAACCCACCACGACCCCGTCGTGATTCGTTAGAGATACGCCTAGACTGTTTCCTAACGTTATGTTCGAAGCTAAAAGTCCGCAATACGAAGAAAAGTCGAACTATCCCTAACCTAGCCCGTGGGTGATCAACAGGTCAAATGCGGAGGATGTTAGAGAAAGAGGGAAAATGAAGAGAGAGAAAAAGCAAAAAGATCGTACACGTGTATCTACACTCATATGCTGCTGCGGCATCGCGTCTCCGCCGTTCTACCAACAACCTAAACACCAACCTCCTTGCGTCCGCCGACCGAGTTCCGGATCCAACAAAATCTTCTAATCCAAGGTACGGATTAATACACGTTTTGCTTTTTTTAATGTATTTGTTCGGTCTCGCTTTGACTTGAATTTTGTTTTTATTTGATTTCCCGACTTGAGGATTATTTGGATCGAGGCTCAAACGTTGCGGTGCCAACGCCTCCGCCGCTAGGGCTGCTGTTGGGTCGTTGTGATTCGCTGCTGGGTAGCGAATAGATTCTTGTTTGAAGACCGCGACTGTGTGGTCTGGGGCAGACTGCGAAACTGCCTTATGGGATTGGTGAGGTGAGATTCATATCTGACGTCGTCTATATCGTATTTGCCAGACATCGTCATCGCCTTAGATGCAGCGTGATTCAAACAGTTTGTTCACACGGACCCAGCAAGAACGGCATCACCGAGCCGAAAGTCTGTAAAAATGAACTATCCACCAAGACAACTTATCTATTAAACCTTGCTTTATTACAACGATATTACTATGATAGACGAAATTTAATATATATTACTTTGGATGGTGTTTCTTGAAATAAATTCATTGCTTTAAGAGGTTTCACTTGATCGAGCGGTGGGTAGTACGGGCATATATAAACTAGCTTCAGCCTCAAGGGTATCAAAATCATTGAATACTATCTCACTCAGCCTCTCAAATAAGCCGAAGCAGCACGATGAAACGTTCCAGTCATAAAGATGTATATACTTGCAATAGGGAGTATCTAGGTCGTAATACGCATTCCTTCCACCCAACCCTCAATCCTCCTTCGGGTAATAGCAACGTCAATAACAACGTGTACGCCTATATAGGTGAAGCCTGCATGAGATGGGAAGAGCAAATCATTTGAGCCGGCATCCAAAGTGGCAAACTTTGACGCGTTTTGCTACCTAATTCAAGAGCCGAAAAACTCCATCCATGAAGCCAGGTGAGAATATACGTGAGTATTTGCCTAATTTTTTTTTCGAGCCGACCTCGTCAGTTCCGTGACAAACAAAGAAGAACCCATAACCGCGGGGATAATAGTCGTTCGAACGTGATAAATTCGACATCGCTGAAACCGACGTCTTGATATCGTATAAGGGCAAGGAAAAGCTACGAAGATGTAGCATGTACTATATGTCGAGGGGTTGTTGGTATGCTAAGATTTAGTGGGTGGGTGAGCGACCTCCCAAGTCGTCCCCGTTGATTCCATTGGTGGGGAGTCTGTCTGGAGATTCCTGGGTGCCCTGGATGCCATTGACTAGTGCCGTACGCGGCGATCTGGCGATCGGAGATAAGTTCTCGCCGGCGTATTCTAGAGGCTCGTTGGACACCATGCTTCGGGGGGTAGGATGAGACCCGTTAATCATAGCTTGTTTCTGTTGATCGGTGAGAAGATGTGAGAGACCCTGCTCGATGCATAGACGGGCGTAATCGGGTTCGTCTGGTGTGACTCTGATAAGTCCACCTCTTCTTGGAACTCGATGCTCCGGGAATGGGGTTTTGCTTGGTCGGTATTTTCCTGGTAGCTGTTCACCCACTAGCTGTCCGTTTATGTAATACTTGGACCTTGGCGCAAAGCCACCTCGACTCATGCCATCGGGATCCTGTTTCCATTTGTTTGGAGTACTGAAGGTCTGGAAGGCAGATTCATGCTCTGGGAGTTCGCAGTAGCAAATCGAGAGCTTGATATCGCGAAGATGAGGTACGGTGGGTACAACATGGAGGAAATCGGATTGCTATTCCAAAAGTCAGTCTCACTTTAACGGCATTGGTCATATTATGAAATTCGATAAACTTACCTTGACAAAGAACATGTCCGTCTCGAAGAAACACTTTGCCGCCTCGCCACGAAGATATTCAAGCCGACTGTAGCCAATTGTATGAGGATCGTCGCCATAGTAGTCAGGCATTTGTGCACCAAGGTGATAGAGTTTGCCTGCCGTTAGAGCGTATCTGTCTTGCTCGAGACGCCAGATAACCTTTTTGGCTATGTACGATGCTGGGATGCGCTCCCATGCGGCATCTACCGATTGGTTAGTTATGATCACATCCTCGAGGTAATCTTTCAGTGGACTCACATCTGGAGAGCGAGGTATCCTTCTCGCCCAAGAGCAGGGCTACTTGGGTATTGAGTAGCCACTGCTCGCGTGCATTTGCCTCGCCAGTTGCCGATGGTTTGATTGTATCGTATCGAACTCCTAATGCCTTGACAAAAAGCTCGGCTATATCCTTTTGCTTCGGGTCCGGACAGGCGTCAAGCCAGCGTAATAGGGGAGGTAACTTCGACACGCGGATTCTATCCATTTCTTCCTGTCGAGCTTGCTCCGCACGCTTGCGCTCTTCTTCCTTGCGTTCTTCTTCCTCTCGTAGGCGGCGAGCTTCTTCGGCAGCTCTTTCGGCAGCTTCTCGTTCGCGACGAATTCTTGCTTCTTCTTCCAGTCGTTTGTTCTCTTCCTCCTTTCGCTTCGCTTCCTCTTCTTGCCGTTTCCTTTCCTCTTCTTGTACTTTCCTTTCCTGCTCCTCTCTCTGCTTTTGCTTCTGCTCCTCTTCAAGCCGGATTCTTTCCTCGTCTTCTTCCTTGCGCTTTTTCTCTTCTCTTTCGATGCGAATACGCTCTTCTCGAAGGCGTTTCTTCTCAGCCTCTTCTTGTCGCTTGGCCTCTGCTTCTTGCTTCTTCTTCTTTTCTGCTTCTTGGCGTTGCAGCTCAATTTCTTTCTTCTTTGCCTCCTCGGCAGCAATCACCTCTGCCTCGGCTTGACGTCTCTTTGCTTCCTTGCGCTCACGCTCGACCTGTGCTTCTGTTTCTTCAGCATGTTGCACCTGGGGGGCATCGCGCATCTCGGTGTCAACATCTTCAGAAGCTACAGTGATGCTAGCTTTCTCCAAGGGACTCGCCTTGTCCAACTCTCTACGATCACGGCTGATCTTCTTAGCTTTAGAGGTTTCTTTGCGGTCGGATTCTAGAGGTCGCTGTCGTTTAGCAGAGTCACGTGATGCATCTCGTTTCTGTCGACTCTCTGGCGAAGGAACTTGTAGTTGGCGTCTGTCCTTGCTGTCCGTGTCTAACTTTCGTCGTTTGATAGGAACCTCGCCATCGTCTTTGTCTCCGAGTCCATGACGAGGCGGCGTAACACTAGATCGGTGCCTCTTGCCCGGACCTTCACCTATAGATAGCCTATCATTAGACTCGTCTCGCTTAATAGCCTTGGTTCGATCGTGGTATTTCTCAGAGGGTCGATCAGGTCGCTTTTCTGACGCGTCATCGTTTTTTGCATCGGTAGTAGAATTGTTTGACGCCATGCTTGCGCGTCGCTGCTTTTCTCGGTGTCCCTTCAGATCTTTACCTGAAATGAGCTTCCTGCGTGGCTTTACAGTTTCGGTGTCAGATGAGCCACCAGCGAGGTCCGAGTCAACCAATTTTGACTTTGTTGGTTGGGATTTAGCTACAGTAGGAGAGACTTCACGATCAGAAGTGGCAAAGCTTGAAACACGGTCTTCCTTCTTAGGGCGACCGGGTCCGCGCTTCGAAGTTTGTTCATCGTGATTTCCCAAAGAAAGTGAGCGTCTCTTTTCTTTGGGACTACCAGAAGCCTTAGAAGAGCTCGCCTTTTTCTTGGGTTCAATATCTCGAGAGGGGCTTGATTGCCTGCGCTTATGTGATCGAGCGGCTTCCGAGTTAACTTCGTTGCGGTTGGCACGTCGAGATTCTTGGTCGTGTTCATGATCACGGCTCCGCTTTCCAGGAGACTTTGTCTTAGAACCTTTTGGCACCTTCTTATAATCGTCGTAAGCGTTCTTCAAGAGGTGTTCCTCATCCTTCCAAACAGGTCCCTCGCGACGTCTAGCTATCTCGTAGTAAGTCTGGCCCTTGTAACGACGCGTCGGATCAAAATTAGAAGCGTTGAGTAAGAGCTTAATAACCTCAATATTCTCACCGCCGATCGCAGCGAGCATCGGTGTCCCATATTCCGTCGGAAGACTGGGGACTGGACGTGGATCAGGGTTTGCACTGCCTAAGGCTAGGAGGAGTTCAACAACAAGGCTATGACCACCACGAGCGGCGTTGACTAAAGCTTCGGGGTCGTCGCAGCGCTCTTTGACTTGGAGCACACGGGTCACCGTCTCGTTATCACCTCGTGCTGCCGCCTGTCTGAGTGTCTTGTCGTCAAGATTCATATAAAGTAAGTGGTTGCTGGTCTTTGTCGAACGCACTGCACCACCGCGACGTTGTGCGGCTAACGAGCTGCTGCCTGGCGCTGTGGGTGAACGGCGAGGACTCTCAGGTCCGTGTGAGGAGAGAGTATCCGGTACATCGTGAACTTGATGGTCTTCAGAAGTTCGGCGTAGTTCGCCCACTTTCTCTCTCGCCTCCCTCAATGCGGCTCGAATTTCTTCCGCGTTCTCCAAATCATCGGGTACTTTCTCTAGCGGTTCGTGTCCTTCCGCATCCGCCTTGCGGGGATTCACACCGGCTTTCAACAATAATTTGACAACTGCGAGGTGGCCATTTTCTACAGCATCAAGAAGTGGTGTCTCTTTATCGCTATTTCGACAGTCCAAATTGCATCCTGCGTCAATCAGGAGTTGCACAATTTGTTCATGGCCATTTAGCGAAGCAACTTGGAGTGGTGTGTTTCCGGCGTAATCAGCAAAGTTCAAATCTTCATGTCGTTCTGTCAATCGCTTCTTAGCAGTGTCGTATTCGCCTTTCGCACAAGCCTTTGCGAGCAGGGTCTGCCCATGGTTGTCAACGTGCTTTTTGTGAGCCGGCATCCTTGCGGGTGACACCGTCGACTCGCCGGTGACAGGAGTAGCAATGCTTCTTAACTTAGAGCTCCGGGGGTGCGGGCTTCCGCTGGCAGAAGAATCATCTGAGTGATAATCTGTGGGTTGAAGGGGTGCGGGTATGCGTCTTTTCTTGGTGCTAAAACCATTCGAAGACTGAGACGGAAGTTGAGAGGAAAGGCTACGCCGGTGAACACGCGTGTGAGGTGAGGGGGATTGATTTCGTGTATTGTTATTGTTATGTTTATCTTGGGTTGCCCTGGTAGCTGTTGTTGATTTTGGATCTCTTCCTCTGGTACCGCCAGCGTGGTCAAGGCTTGCGTCCGAAATTCGTGGCCGGCGTGCCTTGCGCGACTCGCCTTCATCATCAGATTCAGCTTTAGGCGCCTTACGTTTACCAGTTAACAACCTGTCTACAGACTTCGACTTGTTCTTGATATGGCCTTTGGATGACCTGGATTTGGACGATTCGGATTCGGATTCAGAATGTGCATCGCCTGGTCTGCGATGTTGATGGATCTGGTCGTGATTGCTGCGACGATGGGGAGGAGGAGACGCAGGAGCAGAACTAAGCCCACTCGACGCATCTTTATTTCGCGATTGTTTCTCTTTCCCAAATGCTCGTTTCTTCCTTTCCAGAGAGGAAACAGCAAGGTCGGAAGGAGCACCTCCGTTACGATCACCATCTTTATCATCCTTCGAATGCCTTCTTGGGGGTGGTAAAATATCATCAATTTCGCCATCGCTCCTATCTTCGTGCTTAATCACCTTTCGTGGTTTCGACGGAGAGATAGCCGACAGAACGATTGTCTCGGCATCTGAGTTCTGATCAGCCTCAGCATCATCATCCCGCGCGCCATATACTATCGTTGCAGGACGCGAATCTTTGGATACGGAGGAGTTTTTAGCGGTCAGAGGAAGTTTAACGTTATTCGTCGTGGCGTTACTCGCTGTCACCGTCGGCTTGGGATCATCAGACTCGGCGACTCCCCGCTTGGGAGAAGCAGCCTGTTTCGTGTTTGTGGACTCGACAGCATTCTGCGCATCCATAGCATTCAATTCATATACCGAAATATTATACAGTACACCATCATGGCCACTCGTGGGTGACTATAGGGAAAAGAAGGATTCGTATTTGAGACGCTGTGTACGGACTTGGCGAATATGGACTACTTTACGATGATACGAGGGGGACGAGGGACGAGTAAAACGGTCGGTCGCGGGTCAAATAACTCAATGAACGGATGAGAAAAGGCGAATTCGGACGGTCTTGAAATTGGAGCAAGTGGACACTAGGTGACTAGATAGGTGGAATTTGTGAAAAAAGAGAAGAAGAAAAGAGTAGATGTTTGCTAATATATCGCTAATGAGAAGTAAGTCGCGGATACCTAAATGACCATCGCCAATTTGTAAAATGGGAATAATTTTTTGGAGCTGGAAACTATTTGCAAAAATTGCATGACACGGTTGGAAGGATGTAGCAACCAAAGCAGTTTAAGGGGAAATACAAAGCTAGCAACAATAATAATAATAGTACGTAGTATGCTAGGTTAGGTGTATGGGATGAAATGGGAGAGAGAGTACGAAGAAATAATAGGTAGTAACATCCCAATACACTTTTCGTAGTCCTGCAGTAATAGATAGACAGATAGGTAAGGCAGGTTTATTGGAAAGCGCATAACGAAAGGAAACGACACTAAGGACTGGAAGGCAGGCCAGACTGTGAACTGCCTAGACAAAAAAAAATGATAATATCGTATGTACTCATCAATACATAGATACTTCCGGGTAGACTAAGGACAAATATAGACTAGTGCATTACTCTAGTGTGGTAACACTAGGACTGTTTTCCTTGCGCAGCCAGTGAAGATCAATTTCAGAGATCAGTCTAACCAGCTGTGACTTCCTCTGATTGGTTGTCTATTTGAATACGGATGGGTCGAGTGGCCGGTATTTCCGCAAATTTTTGCAGTAGTGAGGTGAAGGGTTTTTGACTCTTGAGTCTTGACTTGCTGTTCGCCCCCCGACAAGCGGCAACCCCTGCTTTATTTTGCCCTGCTTGTCCTACTTGCCTTCAATTTGAAGTGCTTGTGTCTCTGCTTACCCTGTTTCCGCCCCTCATCTCCCCATTTCTTTCCAAGCTTCTCTCTCCTGCTACTCGCTGAAAATTCTCTCTCTGAACAGGGCTCCATTATTGATTGTCACTAATAAACTGCACAATTCCATTCCTTCACAACCTGATATTCTTCTATGTAGCAACACAAGCAGCAACAGCAACACAGGCAGGGCAGGCAACGCAGCCCGACACGGGTCTGACCACACACACACACACACACACACACAACACACACACAAATTCACTTCTTCCATTCTCTCTCCTTTCCTTTTAAAACGGATGGTCTGCTCAACCCACCTTCTTTCCTTTCCTGATAAGCCATCCCGTGCTGATCGGCTCCCGTCCCAAGTCCATGAATCTCGTCTATCCAGCTTTCTATCTCAAACGAATTCGATATTATTGATTCACAGCCCCAGCCTTACATACATGTTGTTGTCTGTGGATTAGTTACCTACACGTGCGGATCGTATTTCGTCTTCGATGGCATGGCGTTTCGATACATAATATTCTGACTAATCTCGCAGTGGAATAAAAAAATAAAACCCCTGGAAACCACACTGCATTTCACTGCATTTAGGCATCCCTACGCTGACGCCTAATTCGCCAAATCTCGATAGTATTACAAGTACAAGCACCTACTTAGACACACGATTTTGAAGCAGAAATCCACCGGACTCATTGGTGACCACCCATCATGGCTAACAATTCAATGAACTCAATCATCGCGAATCTCTCGCTTCCTAACTCCCTCGAACAAGTTCGGATTGCAAGTTTACCCCCGGCGGCTTACTACATCTCGGATTTTATCACGCACGAGGAAGAGGCGATGATTTTAGACAAAGTGCGGCCACAATCACCCTCAAGACGTTATTTTTAGTAACCGCCACCTAACCTTGCGCAGATAGCATCCGCGCCGAAGCCGCGGTGGAAACAACTCACTCATCGACGACTACAGACCTGGCCATCTGATCTTATAAATAACAAACTGATGGACGCCCCCTTGCCTGCCTGGTTACACGATCCGATCGTGCCGCGTCTAAAATCTATTCGACTTTCGGAAAGCCCCGACTCGTCCGATATATTTTCCGACAGCCTTCATCAGACTCCGAATCACGTTCTGATTAATGGTACGTGTAAAAGTGTACCCGCGTCGAGCTTCGATGCCTTCTCGGTTTCTTCACTGGCACCGCATTTTTGTTCTCGTCTTCGATTTTGCCATCATGTTCACCTACCCGAGAAAGTGGCGCTTTAGAACGTAGGATCTGGTGTTCTAGTCCTGGATGTTAATCTGTATTCAGAATATCCTCCCGGTATCGGAATAATGCCTCACAAGGTAAGAGAGTAGTATTCATGGAGTTACCGTGATGGACTGCTCATCCTGATGTAGGACGGAGCTGCGTATCATCCCGTCGTATGTACTGTGAGCCTTGGTGCAAGTCTCTGCCTCAACATCTATAAATCCAAAGATGACGGCACTTTAGATCCTAATCCAGTGTGGAGAGTATTGCAAGAACCTCGAAGCTTACTCATCACCACCTCTGCCTTGTACACGGATTTCCTCCACGGCATCGCGGATATCACGGAGGATGTTGAGCTCTCAGAGGGCACGGTTACGAACTGGAATCTCCTCCGATCACCGGACGACTTTGCAGATGGCAGTAACATACGAAAAACCCGTACCAGCTTGACGTATCGAGATGTGATGAAAGTATCGAAATTGGGAGGCAAGCTTGGATTTTTACAGAAAAAGTAATGCTCTCCGGCAGATCCGACTTCAGAAAATACCGGGGATCATTATCCATTTGCCCTGCACCCTTTCGTGGCCGAATCTTTCAATATACCACTTCTTAGTACCCTTAGCAGTAACACCAAGATTCACCGCAACGAACAACACGGCGCATAACAGCGTCTTGTTGTACAAATGATCCTTGGGTGCTGCCACTAGTGCTAGAGAAAGATACAATGCGCATTCACATGTGTAGTGTGGGCACACCAAATACTGGAACAGGCCGTCGCTTGGAAGTGAATACTTCTGCAATCGAGACAGATGGCTGTGACACCTGTATTGCGCGATCCACGAGGATAGGAACATAAGGACCCCGAAACCCATTTTGAGTGAAGGTGCCTCGATATTGAAGATCATTCTTTCGGATGATTGAATCGAATCTATGCGACTACTTTTTAGAAATGTGCAAAACAGGGAGACGCGGCGGTACCTACTAGATCCTTCAACCCAGATGGAAATATTTGTGCAGAAATAAAACGCCATGCCTAAGAGCCAATGGATAATCCACATCTTGGAAGATGAAGGCCGGATGACGGCCACGTATTCATAAAAACGTCTAGCGCCTTGCAGGCACATGAGGATCCACACAATAATGATTTGATTCGTCGTCATTGAAGTTCTCTCGCTCGATGCTTGGTTCCTGACGATGAGCTCCATGATCGTTCCATGCCGAAGAAACTGATCTGCCCAGAAGACGGAGCAGGATATGGAAAGAATGTAGAAGTGAATGAACCATGAATGAGGGATTTTTCCAACAGCCGTCACCCAGCTAACAATTCCGATGAGTGGCCCATTGTCGCCTTGCTTCTCCCCATTGCTACTCGGCACGTCCCCGACTGAGTTTCGAGCGCCGTACTGAGTGAGCAAGCTTTGTATGGACTCGGGGGTTGCCGCGATAGCCGATACAGTCGCGGCTGCAAGGACGTAAAAAAGTTGGCAGTACACTGCTGGACTTATATCGGCTGCATAAACAAGCAGATCCGATGTCGACATCTTGAAGCAAGGGAGTCAGCTCTCTATGCTTGGTGTCAACACTGAGTTGAATAGAGGAAAAAAACATGTGAAGTGGGATTTGTGGTGCTTTCGTGTATTCGTATGAATGCACCAAGAGGGGTTCTTTATTGATGAATATGCAAATAAGCGATTGGCCCGCTTGGGCATCCGAAGACTGCTATCATTTTTCCACTTGATCAGACATTATATATTTGAACGTTAGATGAACAGTCTTTTTATATATACTAGGTAGGAAGCTCATAGGTTGTAGAAGCTACACCCTATGAACGTTTCTCGTCTCCCCTTGGTCATGGATCCGGAACACTATTAAAGACGAAAAGGGGACAAGGGGGGAGGCCGCAAAATTTCATAGAAGCCTGTCTTGAAACCGCACCCAACGAAAGCCAATATATATATCAGATAAGCCACTCAGCCAGAAATTTTGCCGCGTGTACCACTATTCTCTTTCATATTACACGCGGCAAAGGCATCCATCACCTTTCTATGGGTTCGGAAAGAAGGGCTGCCCGGCTTCGCAGCCGTGATCCTCGTTCGGCCCAAAGTATCTCTCATCCAGGAACTTCCACCACATCCATATAAAGGCCCAGCTCTTCCTAGTTGCGTGGTTGATCATCCACGTCCGCTTGTCCCGACTTTCTCTCGTGAGCTAGAAGAGCGGCGGTTCTATCTTACCGCTGTCGATCAGTGACAAGTTATTGACCTTCCCAGCTAGGTATATAGCGTCCATTTTCTTTTCTTCGGTTTACAGTACGCGTAGGAAGGTCTGGGGTCAATGTTCGTATGCCTCCATCCAAACACGATGTCCACTATCCCAGTCTTCCAGCTCCATCAGAAGCAGCCAACACGAGGCAAAACTGAACTGCGCGAGGGCGGCATACGAACTCCCAGTCTATGACACCGATGACTTATGCCCTCATCGAGGAATACGTTAGCCCGCCTAATAGCTTCGGAGAACAATCTAGACCTGTCATCTTGGTTTAGCATCTTAGCCATGAGGCGCTTCTCGATAACGACGTTCCGGGATAGCTGACGAGCTGTGTCCTTATCGCGGGCGTCGTCTTCCTATTCCACAGCATCGTCATGCTGAAATGCTAGCTGCGCCATGTGCATATCGGCGAGAGTATTGTACCACTCGTCCACGGGGTCGTAGGTTTGGGGTGGCAGGACCCTTAGTGGTACGTTAATATGCACGATTGTATCGTTCATATTTGGTGTCAGAGGACGTCCCTTGACAGTACGAAAACTCTCGCCTTCTTTCTCGACGAGTGAGCCTATTCGACCAAACTGCAACTTCGATAGCTGCAGCGGGGATGTTGGCCATATGGGGGTACCTATCCCCCCTTATATGTTGCATGCATTATTTTGCTGGACCATCTTTGTGTTTCAGTATTAGTTTCACGACGAGGCGGTACATCTCACTTGTGCGAGTTGGCTTCTTCCAGTTGTCACTCGTTTCCCCGAGTTCTATCATACACTGTTGTCTTTAGACATAAGAAAATGCCTGGACTTCGCGGTCGTTGTGTTATACGTGATGTGGACCCGCCTCGAAAATAGATGAGATCGATGAATTACGGTTTCAATAAGAAATATCCCCAGTCAAGTTCAACGATCATGAAATGCATAAATATTATTAGTAAATGGAGAATAATACTGTGTGAAACAGATATTGATGTTCTAGATTTATATATTTCACTCTTAATTCCTCAGACCACAATCTCTAGTTAACAATGATCAGGCGGAATAATGTGCGACTGTATCTAGGCCAACAATTGGCGCAGTAGCTATATGGAAGTGCCTTTTCATATTACGATGAATTTACTAAAGCCATCCTAAGGAGAGTGTCAGGCTCAAACATTCGCGGTTTTCTCGCCGGTTATCATATATTCACAATCTGTTGATATATCATCAGTCACATATTAAATCACATGAAAGAGGTGAGTCGAGGATTAATGACCATGAGCTCGAGTAGGGGTTTAAATTGTGTCTGTACCTTAAGTCCTTGTTGCTTGGTGTTCGCCATTTGACTTGCTTACTTGACATGGTGGATAAATTACTACTTAAAGAGTAAATAGTATCCCTTTCCCTACGCCTTCTGATATCAACAGCTTCCAAATAATCGACAATGGGGAAGAGTGGACGAGCTGCGAGAAAGCGACTGAAAATCAAGGGAGCGACGAATTACCTAATTCCAAGGAAAGCAGGAATCAGACAGCAATCTACCACATTTTTAACTTCATACTCTACTGGCTGACACATCGTTAGCTAAGTATTTTGAGCCGAGTTATTCTCAACATTGAAAAGAAACACTTATATCTATGTATGCATTATGTGAGGCTATTCGTTTCAAAGCTGGCGGAGAGTGTGTAAAGCATTACTTGAAAAGGGCGCCGGCAGATTTTCCATTTCGATCTTATTGGCTTTGGGTTGTTCAAGGAGATGGTTAACCAACCCAATGATCAGTAAAGAGTCACTACGAAAACAAAGGTCGATTTGGTCTTATGGGTATTTCGGTTCGAACAACTCGTGTATATCAAGTGGAATTTCTCGCTTAGGCTTGATACGTTTAATTAGCACAATGTCGAGATAGCTGCCATCTATATCAACCACAAGGCGAGAGCCCTCTTATAGTGGATTCAAAAAAGGGGGTGTCGAGATCCCTTGAAAGGGGGCTCAACAACAGGCAATCTGGATTAGGTGACAATACTTAGGTTAATGACTCTAGGATTTTGAGTAAGAAGCGGGCGTTAATAGAACTTGATTTTTCATTTTACTTACCTGCCTGTTTAGGGAGCATATCAGTTAGCTTGGGCTTTCTCCCACGCATAATATTTACAGCCCAAGTTCGAAGTTGCCGTGATTTCGTAACAGTGCTATATTAATAAAGTAATATACATTCATATTGTAGCTCAGCGTATAATCAGGATATTCCACGTCCGAACCGAATATCCGTTAAATTTGCGAACGTATATGACATTACGTATTCGTTATGCTTTACACCCGACTGCACTAATGCTCAACACTCATATAGTTGGAAGGAAATATAAGTACAAGGATAAGTGTGAAAACTACGAGTCAAGGCAATAATGAGCCGGTATGATCAATGCTATCGTTGCTTTTATTGGGTAGTTAAAACAGATAAAGATGAGCGGGCTTACGAGGCAACACAATATCCACACGAATAATCTTTCTGGTGTTTGAAGTCTAGCTTTTCAGGTAACATTATCAACGAGAAGGTAGTTTCTTTATAATGGTATTACTCAATCATGACGGACCCGTGATGAAAATAAACATAACAATGGTTTGCTAAAGCTTCATTGCGCAGTGTTCCCACACCATCTTAACTTGCTTTTCCGCATGACCTTCAATTATATTCCACACTAAGAGTGTTGTTTTAATTTCAGGAAAACTTCTACTCCTTTGTTTAGATGAGTTGGTGTAATGCTAGGGGGGGCTTTCCCGTGGCCACAAATTTATGTCTCCTTGCATGATAGGTTGATATTCTAGTTTAAAAGATTATATTATTCAAACTCTCCCTTGCTTCTTTGTGTCTCTGTAAGTATGATCAATCCTGAACGCCTCATTTCTACCTAGTTCCTTCATTCGTGAATACATCTCGTCTATCTCATGTCGATTATTTGTAAAAACTTTGTATGCTGAAACCAACTGGAGCTATATATTTAACTGTCGACACGAAATTAACATCCATTGCCGGAATTGCTGGTAATTAGATGGAGGATATTTTAAAATTATGACAGTCCTGTTCAGAGTATTAATGGCGATGAGTTGAACTCGAAGTATACCTAGAACTGCTAGCAACATACCTACATATTCTTGCAACTTACTATCTTATTGTGAGCAGTTTAATATGATAGCTGTTGAATTTATACACTCCCATAGATGTAAGGTAATAATACTCATGTTACCATGCATCAAAGACGTCTTATAATCAATGCTCGCCACACTTGAGGAAACCCTCATCTTTAAAATTAGCATATAAACATCCATTCGCCAAGTTTTAAGGGTTCAAGATGTTCTTTGACACGAAAAGCATTCGAGCAAATCTCTTAGCAAAGACCCAAGCTGAATAGACACCTCCTTAATCATGCATAGTTCTTGATCACGTTTTGAAAGCACGCCAAAACTTCTGATACAGCTTGGAAATATGTACATTATATATCATGAACCTGTTAATGTATTATGTTTCGGCTGCTGTTAAAATCAAGCAGGAAACTACCATAAAAATAGGGAGGTGTTTTTGCTAATAGAGGTTTGACTTATATGACTATATCCGGTTATTCAATTATCACGGAGTTACAGATGGCCAGTATATGGCCAATGCACCAAAACCAATAGCTCACATACATTATTAGGTACTAGGTAGATTGCGAAACAAAGAAACATGTAAACGATTTTGAATTCAACAAGTTTACCAGCTGGAAAACCAATTCATCGTATTGATATTATTATACTAATATCGTATAAGGGGAACTATCTCAGGAAGGTCTTACTAAATACACACAGTTATATAAGTCACCGGAAAAAGTGCGGCAGATTACGGAGGTTGACATCACCGGCTAGAAAAAAAAAATAGTTGTAAGGCGATTATTCAATCGGCCCCACTAAACTAACGAGGCATTGAAATTCTTAGCAACATTGAACCCTCTCTATCTCTACCTAAACTTCATTAATAAAAGACTAATAGAAGGAACTCACGCACTCACCGACACTCTAGATACAAGCAAAGTTGCATCTTGCTGAAATTATCAAAATGTCGACTACAGTGGACAAGGTAAGTTGTTTGAACATTCCGTGTATGAGTAGCAGGGTGCTGACCTTTTCGTAGATAAAAGAGATCGAGTCTGAAGTAAGTGGATTTCATTCTTTGACATAGAGGTATATGGGATGTTACTAAAACTAGTACTTGATAGATGGCTCGGACTCAAAAGAATAAGGCGACTTCGTTTCATCTAGGCCAACTAAAGGCAAAGTTGGCGAAACTGAAGCGAGAGCTCCTAACTCCGTCATCGAGTGGTGGAGGTGGTGGCGGTGCCGGCTTCGACGTTGCCAGAACCGGTGTCGCCAGTGTCGGTTTTATCGGCTTCCCGTCCGTCGGGAAGAGTACTCTGATGAGTAGATTGACTGGTCAGCATTCCGAAGCTGCGGCGTACGAGTTCACCACCTTGACGTCTGTCCCCGGACAAGTCATGTACAATGGTATGACATTTACAACCTTCTCCTTTCCCCCCTATCCCCCTATCCCCACCCTCTCAGCGTCCACTCTCTCCCCCTCCATCTCTCTGGCTAGATTTATTGTGGGTTACTCATCTGACAACGCGTCGTAAAGGAGCTCCTTTGCAAATGATCGACCTTCCGGGTATTATCGAGGGAGCCAAGGACGGAAGAGGTCGTGGTCGTCAGGTGATTGCTGTCGCTAAGACTTGCCACTTGATCTTCATCGTACTGGATGTAAACAAACCCTTGACGGACAAACGAGTCATCGAAACCGAATTGGAAGGATTCGGCATTCGTATCAATAAGGAACCGCCAAATATTACCTTCAAGAAGAAGGACAAGGGTGGGCTTAATATTACAAGTACCCAACCACTAACCCACATCGACCATGACGAAATCAGAGCCGTAATGGCCGAGTATCGTATCAATTCAGCAGACATTGCGATTCGCTGTGATGCCACTATTGATGACCTGATCGACATCCTGGAGGCCAAGAGCCGTAGCTACATTCCTGTCATCTACGTCCTCAACAAGATTGACGCAATCAGCATCGAGGAGCTGGACCTGCTCTATCGAATTCCCAACGCGGTGCCTATCAGCTCTGAGCATGGGTGGAACGTCGATGAGCTAATGGAGGCTATGTCAGTCTCGAACCCCCTTACGAAAGCGTGTAAGCAGACACATGGCTAATCTCCTTTTTCCTGCAGGTGGGACAAGCTAAAATTGGTCCGGGTTTACACGAAGCCAAAAGGGAAGATGCCGGACTATTCATCACCTGTTGTGCTCCGTTCCACCAGGTGTACAATTGAGGACTTTGTAAGTACCTCGCCTCGGCAACTTTTTTGACCGGTATAGACCCGCTGACCAATGATCCTCAAGTGCAACGCAATCCATCGGAGCATCGTCGAGCAGTTCAAGACCGCCGTGGTCTACGGAAAGTCTGTAAAGCACCAACCTCAACGCGTGGGGCTCGCTCACGAGCTGGCCGACGAGGACATCGGTATGATTGCTTGCTAAAGCTGACCTTTTCAAACACATTCAGGATATCTCGGATGCTAACCTCACCCGTTTCAGTTACGATTGTCAAGAGATGAGTGGCTACACTTTTTGGAAAAGGGGTCGGGATCCTCATGCGTCTTCTGGTCCACAAACAATCGTTAAGGATGTCGAGCCCTGATCAGATTGGTCCCTCTAACGTGCGCACTTACCGACCCTTCGATTTCTATATAGCACGATGGATGGATGATGATACATAGATAGCATCTTCATCTCACGTCGCTGTTGGGCAGCTTCAGGAACAGGGGCATACGGGCATACGGATATCTGCAGATTTGCGGATAAAGGGACAGGCCGTAGCCGATGCGGCGCACCAGTAACGGAAAGTATTGTTTGCTTTTTTCTGGAAGGGCTCGATCATGCAAAGAATGGCACAGTAGTGGGTGAGTTTGCATGTGAGGATCTAGTGAATACGCAGGTCCAGGCCTGCGGACAATGGTAGCTGGGTTTCCAATCTCGAGATTGCTAGGCCATATTCCCTTTTGCGGGGGAATCCCACGATGCATACCTACATAGTAAGCCGCATATGAAATTCGAAAAATGCCTGAGCGTACTCCGCATACTCCAGAGACCCAGGGCTGCGAATCGTCAACCACCTGCATAACCGAACGGCCTCAGTTGATGCGACCTTGTCTCCGATGGAGCGTGGGGATTGCATGAGAGGTGCCTTACTTATTCTTTAGAGGCCGTTAAGGCACCCCGTTGAGGCACCCCTCCCCCTTTTGCATATTTGTTCGTTTTCTTTACGCCACATTGATAAGTCTAACAATCTATTGCCGGTCGCTGTCTTGGTCTTGCGTTTTCTGTCGTTGCACCTTTAAACGACCGGAATATTTTTCGACCACTCAACGGCTCAGCATAGAAATTATCCACTCCCCAAAGTGGCCGAACGGCAAATTGGTACCTGCTTCCAACCTTTCACAACGCTCCTCTAGCCGCCCACGGTACATCTGACAGCCCCTTCGTGGAGAAAAGTTCTCGATCGTCTGGAATTTTGGGGGTCATTATGGAGCTGTAGGCGATAAACTACCTCGTAAACCCAACCCTCACCCAACAAGCTGTCGTCTCTCTCAGATTTATCGATTTTTCTTTGGTTCACTATTTATTCAATTCTACCTTTTGGGCCCGGCCATGCGAGAGGCCATGCGAGACAACCTTGCCACCACACGTATCCCGGATTGTAGCTGACTTTGATGACAAACAACGCCATTATTTCCTTCTAGTCCCCATATATTCGATCTTTGTAGGCAATTCAAAGCGATTAGGATGCTACCATACACACACTCACTTACATTAACGGTTGTTACTGTAGCTTCCTGGGAAATGCCAGGTTGCTCCAGCAGCCTCATTTTATGAGCTGTGCCAGCCTCGGCCATCCTATGGCTATTCCCAAAGTGTCTGGACTGCAAGGCAACAATATAGGATGATCTAGCCTGCTCTTGAAGGTTGTCCCCGACAAGGGCTTCGCTGTCCGATTATGATAATGATGATGATGTTGATGACGATGTTGATGAGGAGGGTATGTTGAGCTGGCTGATACGGCGTCCACTGCTTTTCGATAATTTCTTCGTTCAATATTTCGATCGCATTTCGTCATTCCTTACCAATTCTTGCTTTCCCAATTAGAGAAATAAGTCCATGACGGATGACGAGGCCTGAATTTCGTAGCAATTCATGCTCTGTCTCTTCGGGTTGTAACTTCGCGCCGCAGCGAGGTCACTTAACGCCGAGGGTTGCTTATGGGAAGTCATGCCGTCTTAAAAGGATGAGATGGGGTACTTTGATACCAATGAACTGCTTTTACGACAAGAGCTAGCTATCGCAGCATGACGTTACTTCGATCGCTGAGTTAGTACAGTAGCACGCAGGGTATCGTGACTAACTCCACCAGCCGCACTGTCGGCAACGTACCGCTAGGGCCCGGGCTACGGCTATGGGTGATCTCGCGATTTAAGGATTTCTATCTATGAAATCATACATGGGAGGAGTAGCCGACTCCCGACTGCAATAGCCCAGAATGAGAAGAAGAGGGGGGGTGGTGTAGTTGAGCCTTGCATGAAGCCGAAAGAAACAACATACATACCCATACCCATACCCATACTATGTCGAGCTGCACAGACGCCTCGCAACTATTGTGCTGTAACACAAATATCGGCCTTGTGGTAAATAACTGGTGCTCTCTGTATGAACGCTAAGCTCGAAAGAGCCCTTGCTTTCTAGGATTCAAGCCTCTTCTGAAGTTAGGCATGGATAGTCCAGGATATAGATAGAGCTGACCAACTGGAAGATAGCCCGGCGCAACGGAAAAAGAATACTGGTACTTCGCTTGGACCTCCTTGACCATTCATGCCCAATCGCCCAACGGACCTCGGTGAAGGCCTCGCGTCTAACCCGGAAATTATGTCCAATGGTAATGTCCAGGCTGCGCTCTACAACGCGCTGTTGGTTGCTATGGCCCTTGAGACCCGACGTGCTGGAATATTCAGACCTATCTACGCTCTTGGTCTAAGATTGTGTTGGTGTGTACATCTGTATGTTTGGTGCTAATAAGTTACTTCGCGGCCGAGCCGTTGAAGAACATGTTCACAGCGAATGGATGTGGAAATGAGATGTAGCCGGCTGAAGTCTCACCAACATCGAGCGAAAGGATCTCACCGAATCGACAAATATTTGAGGCATGTTGGAGGTATACGTTGATCCTAGATATCCTTCCCGACGGCTTGGGGTTTAGATGCTACACAAAGCTTGCTTGCCTGCGACGGCTTGATAGAACAACCCTCGTCCGGCAAAAGTGCCACAGGAGCAACTTTTCAGACGAGGGATGGATGCTTCTAGGAAATGGCGTCCTGTCGCATTGCTGGTAAATTTGTCATGAGTCTTTATATGCTTGAAGAGCTTGCTAGAAACAATGTGTTGTCTCATGTTCGGACCGCGCATTTTGTATCGCTCTATATTTGATCTAGGTATGTATGTATGTATGTATGTATGTATGTGTGTGATAGCTCTGGCTTTTCAAGGGGAGAGTTATCGTGTAGGTACGTCAAGACTAGGAATGAGGAATATCGAGGCGTAGAGATCTCGACCCCGGTTTGCATGACATCGATCTTTTCTGGCCTGCCATGATCTGCTGCCCTAAAAACGTGAGGCTTCCGCTTTCCGGCATTGAACGGTTGTCAACCGACGAAATATAGGTGTGGAACTGGGGTGGGAAGGAAGAGAGAAAGGAAAAAAAAGAAAAAAAAAAGAAAAAAGGTCAGGACCTCATCAGGGAAAACTCACACAGAGGGGGGAACCCCCGGTGTAATCGGCTTTGGGGGGGAGAGAGCAGAGAGAAGGGACAGGGGGCCCCGTATGCTGCTCATCTCAATTTGACCTGGTCTATGTTGTCTCACAAACGGAGATAAATGGGCATTACGCACTATAATTGCGGGAGTCGCAAGATGACCTTTGCTTCGGCTCGGCGAGCACAATGAAATCTCAATACCCCTCCTTTGTCATCATGTGGTCCGATTATGACCGAAATAGCAAATCCAGATGAGAGCTATACCTGGACCGGGCCCCCTTTCAATAACGATGATGACGCTTTATCGATTGGTGAATATGGGTAAGATGGGTAGATGAAGGGCGCATCCTGGGTTGAAGCTAGGTAGGTAGCTTTAGTTAGAATTCGAAGAGGAATAATAGGATTGTCATTTTCTACGAATTAGATGTATGTTACTACTAGTAGTAATACGCGTCTTCGACCTCGGCTCAGGGGGAGTTTGAATGACTGGGCATTGGATGCTGCTCAAGCTGGTTTTTAAGAAAGGTGAGGGGCTCACATGAAGCTCTCAAGGCTTTAGAGAGATCTGGCTCGCTAGCGACTGTCAAATAACATGGCAGAAATCTATTATGACGATCCGTCGTGGACGGAAACGGTGGCAGAAAGTGGCCCATGTTTGCCCTATGAAAAGGCGATACGGACCGTTTCTGACATGGGAAGATTGTGGACCATGGGCAGCATGGGCAGCATGGTATTGTACCCTTCAACCCTGCTGAAAAGTCCCTGCTAGGTGAGCCCGTCAACGAGTACCGCTAAGACTAAAAAAGACTCAGTGGAGAAACAAAAAGAACGAGAGAGGCCAAGCTTTAACCGTTATGAAATACCTCATTGAATGAACATCTCTCATTCGAGTTGCGGCGCAGGGGACTTGATGACCTTACCAAGACTTAGTTCGACTTAATGCTTGCAATCATTCCCGCCGAGTTACCTATGTGAGTATTGTTATGGCTCACCTGGTCCGGTCTGTTTGGTCCCTAATATTGTGAGAACCTGGTTTGGTTTAAACCCCATTTATCTTGACTATCGTGAGCCTAAATAAGTTGGTCCGTGACAAGAGAGAGAGAGAAGAGGATCTATTCGTCACTTTGTTATTTCAATCTTTTCCTATTGTCTCATCATCGTATTTTAATAGGGTGTGATGCTATTAAAAATACATAATAATTACCTTACCTACCTAGGTAACGAGGCAAAAAGCTGACAAGAGGTGTGTGTAATAGGAAAAGACAGAAAGAGAACAGTCAGAACAGAGACAGAGGAAGAAGACCGCTCTTTGGTCCAATTGCAACGTGTGGGGTTATTGCTATTATTCAGGACTCATAATCCCTAATAAGAAATAGGCAAGATTTGCTATCATCATTCTCTTTTACTATGTAAGTATGTATTCATAATCCATCGCCTAGTTTTTTCCCTTTCATTTCGAAGATCTCTATGCCCTAGTTCCCACCTCGGGAGCATCCAGTTACCCGCACTTTAGTCAGATTCGGTTGACCTGACCAGCCCAGATCGACTGGCCCCTCCGTTGCTCTCACTCTCACTCACTCACCTCTCATCAACGCCAGAAGAACTTTCGTCAAGAAACATTTTTCTCACTAGTAAAAGCATGGCGGGCAGCCACCCGTACGGGAGCACTAGGGGAAAATGCACTCTAAGACGAAAGCCAAGTCTTTCGTGTTCTGAAATTATCATAGAGATCTCTTGACTTGACTTGAAGAAGTCTTCTAAAGTCTTTCCTCCTAGGTTCAAACCCTCTCTCTCCTTATCCCCCTCTCTTCCCTTTCTCGCATTTCATTCGGCTTGTCTCATAATCATTGCTACGTTCTACGTGCACGGCTTCCCGAGTACCCCGGAGGTGGCGCTTTCAGTTGCTTTTTGCGGCCCTTGTCAATCCCGTCTGATGGGCATGGCTGTCGTCCAGGATATAGCTCTCCAGTTTGTCGTTTCTCTGACAAGTTAAAAAAGCACGGTAGCATCGTGGTCTCTCCACACACCTTTGAAGATTCAACCCCGGCTAGCCAGCCCTCTTTAGACGCACATCCACGGGCCTAACTACATTAATTCATCTGTACCTATGAGTAGGGACCCTCGTCCTGTCAGACCTGTCATACCACATCTTATCCCTCGAGGGTTACCACACGCACACCCCCTTCTAAGTATCTCTTGTATTTCAGGGCCCCCGGACTGAAAGGGAACCTTTCATATCCCTGTTGCTGCATACAGACTTACATATGTATCTATGTACGGTCTCCTCCACATGTTTCTGTGTCTAAGCTTCTAGCCCTACCTTCCATCGCCGTGCGTCTGATATATTCCTATCTTGAAAAGACCCAGCTATGAGACTGGATTGCGGCGTCTTTCTACTAGGAAGCTAGACCTTCAATCGATGGGGTCAAGCTGGTGAAAGCCACTCCACTAGTCCTGGTTGATCTTCTGTTTGCTACCTCGTCCATCCTTATTACCCTTCTTGTCAACCCTTCGGCCGTTTCCATTTACACCAAACGGCACAGACCATATTCAAATTCTCCTGCTCCTCGATGAAGCAAAATATAGAGAGAAAGAGAGAAAACTATAAAGGGGAAAAATCATAATAGGGAAACCAGCACAGCTCATGAGAAGAAGAGACCTCGTTGTCGAAAAAGGTGTAAAAGAGTTAGGATCAACCTGATAGAAACGGTAGGCCCCCGAGGTTATTGTTGTTGGTTGGCTCTCTTTCCTGAAAGTAAACCTTCTATTGTTGCGCATGGGATACAACAACGACTATACGACTAAACTATCTTAAGTCGAGATTTGCGCCTCTTCTCACCTATTCTTACTCGGGAGACTTACCGGTCAACCTTTTGGCAGACCGCCAACTTTTTGCTGCAGCTTCCAACAGCGCACGAGGACAGTGAACTACATACACGAAACCGGCCACGGCACACTTGCCCCCCCCTTTAAGGACCAATTGGTTGACTGAATCTGAGTATGCATGCCGTCTTCCGCCCGTAAAAGTCGAGTTGCCAAAAAAACCATCTCGGCAGATCTCCACAGTCGCCAGCGCCAATACCACCTCTCTATCAGACTCTTGCTGCGTTTCGTTGCAAGATCCTGCATAACGGAAACAACAGAAAAACTACTCTATATCGTGACTACCGGTCAATGCGGGCTATCACCTACGGATCCCACCAACTGTCTAGCTTAGGCGGCTCACTTAGCACGGTAGCCATGCATACAATAACCGGCTCAACTGGTATAGACCAGGATAATCACCTGGCTCATGACAACTCGTACTCGAACGAACAATGGGTTGATATGAACGCCTATACCCATATGGCCATGACTACTTACGGAGGAGACTATTATATCCCCCCGGTAACTCATGGCTTACCGTCAGAATCTATCGGCATGGCTCCACCGCCTGTTCCGCACCCGATGCACAGCCAGCCACATAACAACTACGCGAGCCACCTCCCGCATCCGTTGATAATACCAACGCAACAGCCATCTCAGGTTCCGTGGCCTAGCCTCCGGACGAACCCCTCCCAGAGCTACTCGGCGCCTCCTGTACCCATTCCCCCGGCGTCGGCTCCCATGAGACAACCGCCGAGACTTCCGACGATCAACACGGCGCAACCAAGGAAGACCTTGACGGACGAAGACCGCCGGAACATGTGTTTATTCCACGAGGATAACCCTCACGCCAAACAGACGGAGATCGGTCAGAAGTTTGGCGTTGAGCGAAGGTAAAGTCGACAGACGTTGAAGCGGATCTCGATTACTAACGCTACCATCGCAGCACGGTGTCCAAGGTATTACGAAGGAAGGAACTCTATCTAAACCTGGATAGCCAGAGCGGTTCTCCCGTGAAAAAGACCAAGGGAAAGTCCCCGCCGGACATTGAGCGAGCTCTCGCGAACTGGGTCAGGGGCCAACAGAAGAAGGGAGTCGTGGTCAGCGACTCCCAGATGGAGGAGAAGGCGAGAGTATTCTGTACTGGCTCAGACAGCCCTCTAAAAACCATCACCGCGTCTTGGATCGAGAAGTTCAAGCAGAAGCAGAACATCGGCCCGGGGAAGCTTATCCGTAGAGCGTCGGAGACGGCCATTCCTGACAACGCCCGACTAGACACTGGCTCACCGTTGTTGTCTACAACGCAGACACCAGGGGGTGTCTCTCCAGCTTCACCGATAAATCACGCGGTCTCACCGCAAGCATCTTCGGCGAACGAGAGATCCGATGGGAAAGACTCCATTTCTACTAACTTCATGGATTTCGAGGCCAACGGATACAGACACCCACATTCGCAGAGCTCGACGTCGCTTTCTAGTGCCGTCACGGATCCGCCAAGCTCGACTTTCTCCGCTGGTGCTTTCAGCCCGACCTCGCAATTCAACTTCTCCCCGGATCCCAACTCGGGGATGTTTGGCGATCGGAATCAGCTACCGCCCGGGAATCCCAACTTCCAGCGCCCTCGAAGCCAGACTGTGCCAGACCTCGGACCCCTCGACTACATCAACCAGTCGCAGCCCAGCGAGCCTTTGACACCGAAGTACAGCCAGTCCGGAACGGCGCCCTCGTCGGCTCTCGAGTCGCCAACCCACGAGGCCCCATCGGCGCTCTTCGGGGGTCTAGATTCGGCCATCTCCCCGCCCACAGCGCTACACCATGTGAGTAGCAATAGCAGTTTAACCGGCAGGTCGAGCTGCTCAGGGGTTGCGGTTTCCGGGACGACGTTGGGTTCCTCGCCAAGCTCCCCGACGCAAGAAGACGCCAGACGAGCCGCAGATACCCTGTTTAGCTTCATGCAGCAGATTAAATCCACGGGCCTGGTCGATCAGAACGAATTGATGATAGTCTTTGGCCTTACCGAGAAGCTGAGATTGCAGCCGCAGCAGCAAAACGGAGTTCCTCAGGCCAACCCGGCCGCTCAAGGTTTCGGTGGTTTGTCAAGGATACCGGAAGGCGACACAGAAATGACGGGGGCACATTCGCCCCTAATCAAAAATGAGACTACAATGAGTGTATGACAACACTTGAGGTCGGTCTATTGCCTGAGCTTTTCCGTAACCATCAGATTCTTTATTCCAAACTTCGAGAGTTGGGTTCCCTATTGGATTGCCGGCATCCCCAAGTGGGCAATCAAATCCTCTAAACCGAGTACCCAGAACCCTTCCGACTGATCTATACGAAGTGACAAATAAGATGCCATATTCGACCATCCCCAAAGCCATTTTCACTTCGCCTATCTCTATCCGCTTCCGATCACAGCGCTCATAGCTACAGAATAACCGAACAATTCTGAGTACCCTACATCAGAAACCGTCTCACGACAAGCACCATCATACCCATTTTAAGGAGTTACCAGGCCGAGGGAAGGGGAAACAGTAAAAAAAAAAAAAAGCAAAAAAAATTTGCCAAACAAACAAATACCGAGCAAGCGTAATTATATATACTATATTTCTCACGAAGCATCATATACTATACACATATACCCCCGTCGCCCCACCGCGCGTTTAGCCTAGCGAATATACCCGAAATTCGAGCAATCGACACGAAGAGAGTGAGAGGAAGAGATGGGAAAACATTTATTCGGCGCTATATCCTCTACTATACTATACTTATCTATCCATCGTCAATCTCGCAAGACTCCGTCCCGCTCACGCGAAATTTACCGATAACCAGGAAACCCCGTCTGTCGAAAATCTCCCCCCCAAAAAATTATTCGAGTGCTTTTTCTTGTTCGTTCTATAATACTCTCCGACGTATATACATATATGTGTCTGTCTGTGTCCGTTTCGACACAACTACCACGAGGAGAGAGGGAGAGACGAACAGCGTCGCCTCGAAGCCGTTCGTTATTCCTGGCCGGAGAAATGAGAGAAGGGAAAAGGAAACCAAAAAAAAAGGGAAGGGAGCAAAGGAGTAAGAGGAGAAATACACATTCGTTGATTTTGGACGGGGGGAGACAGAACTGTCCTGTCCTATCGTCCGTGGGGGGTTTAAAGGGCATAGGGGGAAAGGGGATTAGGGGGCGCGAAGGTGTTTGGTGACCGGTGTCGGTGTCTTCTTAGTGGAAAGGGGAACGTGTTTCGGCTCACATTGTTCTTTGTTTCTCTTTTTTCCTCTCTGACATAGCAGCACCATCAGGCGTTCACTCGGATTGTTTTTTTGTTAGGTAGCCGACACTTAATTTTGAACTGCACTGTTCTAATTTCCTCCTACGATCTCCAAGTGGTATCCAAGTGTGCTCTGAGGTAGTAACATGACTTGTACCTCCCTAACTTGCAACTTACCATGGTCCCCTCCAACCCACCGTCTCCCGGCCCAGATACGCAACAGAAAGGGGCATCTACAAGTAAGGTAACAAGCGCAGTCAAGACAGCCATGGTCCCCGTTCCGGGCCACTCTCGGGGATAGCAGGTAGGTTACACCTACGAAGAAGAATAAGGGATTTGATCTCGTTGTCTGATAGTCCAAAAACCATGACCGAACGCTTATTTTTGGAGTAACATTCTGTCTAATGGTAACTAGGACCCCCTTTCACAAGCCTGGCAATAGACATCTAGGCTAAGACATATAAACATGGCGAAGCGGAGCCCTGGAGCGGCTCTGTAGCTAGCTTCCGGAACTTCTCGCCCTTCGGCCCCGTTAATTCTCTGTTGCTGCTTATGTTGGACATATACGTTGCATTGCATGAGAAGGGGGTGCACTCGATCTGGACCAGGGCGGTGCATGAGCATTTGAAACTCTTTTAAATTTCTTTTTTTGCTACTGTCGGTTTTAATAGTAGGCCAGTTGGTTGGGTATCAATCATTACATTACTTATTTCATTTACGAAGAAACCGAATGCCCGGCCCTCCTTAACTAAGTCGCTCCTCCCATAATTCGACGACCCCTTTCTCGGCTAGTTCGGGCATAAGACGAACGAGGACGAGCTCTAGAATGCCATACGCTAGATGCTTGTTACAGTATGGATCCGAGAAGACATCTAGAATGCCGGACTCGATCTCCGATAAGATTCTATTTTCTTCTTCGTCATCGTCCTTGTCACACATGTCAGCCCGATCGTTGCCACCAGCCTCGGTCGGCGGCACACCGGTGTCTCCAAATTGCCGCTTTGAACTTTCTGGGGTCAACGTTGCATGCCTGTCTCTAACAGTTTTGCCCTCATCGGTAAGCCGCACGCGTCTAACTTCCTCTCCAGTGTTATTGGTATTATGTGCTGTATTATTACTTTTGGCCTTAAACGGTCCGGACCGCGAGCTCGGACTCCTTCGAGTGTTAGTCGATCTGGTAGACCAGAGCCAGGTATTGCTACCGTAATAGAGCCTGCCCACCCTTTTCGGAACAAGCGCCAAAAGCGCGCTAGCGCACCTGCGACGCAGCGCGGCCAGCTGTCCGTCAGATGAGGGAGGGATCAAGCTGGGCGCGCCCGGGGCGTTGTTGGGGAAGAGAGCACCTCGCACGGCTCGAAGGAGCGGGGGAAGGCGAGCAGGATCGAGAATATAGACGTGGATATGATGTGAAAGAAGTCTGTGCAAGATTAGTACGGTACAAACCATGCAATAGAGAACATTAGTAGAAGCTTCTAAGGAAAGGCGTCGTAGGGGAACGTGGGGGGTTTTAGTGGTGGTCCAGGTGTTACTGTAGGCGGGATATTTCCAGGGGAACGCGGATTTGAAAGGGTCAGATTCCTCAGGGCAGGAAATCCGAACCGTTCTGCAGTAGAATCTTGCTACAACTATGGCTTCATGGTTAAGGTACTGATGGCCAGGTGCAACCACACTAAATGATCGATAATGCGAAATCTACCATGCATGATCGTATCAAATGAACGAGTGATGCGAGGCTTCAAGGTACCGCGTATTTCTTTGCGCGGAGAGGAGGGCTCCTACAGGGGAGCTATAAGCTTGCATAAGCTCTGGGATTACCCCTGATGCTATCCGATCGGGGAATAGGTACGATGATGATGTTCTTTTGGGCGCAAGTATGCGAGGCCGAGACCTAAAGGGCTCAGATCGATAAAGTTTGGACGGGGCGGCCAAGATGGTGTATGATACCAGCGTAACCCGACACCGGGGTATTCGAAAGCCACAATATTGCTCGCGGAAAGGTCTCAAAATACCCCGGTCTAAGCTACGCAAGCTAGTGCCATCTTTGGACGATCATATCTGACGGCATTCGGAGCTGAATATAGTCGTCTTCGTCGTCCTGCTGATCGAACCAAGAGCGGAGATATTGGATATAGTGGATGGCAACGAGCAGTACAAGAGGTACCAAACATCCAAGTAGAATAGTAGACATTGCTAAGATATCCAGGCTCGAGATAGGATCTGTCGTTTGTAAAAGTCCCTAGCTTGAACAACGCGCGTCGGAGACATGTCCGTGCATGCGGGAACGGTAGCGGTGGGGCCTAGCGGTACGAAGCGAAAGGGAAAAGAGCTCGTGGCGTCGCACTAGAACTGACGGACTGGCTGAAGGGATCCTTGGCCGGGGACATAAATCCCTGCAAGCTCCAAAGTTGGGCGCTTAAATAAGGCTCGCGGATGGCCAGGAAGAGCCTGGTACCTAGGTAGGCTCAGCCCCGCGCCGTTTATCGTGCAATCGGATGAATGATATCTAGGTTTACCCGGTCATTGGTTGTGAATGAAGGCAACCCCTGGAGAATACCGGTCTCTGCTGCTGGCCCCTGGCGAATATCGGACTTTGAGTGACTGCCCTGTTTACCCGGCCGCGACATCAAGAGGATGGTAATGTCGCACAGCACCTCCCTTGACTAGAGGTTGGCTTTACTGAAAAAGGCTTGGGTCAAGTTGACCGTACCTCATCTGGTCGGTTTGCCAAGTCGATATTTGATCGTCTTTGGGAAATTAATCTTGTGATGGGAGAGGAAATGCCTGCTATGCGCACTTGCGAGACGAGGCGTTTCTGAAATGTGATAGGACAAGCTCAGATCCAGTGACCTGAGACGCATGCGAGGTGACGAGATGAGTGGTTCCGGGACAAAGGAGAAAGGAAGATTGATTCGCCTACCTATCGATCATCCCGTCGAACCCTGCCAAGTTTCCAGGACCTCTGAGAGCTCCCCATTGTATCATGGACAAGGCTCCGATCATCCAGGGCATGCGAGCGTCTATTTCGAGCAAGTTCCCAACACAAGACCAAGTTTTAAAGTCCACAATGGGAGTCTTGACTGGCTGCGAGGGAGTCGACGCTGTTGGAGGATGGTATGATTCCTCTCGATCACTAGGAGATGTTGGTTTCGCCTGGTGGATGAAACTAGGGGCGGTCCTCGGAGGGAGTGCTCGGGAGAGCATGATCGTGCTGATCATCAATCGTATTGAGTTGACCAAGATGAAACCCCATTGGATCACCGTCCAGAATGCCGTCTGGACACGCAAGCTGTTATGACTCGTAGTCGGCGGGGCCATGCCGGAGCCTGCCTTTAGATTGATTCTAGGCGCGATATTTCCAGGTTCAGAAGCCTTTACTGTGCCTTTCGTACCCTTTGAGCGTACCAATCTTGTTAGCATGATCAGACCTTCCCATATAAGCCAAGGCTCCGATAACTTATTGACGATGAGATTGCCAATGACGAGCTCTGAAAATAGCTGTCCAACTAATGCCGTCAAGCACTCGTTCTCAAGGTCCTCGGTCGGAAGGAGAAGAGCTAGAACGCCCTGGACCAAAAGCTGCCGATATGCGCTCTCGTTATTGGCTTGAACCTGAGTACTGCCAGACTCGGGATTAGGAACAGGAGACAAAGCAGGCAGGGGCCATAGAGAGTGGTAGATCTCTCGCGGGTTAGCCTCGACTGGGGGGCGGGCCACCGAACTTTTTGCAATCCGATACGCTACATTATGTCGTTAGCAACAGAATATGGTATATATTCATCTTATCGGCCAGGTAAGAATAGACATGGCTGCCAACCTCGAATGTGTGCATCTAGCAATTCTGGGAGTTCATCGAATAGTAAACTCTCGAGGTCTACCTTTCGTAACCTCTGCTCTAGAGCGCGGGTACAGTGGGCAATGATTTGCACAATCTCGGCCACGAAGGTCTCGTCTGGTGTAATCCTAGCATACCAATTCTGGACAAATTCCTTGATGATGATAGCTATGAGGGCATATAACTGAAGATCCACATCATTGCGACTGGTAAGGGGTGGCAGTAGATCTTGGATGGGGGCAGGCGTATTCCTTCCCCTATCAGCTAAGTGTTGGGCGCAAAGTACTCGGCGTATAAAGGCAGCGGTGGCCTTGTCGGAGAGAAACTCGGATGATACGGGGCGTGTGGATCGACGAGGAGCTGAGGTCGGTGGAGTTACTCCAGGTGAACTAGAAGGCTTGCTTCCAGTGGAGGTGACCGACTCGGGATTGGTGCTTGACGTTGCTGGCGCCTTTAAGCTGGTCGGAACCGGACTACCTTTAGGCGGGCTAACGCCTGACGGTGCTGCCGTCATACCCGGTCGAAGGAGGATAAAAGGCGTTTACCGGGTTATAGTCATGGTATTTTAAGTTGGGCGGATGACTCTACTATATTTCGATAGCATGGGATGGGAGGTTGAATGAAGAAGAGATGTCGGGAAGTTGAAAGTTGAAAGGTGAAAGGTGAAAGTGGGTTGGTTGATTATACGCTAAGCCGTCCAGGCCGTCGCCGTTTCCTGCTGCAGGAACAATTTTTGCGGCGACTTCCCCTTGTACGTTTTTACATTTTTAAAAGCACACTGCACCTGCAGCCAGCTCGTGCCACCTGCAATGACGTTGACAAATTAAATTTAGCTTGCTGCAGCGGGGCGTGCCGAAGCCTCAGGCACCCGACAATCTTTAATTGCATTTAATGTTCCCAATTGAGGTCCTGAAAGTCGGATAAGGTTGTCGAATCTTGAGCCTCATCTATCTTATCAACTATCACAACATTGGAAACATCCAAGGACGGTTATCTTCAGTATGGGGTATTCTTTAACCATGTTCATATGATTGTGTACCATAAGACTTTGTCACTCCAAGTGTTTAGATAAGTTTGAAGCAACTATCTTGGCTATCTCATTTACAAAGGATAGTGCGGTTTTTTATACATGGATATTTGAGGTCTTTGAACTCCTCATCTAATATAGGTAGCGACCTACCTGGGTTTAGGTATATACTATGATTCTTGTACATAGCCGCATCTCATTCCGTATTTTTCGTCGTTGCTTCGTATCTAAGAGATTTGTTAGAATCATGGAGTCAAATCACTTGGTTCGGGCATCTATTATTACGAAATTGCGTACCTCTTGCCTCGAAAGGCCCATGCTCCCCAGTTACCACAACTGATATCTTGCGGGTCAAGATCATTGAGATCCCATCGCAGACTCCTGAAAGTATTTTCACCAGGTTCCATAAGCAAGTCAAACTCGCCACTGCAAGTTTTCCTCACCCATTCAATATCCCTATCCATGTCATACTGCGTATAGCCCGTCACAATGATTGGGGCCTTCGTCTCAAGGAGTAAGGGTACCGTTTCCGCCCATTCATGAGAGCTAGCTGGGTGTCCCAAACCTGGGTGGAACATGACAAAGCAGTCAAAATAGGGGTCGTATGGGTAGAACTGGCCAGTTCTGTGGAGGGTGTGATAGTAATCTACAATGGTGCTGATCTTCATCGTCGGCCACACCCTGTCCTCCACTATGGCGCCAAAGGGATTAGAAGGAGTTCGGGGCGGCAGCGGGAATTCGTCATCTCGGTTGGCCATGCTTTCAGGGCCGACGAAAATAATATGAAATTTTCCTCGGGGGAAGAGGTGAGCCAGTTGTACCCAGACATTCCGAGGGAGTGATGACTCGGCGCGGGCACCTAATACGAATATCCTCACAGGCGGAGATTCGGGCCGTAAGCCCTTAATATCTACTCCGCCGCCTGTCCTGGGCGGGTGTAAGGTATACCGCAGAGCGCTGAAGCTCTTCAAACCTTCGGGGGTGAGCCTGCCGCCTTTCTTAATACTATAGGGGCTGAGCTCATGGAGGATGCTACCGATGGTCAGTGGGTAAGTCAGTAGCCTTGTGACTTGTCGCATGCTCCGGTCGTCATTGATAGCTTCAAATTGTCTCGTGTAGAGGAATGTATCCCAATTAGTCATATTAACGGCAGCTTCTTCCATTTGCGGTCCCGCATACTCGAATTCGGGAAAGAATCTCCCAGAGCGAAGATCATGATCATCTTCGTTAATCTGTCGCAATGTATCGCATATCTGCAGGTGGCCCTCATAGTCATCAGCCCAATGCTTCTCACTGCAATAAACTGGGATCCCACAATCCGGGCATTCGAAATCGACATGGTTCGGCGCGTGCGCCCCGGAGCTTGCGGGGCTATGGTCTGGATGTGGGCAACGCGCATGCTGCCTCATATAAGCAGCGCGACGCCGTATCTCGGGAATGGGTGACTTGGTATAGGAATGGAAGAGATTGTCAGGGCGGAGGACGGGAGGTCTCGATCGGTTCTCGTATGATGCAGCTGATCCCAGCGCAGCCGAATCATTTTCGGCTGTCTTCGACTGTTGGCCAAACAGAGATATGGATCTTGAGGAAGTGCGATTGGGATGAGTAGGTGGAGTGGAACGCTTCGTATGTATAGGTCGACTGAGGGGGCCGGTGTTTCTCAATGAGCGTGAAGAGACAGCTTTAGAGAGGGGGTTTGTCAAATGAGGACGAGGTGCGTTGGTTGCTGAGACTTTTATACAAGTCCGGCAAGCATTCAAGGCCGCCAGGCGCATTGAACTTTCCATCTTTGAGCCTTCATAGACGAAAATGCATATGATTGTGACTATGAATTTGTGGCTTTGACTTGGGAGGTAGCTCCAAGCTCCCACAGATATGATGATGGGTTGTTGGATGGTGGAATTTTCGGAATTGGAAAATCGTCAGATTTGATAGTGATGCAAAGTTACACAAGCTGATAAGATTTAAGTAACTATGTACCTAAGTTACCTAGGTACTGCTAGGATGTACATAAACGAATATTGCCCGAATATTATCCGATGCCTCATAATTGTACTACCTAATTTAGCGTGAGGAGCTCGGGCCAACAAATCTTGACGCGACAACCTAAACTTCTCATTTCTCATCACCATTTTGACCACATTCGTGTTTCGCATTCAAAATTTATTCAACTCAGATCCTCATCAATCAACAACATTCATCGTCGCTTATTATTTCCCATGCCCTAAAAGACTTCACACTGCACATGTTCAAGGAACTGCTACTAGCATACTGCAATCTATGTCATGATCATGACGACTGTAGTAGAAGCAAATGATGATAAAGGTGGGGAGCTCGATGGTGACATATCGCCGAGGAACAAGGACTCCAGCACCCTGACCCATCATATGCAGCCGTTGGATTCTACAGACAATGGCCTTAAATCATTCAGCATGCGCGCCGATCCAGATGCCCAAGCTACTGTCACCGACTTCCTGGACTTCACCGAATACCTTCCATCAGATATGATGCGCTCACTTACGCTGATCGGTAACCTCGATCAAGCTTACGTCGAAGCCTCGGCGACCGTAAACTATCTTACTACCACATGGGGAAAACTCCCAACTTTACCAGCTAATCAACGCCCTGCACCCGCCAAGTTGCGTCAAGAGATATCTGAGAACTTGAATCGCGCCGTCAGCTCACGCATCTTCTCCCACGCCGAAGCTGTGCGCGTCCACGAGAATGTAATCAGACACTACAACAGGGCCAAGACCATCCACGCGAAACTCCAAACAATGCACGATAAGTTCCCTACCGCGGATGAACAGAAGAGTCCTATCCAGGTTAAGTCCCCGCAGATGGTTCGCACCCCCAAGATTACTCTTCGGCTTGACAGCAATGGGCAGAAAATACAGAGGCCGCCTCGAATTACCGTTCCGGGCGAGGTTCTCGCACCTTACGAGATCGATTTCAACGCCTGTAGCTCGTTGAGTGGTGAAAGCTCTGTGGAGGAGGAGGAGGAGGAGGAGGAGGAGGAGGAAGAGGAGGAAGAGGAGGAAGAGATACCGATGTCTCCTCCCAGGCGGGTTGCGACGCCATCAGCTCGCATCAAGATAGTAAAGCCTCCCAAGTCACCCAAACCTCCCAAACAGAAGATTCCCAAGCCGCCGCGAGCCCCTCGGGCATCGGCCAGCAGGGCTGATAATTCGATGCCTATGATGTCTACGAGCACTGCGTTAGCACAGCTTAAACCACCACCCGACAACGCTGTTCCCGGTAGTACCGACGCGCCGTGGCTCCAACTGACACCCTACGAGCTGGCAAAGTTGCGAAAACGGATGAAGAAGAATGCTGTATGGAACCCTAGCGACACCATGATAGCTCGAGAGCTGAAGAACCTGGGTCGTGGCGTCGAAGCATTCAGGTCCGCCCAGAAGCAGGCCGAAGAGGAGGGAAAGCCTTTCGAAGCAGCCCTCCCCGCCCCAGTGGTCGATGCTGAATCGGGAGCCCAGCATCCTCCCGAAGGTGCAATTAGCGCCGAAGCTCTCACAGCTGATGAGGTACAGTTAAGCAATCGCGGTATGAAGTTAAATGAGGCCAAAAAGCTGAAACGTGAATCTATGGCAAGAATCGCAGCCGAGGAAGCAGAAGAATCAGCTAGGAAAATGGAAGAAGCTGCTCGGATGTTTCTTAGCCACGAGGGATCTCCGTCCGTCACCGGGGCCCCAGAGAAACCACCTGAAACAAGCCAGAGTCAAGGCAAAGCCTACAAGCCTAAGACGAGGAAGCGAAAGCGCAATTCTATGTCGGAAACTCCTGTCTCCGAGAAACCCGAGGCGCCTCAGAGCTTACCGGCAAATCCGCCACCCAGCCAGTCTGAGAAGCCTCCACAGTTGAAGCGGACCAAGACTGAGACCCCGGTGCCACTGCCACAGCTTACTCGGCCGCCGTCGGTGCCGCCTCCGCCTCCCGCGTCTGCTGTATCCACTGTACCTACGGAGACTCCTGTCCCGATTCCACACTTGGCCAAGATTTCTCAAGCCGCCACGGCGCCGAAGACACCGGTGCCTGTACCTGTCCCGGTCTCATCCGACACGTCTATGGTGACTACCAGGTCTGCTGCTTCTTCGTCTGCAACCAGTCCCGCGCCGCAATCTAGCGTCACTACGACAGTGCCTGTCAAGCCACCCGCAGAGACACCCATTCTACTACCAATAAAAACATCGACTACGCCTATTCCCCCTCCGCATCGGGAGTTACCTAAGCGAGAAACCAGGCAGAATTTGCAGCCAGCTCCTACCCCCGCCCCAACTAACCCTAAGCAGTCAAACTCTCGGAGCAACACTCCGACAGCTACTTGTGCACCTGAATCACAGCCAGCGTCCACACGCCGACCTACTTCACGTGGTAAAGCTGCTAGCCAAGAGCCCCCTCAGAGTCTTGCAGCTGAACGGCCTCGACGTGCAAGCACCGCTCGGAATACCCCAGCTCCTGAGCTACGTCAACCTAGCAAGCGAACTAAGCGACCTGCTCCAGGTGTGGTCACTACAAATTCGGGCGGCAAGAGCGCTATAGGAAAGCGTAAGGCAGCACCGCGCAAGAAAATCCGTGGGAACCCAAAGAAAGAAGACGAGGTGGATGACGATGACAATCCCATAGATCCCGATGAACCGAGATATTGTCTTTGCAACGGGGTTAGTTTCGGCACTATGATACAGTGCGACAACGTTGATGTGAGCGAAAAAAGAATGACTGCAACCCCAGCACGAGCCGTCACGAGAGCACGCGATGAAAAACTAACCACTCCCCGCGTACAGAACTGCAAGCAAGAATGGTTCCATCTCGACTGCGTGGGACTATCTGAGATACCGGCACGCACGACGAAGTGGTACTGCCCTGAATGTCGTATCTTGCTGAACATCGGAGAAAGAGGAGAAGTGACATCGCGAGGCGTTAAGATGTGATGGTTAACTTTCTTGCCTAATCCATCTAGGAAACAATTCCCAAATCAACCACACTTATTACAATTACCTACTACTAATGTTTGATATTGTTCATCTGAACTTTGCCTTGATTGGGGGCCATTCCTCTGTCATGTCATCGATTCAGCGAGCTTTCACACCCAGGGACGAATTGGTCCAGAAACTTGATATCAGAGGATGATACCCCAATGTGACTTCTACCCAAGGAGCCATTAAAGCCCAACAAAGAACTCAGAACTACTATGATGTTGTGTACTACGAACGTTGAAAGCTTCGAATTTCGATCACACTACAATTTTCTCACCACGTACCGAGGTTTGCATATGGTACAAGCCAGCCTTAAGTCCATTTCTTATCCCGGTTTCTCTTGCGGTTCATCTGCGCGGCTCATTTGCAACGGTCCACATCCATTAAATCCGTTCGGAGTTTAAAGATGCTGGGCTGTTCTGAGAGGTTGTAGGGAGTGAGTTGGAAGAGATAGACTGCTTAGTCTAATCTAATTCGGTCAAAGCCCAGTGCATTTCGAGATTTTCTAGCACAGTAGGTGTTGGCGATCGTTATATCTTCAAGGAGTGCAAACTGAAATGTCCTGTGAGACAGAAATCCTAAGGATACTCGCCACAGGATATGAAAGGTGTTTGAAAATAGCAAGGCTGCTGTACCTAGTTTTCGTCTATAGGCACGATTACCCACGAGACTTAATAATACAATTTACCTATGCATTCAATGTTTCATTATACTCAATATCTGATAAAGGTGCTTCTTGTTCTGCTTATTTCTATAATGATAAGAGAGTATTATGGTGTTGTCTGCTTCTAATCTGACATCCTGACATGCTTTGACTGAATATACCCACTCATAGATACTATCAAAAAGAATTGCTGACCTAATTAAGTGAGGTAAATTGAAGAAAACATTACTACGTAGTACTGGTATACAAATTATATAATAAATTCATTATGGCACTAAGGTAAGTCTGAACATTGCACTGCTTGCGATACCTATTTTATCTCAATTTCTCCTCTTATCTTGATTTCAGAGACAAATAAGACATTTGCGAGCCTCGTTTCTTTTCACTTGGAGCCTCCACGATGACTTCTAATAATTACGTCCCTATATTTCCATCTGATCATGCGATCGATGAGAAAGTTAAGGACTTTATAGCGAGGTTCTACGCTGTATCTGACGACCCGACAAAGAACGAGGAGTGGGTGGATTGCTTCTTACCTGATGCCGTGATTATCCTTGGGGATAACTCGGCAAAGGGTGCCGAGGGTATGGAGGGCCCCTATTTAGTTGTAACTGCGAGCTAATCTCCCGGTTTTTCTTTATAGATATCCGTCGACTGCGGCAAGGCATGTGGGAGCAAACAGAAGCACGAAGGCACAAACCGGAGAAGGTGTTTCCGGCATCTTTTGGAGGAAATGACGGTGCAGGTGGTGAGGGGACTGTCATCGAGTATACACTCCTCGGCTCGCTAGATTTGACAACAAAGATTGGCGAGCAGCGAGCGGTGTCGTGGGCGGGTCATGCAATCCTAAGGGAGGTGCAGGGGAAGTTGAAGTATCAGTTTTATCAAGTTTACTTACATAGGTGAGTTTTACTTTTTCTTCTTCTCCCTCTTCCCCCTCTTCCCGTCTGCTCCCATCGCAGTTCGTGTCTAAGAATAACTACCCAAGTATATGTACGTGTATTAACTGATAAACTTAAATAGAAAATCCGTTTGATCCGTCATCCATATCATCAACAGATTGGGATGATGCAATAATATGACTTTTGTCATGATAATAGAGTTTGAGTTTATTATTCAAGCTAGCACACCTTTACTTTACCGAGAAGCTGGTCCAGGAATAGTAAAATAAAGTTGCTCGCGTGGGCTTTGGTCTTCGGTCACGCATCAGCTGACTTAGTACCCCTCTATCTTGGTGTAGACATCCATACTAGGTACGTACATATGTATGTATGGTACCTCCTAAATTAATGATCACGGGTTAGGTGATGATGATGATGATAGAAATGAGCGCGGGGATATATTAGACAGGTGGCAATCAGAGTGTGATAGTTAATAGATTACGATGATGACCTGAAATCCCGTGATGAAATCATTCGGAGTATACTTAATATTGTATTTAGGATTCTTCATTATCTGTGACATTGAAGCTACTTTGTTGTGGATACTTATTTCTTTGATATGGAAGTCTTTGCCCCCCTTTTTTCTTCTTCTAAGTTCTCAGGGAGACTCGGAGTTTTATGTTTCAAAGACCCGATGACGTAGGACTATGATAGACTTCACATGAACGCATCTACATCAATTCAGTGTCATCATCGGTTTCCCGCTTCTGTTGTTGTTCATAAGACAAGGGTCAGCTTGGTTCTGACTAATAATTGCAGCAGATACTCCAGCTCAAACCAGCTCAGCTCAACGAAACAACACAACACAACAACAACAAGCTGTCCGACGCTCTCCACTTAAGCATTCCCAGACTTGGCATAATGAGGGGCATTGTTCGTACAATGGAAACTGGTCGGTTGCGTTTCCGGCTTATCGACGCTCGTGTACCTCGTTAGTGGAACTGAAATCCATGGGATATGTACGAAGTATCGCATTGTACAATGCATTGCACAGGTACAATACAACGTAAAGGGTAGCTAAGCAGCCAAGGTACCATCTGGAATCGTGTTAGTCTATCATTCTCCAGGAATATCATTCCGGCTGTAGGATATGAGTTGTTCTTTGGGACAAGTCTAATACTTGTGGAGTTTTATATATCTCAACCAAACAAAGACTTGTTCGTACTTCATGCAATCCCATATTGACCTCAGCAGCTTAGGCATTTTGATCTATTTGATGTAAACTCAATAATTATATGTAAACACATAGCCTAGAGAGTTATGATGATGTAGGTAGGTACATCGACTTATTTACGTACCTAGGTACCTCGATAAGTACATAAAGCAGCCTTATTCCTTGTCTCTGAGACCCCGGACAGACTTAAAACGCCTCCTCCACATGTGCCTATCGTGCTCTATCTATAGGTCAAAAACTTCCCAAACAGTCAGATTAGTTGACAACTTGAACCTAACCATACACGTAGACTTCCAAGGTTGTCATTTGTACCTAGTGGACCTACCCCTATCGGGTCATTACCTTGGTGGTCTTTAGCGACTTCCAGCGACTCTACCTATCCCACTATTCCCCCTCTTTCCCCCCATCCCCATCCTCTATCTCCCAGCACTTGGCCAACAATACCTACCTCATACCTACATTTGTATCCCATTGTATTGTACCTTCACGTACCGCATCTGCCCCGCCCTTTCCATCTGGATTGCTGGAAGCCCTGGATGGGGACGTGCCTTCGCTCCCGACGAGTCATACAATCGTATCCTAGTTCCTCTGACTTCTTTCCCTCCCCCGGCCCCTTCAACTTCCTCTACCTTTAGTATGCTCATCTTTCTCTATTTTATCAACAAAGCGAAATAAACTACCATAGACTCGATACCCCTTTTTGTGAATACTCTACAGCCAGTGCAGTGCTGGCATAATCTCTCGACGAACCTGCTTATGAAAAAACCCCTTACGAATCCGTAATAATTCCTTTGCCGTCCTACTCGGCTATCTGCGTCTTCCTGTTCTTTGTGCTTCCCCTCCCAGCCCCTAGGTAGCTTCGGCATCCCGCCTCCCAAAAGTGTCGATCGCGTACAACGCGCTTGTATCTCTTTGTCCTTCCGTCTCTACCATCGAATCAACTTCTCAACTCGACAATTAGAACTGACAACCACTTTATTTGCGATACTATCTGACTACCCCCCTTTTCTCGAACCTATCCGCGATAGCCTTTGCGACCCTTGCGTTGTGAGTTGAGCTCATCCTCGAGCTCCTCCGCTGGCGAGCAGGAAACTGCCCCAGCTCTACTGCTAGCACCACCCTATGCCCGGTTCGTCCACCCGCGATACCTCCCCGAACTCGTCCTCCTCCGTGGGGAGGAAGAGTCGTAGTAAACGAAAAGATAAGCTTACTGGAAGTGATGCGCCAGGTTCAAAGAAGAAGGACAGGAATGTCAAAGATACCGGCGGGGTTGTCGCAGCGGTGACGAGACATGGGGCTAAGTTCACGTACGTCTCTTTAACTCCTACCGAGTCCTTATCGAGTTACCCCCTTAGTGGCTATCTAGGCTCTAGTAAAATGACACCATCGTTAACCGTAAATTAGTAGTGACGCCGCTGCCAAAGATGCGTCCTCGCCCTTTGAATCCCCCCTGGGCCAGTCTCCCGAGCTGAAACCCGCGACTCCCGCATCGATTCCGACGAACAACAATAACGTGGCAGTCTCCCCATTGTTGGATGCAGTTTCGACGACCTCGGTGTCTGCCAGCACGGCGCCGAGTGCTACTGAATGGGCGAGGGCGATGGGACCCTTCGCTGGTTCTCCATCAAACTTGATAAGCATCATGGGTGACTCTCCACCAACCCAACCATCCTCATACGAGGACCAACGGTCGGTGTCGTATGGCTGGAGTGCACAGCAACGACAGCACTTTGTCAATACCAACGGTTATTCAGCCTCGCCCCCGAATAGCATTAGGCGGCCCCTGAGCTTCCAGCTTGAATCACAATATCCTACGAATGACGTTCGCTCTCAGGCGTCATCGCCTCCTGGGGTGAGAAGAAGCTCAATGCACTCTCCGTACCATCCCCCGCGGAATGGCTCTCACCCGCCGTTGCCTCACCAGCCTCAAGCTCACTTTTATGGAGCTCCGGATATCGATTTTGATCTCAATCCCAAAGGCGGCTTGAAGCCAGGCGAAAGGGGCTTTTACTTTGGCTTCGACACTCTTCCGAACCCAGACGGCACGCACGCGCCTGGCGGTGATAATGTTGTCCTTGCAGGGTATGAAGGTGGCATCGATATCTACAGCGTCGCAAAGCATGCCGTAGAGCCGCTTGCTAGTTTGAAAGGACTACGAGGCGGCGTCTACAACGCTAAAATTCTACCTTGGAAGGACACCCTTGATCCACACGGCATCTTTCCTTTGATTGCTCTTGTTGTTCATGGACCAGTGATACCACAGAGCGTCCCTGAGATAACTGTCGATCCACGTTCCGATAGATCGCCTAGTCCCCAATCAGACAGCATTAGTGCACCTCAGTCGGACAGTAACCAGCGGCAAGTCAGCGTTGGAAAACCGCTACCGGTGGTCGATGCCTACCAAACCACGGTTGAAGTGTATTCTTTGACGACGAACAGGCTAATCGACGTGCTCCTGCAAGCACCGAAGACTCCTATCAAGACTTCAGTGTCGAATCCAATTTTTCGAAGCCCTCCGCCGGCTGGTGCCTTTCAGATCCGCGCTGATGCTGGAAGTATTGTGATTTCTTCTGGAGCTACGGGCGAGTGCTGGGTGTACCGGCAGGTCAATCCAGAGCAAGAAATTGGATGTCAGTTTTATTGTGTAGGCAAATTATGGACGAGCCTGAATGGCGATTCGGCGACGCCTGAGCATGAAAGGGGCCCTCAAAGCCAGCTTCCTGCTAGCAAGCATCCACAGATGCCCATCGTATCGCTTAACGGCAGATGGTTGGCATATTGTCCACCCGCGCCGTCACCTCAAAAATCGCTCAACCCATCCATTCCCGTGCCACTGGATGGGAAAGCACCCGGCTTGACAACGCTTGCTCCTCCGATTTTACCGAATGAAAGTTCCGATGTTGATCAGCCTATGCCCGACGGTGTGGTTAACCGCATCATGAGAGAAACCACCCAGGATTTGCTACAAGGAGCTCGATGGGTCGGGAAGCAGTCGGCTCAGCTTTGGAAGAATTACTGGTCTAAGCCTGGCCAGCAAGTACAGCCCCGGCAGCCTCAGATGGGCTCCCCACCTTGGAGTGGAGGATATCCGGGAAGACCAGACGTGTCTCAATTTCCTCCTACCTACGGCGTACCCGGGCAAGCAGTGACTAAAGAACCAGGCCTCGTGTCAATCGTGGACTTGCAAAGCTTATCAAACTCGACTACAATTCATCATGTCACTACGTTTAAAGCGCCACTCGGCTGCAGCTTTCTGTCCTTCTCGCCGACTGGGTTGTCTCTCTTCACCGCAAGCAGCAAAGGCGATGTGCAGACGGTATGGGATTTGATGCGTATCCAGTATACGAAATCCACTGCCTTGCAGAATTCGCAGTCGAACAACGGCCACACCACGCGAGTAAGGCAGGTCGCCCAGTTTTCGCGAATGACCGTCGCTCGGATAGTGGATGTTACTTGGGCAAAGCCAAATGGGGAGCGAGCTGCAATGGTGACCGAGAGAGGCACTGTACACTTGTTGGACATGCCATCGAGTGCGTACGCCTGGCCGCCTCCCCGCCGTCGCGTCAGAGTCGAGGATGGATCACCTAAAAGCCCCGAAAATGCACACTCGGCGGTTTCTTTGGCATCGAACGCGATCAGCTCTGCTTATGGCGCTACTCGAACTCTTACTTCACGCCATCAGCGCAGTCACTCGAACTCGCAAGCGACTATTATGGACCGCGCTGGCTACGGAGGCAAGGTGCTCGCCGCAGGAATTAGCCATTCTCTGGGTAACGCCGGGACCGCTATCAACCAGCTGCGCCATACCGGTGAGAACCGCGTGAGCCTTCCGCCGGGAAGTATGTCACCTGGACCGTTCTGCGCGACGTGGGTCACCGGCAAAAAATATCATACTTTGTTCGTGCTGGGGGATGGTCTAGTTAGGACATTTCCGGGTAAGAGTCGGAGACCAACAATCGGAAAGGACAAGCCCCGTTTCCATCGTAACAACAGGTACAGGGATTTCAAGCTGAAGAACCTCCCTGATGATCTGCTCGCACCGTCCATCAAACAGATTATTGATCCCATCGAAGACCTTGACATTGCGATTCAAGACCACGAGGGTGGCAATACCTTGGTTTTCAATCCTCGACCCCAATCTATCAATTCTGATTATAGCCCAGAGGCTTCTATCCCGCAAGCCGAGATAGAGTCCAGCGCGCCCTACCAGCCATTCCATACCGATAGGAGGGTAGGCCTATACGTGTACAGCGATGATATTTCAACATCTGTATCTCACCTTCTTGCTGCTACAACATTCGAGGATAGGCCGAGACGTGGTAGACCTCATGAAGCCACGGTTTCGTGGGAGCAGCCATGGGCTTTCGGGCAGCCAATCAACGGGGTCATGGTGAATGCGGGACTGGCGAATCTGATTGACGAGGACATTAGCAACAGTATCGACGACCACCGAGCTCTACCTGCATCGGCTATGGAACGAGTGCTACAGGTTGGCGAGCACGATGAGCAGATCGTTGTTACCACGCGAAGGCGTAGGGGCGGAAACAGATCGACAGACGCCGACGAAGATGGATTCTTTGAGGATGACTGCGAAGTGCTTGATTTTGCTGACCAGAGAGTTTGAGGTAGATGCCGAAATTTTTTGAGGAGTTGACTCTAGGTCGCTAGCATTCTCGTCTTGGTTCAACACGGAGTTGGATGCTCAGACTGCGCAAACGTCTGCAAGAGACCACGAGCAGGGGCTATCTTGCGACTAGACATCCTATCAGACTTTCGCTTTGATCGATTTGGGATTGGATGGAACGGAACGGTAGGAATGGAGTTATTGCATAAATCACGTTGCATTACCGAGACACGATATATAGAACCCCGTCGTCCGTAGGGTGTTGCACACAACTCAATTTAGATACCACCAAGTCACCTTGGCATTTCGCTTCTCAAACGTAGACATTTGTGATTATATTACCATTTTTCGATATTATTAGAGGCTCGTTATTAGCCCAACATCATGTACATCGAGCGTCGATTTCAGGGTAGTGCTCGTATTGGTATAGCTGATGGTCATGAGATCTCTTGTTGAGCAATCCAAGTCCATCCCTGCCCAATTCTTATCCGCATGCACGAACACACCCGAGGCTACGCCATCCCTGATGCTACCACCTAAAAATTTCAACAGCACGCCTACGCCTTCTTCTTGCTGGCAGCCGCCTTGGCCTTGGCAGCCTTCTTCCTGTTGCTGCGGATCATGACGACGCTGAGGAAGGAGCCAACGACGGCGGAACCCAGGAGAATCAGGATAACGGGTATGCGGACGGCCCAGACACGCGGCGGGAAGAAGTTTTGAAGGGGATGATCGGAGTCGACGAATGGCTGTACTATGTGAGTAATTTGTACGACGAGACGGCTGGAGGAGATACGACGAATGGTGAATAGGGGAGGGCGTCTTACCATAGCCAACGTCCAGATGGAGTAATAGAGGAAGACAACGGAAGCGGCCACAAGCATGGCGAGGCCTACGAGAGTTCCAAGCTATGAGACAGTTAATTATTGATTTAACACCTATCCCATATGGGTATATTATTTGGTACGGAGAGAGGGTGGGGGATTCTCTTACCATTGTCAATTACAAGGTAGTAAAAAAAGTAATTGGAGGTTTATTTAAGGAACGTGTTGAACAAATAGATGACTGCGAGATGGCTTCGTCTGAAAGTTTGCGCTTGAATTTCCGTAGATTCGTTTGGTTTACTTTTATTAGTGTTAAGAGTTAGATGAACTGGACAGAAATCTTTAGAGCCCGGTCAATAAAATGAACGAGACGCGACACGATTGAATAATTCTAGGTCAAAGCTAGCGTGGCTAATTGGTTGTGGCTTGCACAGCTTGCATTAGCTAGCTGCAGGGGGGGATGGTTTAATCTACCAATCATATCTTTTTAAGCGCCCCACATGCCCGGAAACTTCCAGCCTCGTCAAAAGCTTCGTCACGGTAAAGTCACCCATCACCTTTTTTTTTTTTAATCTTGCCTAATTCAACTTTTCTTTCATCGCAAAAAACATAATATTCTTCAAGGTTCATTTCGCCTTTTCATTGAAAACCTCTACCGATTACAAAGGCAGAAAATACCAGTTATATGTTTGCGAATTAATTCTTCAAGTCAACATCGCCCTGCGCCTATGCATAGTGTCGTTAGACAGTGCTAGCAAACCATGGCGGAAGTAGAGACGCGCCAACTTGGCGAACGATCTCCAAGACAAGCTTCGATCACTCGTTCCCCGCGCCGCGAAAATGATCGCGGTCGACCTCGAGATGGCGGCGATACATATAGACCATCGCGCGGCCGAGGCCGTCGCTCACCACCTACCCGACAACGCTCACCACCTCGTCAGCGCACGCCACCCAAGATGCCTACCGAAGAAGAAAAGCAAGCAGCTGCACAGGCCGAGTATCAGAAACTCCTGACCATGCGATCGGGAGGAACATACATTCCACCAGCGCGCCTACGAGCACTACAGGCCCAGATTACCGACAAGACGAGCAAGGAATATCAGCGCATGGCCTGGGAGGCGTTGAAGAAGAGCATCAACGGTCTCATCAACAAGGTCAACGTCTCGAACATCAAACACATCGTCCCGGAATTATTCCAAGAGAATCTAATCAGAGGGCGAGGTCTATTCTGCAGAAGCATCATGAAAGCTCAGGCTGCTAGTTTGCCCTTTACTCCCGTCTTAGCCGCTATGGCTGCGATCGTCAACACGAAACTACCACAGGTTGGAGAGTTACTAGTAAAGAGATTGGTCATTCAGTTCAGGAAGGCGTTCAAACGGAACGACAAGGCGGTCTGCTTATCTTCGACTATGTTCATTGCGCATCTGGTAAATCAGCAGGTGGTTCACGAGATGCTAGCCGCCCAAATGCTGATCCTTCTACTACAAAAACCTACAGACGACAGCGTGGAGATCGCGGTGGGTTTGACGAAGGAGGTTGGACAACATCTGGAGGAGATGAACTCGGCCATTGCCAACATCGTTTTCGACCAGTTCAGAAATATCCTGCACGAAGCGGATATAGACAAGCGAGTTCAGTTCATGATCGAGGTTTTATTTCAGGTACGGAAAGATAAATTCAAGGACAACCCCGCTATTAAGGAGGAATTAGACTTGATCGAAGAGGAGGACCAAATCACACATCGAGTTGAACTAAGCGCCGACTTAGACGTCCAAGACGGCCTCAATATCTTCAAATTCGACCCAAACCTGGAAGAGAACGAAGCAGCCTATAAGCGATTAAGAGCCGAGATTCTAGGTGAAGGAAGTGACGAAGAGGATGATGATGATGAAGACGACGATGACGAGAGTTCCGAAGGGGAGAACGAAGAGCAAAAGGCAATGGAGATTAAGGATCAGTCGAATACTGATCTGGTGAATCTTCGCAAAACTATCTACCTAACTATCATGAGCAGCATGGATCCCGAAGAATGCGTTCATAAGTTGATGAAGGTCAACCTACCTGCTGGCCAAGAGTCAGAACTACCCTCCATGGTGGTGGAGTGTTGTAGTCAAGAGAAGACTTATTCCAAATTCTTCGGCTTGATTGGTGAAAGATTCGCAAAGATCAACCGTCTATGGTGTGATCTTTTCACCCAGAGCTTCGAGAAATATTACGAGACAATCCACCGATACGAGACCAACCGACTTCGAAATATTGCCAGATTCTTTGGTCACATGTTCGGGTCCGACGCCCTCGGCTGGCACGCGTTAGCCATCATTCACTTGAACGAAGAAGAGACCACCTCCGCAAGCCGAATATTCATCAAGATCCTATTCCAAGAAATATCCGAAGAACTCGGCATGGCGAAGCTACAGGCGCGAATGAAAGATGAGACGATACAGGAAGGCTTTGCGGGTCTCTTCCCTCGCGACAATGCCCGTAACGTGCGATTCTCGATCAACTACTTCACCAGTATCGGTATGGGTGCTCTAACGGAGGAGATGAGAGAGTTCTTAGCAAATATGCCCAAACCGGCTCTACCCGCACCACCCGCGGCTGATAATTCCGACTCAGAATCGGTATCTAGCTACTCGTCATATACCGGGTCCTCTTATTCGTCTCGTTCTAGATCAAGGTCTCGCACACCGCCACGAAGGGCGATCGATAGAGGTCGTTCATTATCACGGACGCCGGCGCGACGAGGCAGGTCGCCATCTGATAGCAGGAGCAGGAGCTTATCGCGATCTCGTTCGTATTCTTACAGTCCGTCACGAAGCCCTTCGCCACGAAGAACTAGCAAGGGCAAGAGCAAGAGATACTCGAATTCCCCTAGTCCACCCCGTGGTCGCCGAGACTCCAGCTATTCGCGCCGTAGATCGGTCACTCCTCAACCTGCACGAGCAGCTGCTAGACCCCGTTCGTACAGTCGTAGCGGAAGTTCCAGTCGATCCCGCTCATACTCAGCCTCACGAAGTCGTAGCCCACCACCTCGCAGGGCGGCAGCCAGGCCTCCCGTGAGCCGCAGTCCGCCACCTCGCAAAGCACCAGCCAGACGAGATTCCTACTCGGCTAGCCCGCCTGCCCGTCGACCGCGCCGCGACTCAAGCTACTCCCGTTCCCGGTCGCCACCTGCGAAGCGGGGCCGCCCCTCACTAAGGTCTCCCTCGCCACTTCCTGTGAGGCGACGCAGGAACACGAGCTCCGCGAGCAGCGCACCGCGCAAGAGGCCTAGGTACGACAGCCGATCGCCCAGCGCGGTCGATGCGAAAAGGAGGCGATACAGCAACAGCTCAGGTCCGCGTAGGTCGATAACGCAATCCCCGCCACCCCGTACTAAGAAGACTGGGGTAGACAAAGGTCGAGATAGGGGCTAGAAACCCGACTCGTCAGGGTGGAGGGCCAGTAGCAAGGCCAGTAGCAAGGCTAGTAGTAAGGCTAGTAGTAGGGCTAGTAGTAGGGCTAGCAGTAGTAGTAGTAACTGGAGCATGTCTAGCAGGCTGGGGTGTGCGGCACCTGGCTCCTCGCCAGGGAGTTGCGAATCTACGGGGAAACAAAGCACGTCTCATTCTAGGTCGAGGAGCTGCGGCTCGCGGGATAATGTTCGGTCTGCGAGCAACAGTCCATCACCAAGCCTACCGCGCGGAAGGACGTGGGAACGCCCGATTTCACACAATTCCTCCGGTTCGGATGCGTCACGAAGTCCATCTCGCGGTAGGAAGAGGAAACGTTTCTCATCTATTAGCCCCAGCTATTCGGGCCCGCGGCGCCCGTACAAACGGGTAGCATGCGTCATCGAATGGATCGAGAAGGGTACGGATTAATAGGGTGGGGGGGCATATTGATGAGCTACGGATGCGTAGAATCAAAAGTCACGATTCAATTACTTATTATTAGGATGGCAAACCCTTATAGGATTATCCCCACATGTCTTATAGCACGTACGTTGCATTGGTTGGCTGGAATTGTCCGGGTGTAATATGTCACAGGCTGAAGTCGGCATGGTAGATAGGCCCTATAATGTGAATTGCGGATACTGACACTTGATTCTAAGGTGTTAAGGTGCAGTATTGTTACCTAGCTTATGTGTTGGGTTTAATGACATTACTTCTACATAAAATTGTCTTATTAAGCTATAAGTGACATTCATAATAGACACATCGTGGTCATGTATACGCATCAATGAGCCCATTTGTATTCACAAAAATAGCTGAAGCACGGATATTCAGGTCTTCAGCCGCTTCCCTCGGCTCTTAACCCCCGTCACCCGCGGCTAGCTGCGATAATTATCAGTCCTCAACTGTCAGTGCCAATCTCTCCTTGGTTTTCATGGGTACTCAAGTTTATACCAAGACCGGATACGCCGGTTAGCTGCACCTTTTACCCTGGGTAGAAAAGATGCAGCTCTTCCGCAAATGCGAAACGAAGAGAATCCCTGATATAACATTATTTTCGGCCTCGGCTGGCTGATGCCGAGCCGGCCATATGCGCCCTGTCTGTGAGGAGGTGCCATGCCTAAGGATGAAGGATTTCGCTTCGTACAAAGTCACGTAGATGAGGGGAAGACTTGTAACTTATCACATTCATAAATCTCAGACAAACAATAGCAACATGGGCTCTAACAGCAAAATCGAACCGTACCGGATTGCGGTCCCGGACTCAATGATCGACAAGTTGAAGAAGAAGCTCGAACTAGTGACATTTCCCGAGGAGACTAGCTTCACGAATGATTGGAACTACGGCGCGCCGCTTGACGACATCAAGAGGCTTACCCAAACCTGGAAAGAGACCTACGATTGGCGAAGCGTAGAGGCCAATCTGAATGAGAAGCTTCCGCAGTTCACTACCAGGATAGGCGTAGAGGGACACGAGGACGATCTTAAAATCCACTTCGTACATAAGAAGAGTGAGAAACCGGGGGCCATCCCGCTGCTATTCTGTCATGGGTGTAAGTCTACTCTGCATTCTCAGCCCTCCTCACCTCATCACCATCAGAGGAGAATTCCATGAACCATGAACCTACCAGTCGATTAACAACGAGGGGAAAAGGGCCCGGAAGCATCATCGAGGTCAGCAAGATCCTGCCGCTCCTGACCTCCGGGGCCACGGACGACGAGCCCACCTTCGACGTGGTCGCGCCGTCGCTGCCGAACTTCGGGTTCTCGCAGGGCACGTCGAAGCGCGGGTTCGGGCTGCGGCAGCAGGCGGAGGTGTGCCACAAGCTCATGCAGCGGCTCGGGTACGGCAAGTACGCGACGCAGGGGGGCGACTGGGGGTTCATAATCACGCGGACCATGGGGGCGCTCTACCCGGAGCACGTGGTGGCCTCGCACCTGAACCTCATCGTGGCGCACCCGCCCAGCCTGCTGTCGACGCCGCTGCTGTGCCTGCAGTACCTGCTGGGCTGGTACACGGAGCAGGAGAAGGCCGGCTTCCAGCGCGTGAAGTGGTACAACGACGAGGGCAACGGGTACAACAGGATGCAGGGCACCAAGCCGCACACGCTCGGGTTCGCGCTGGCCGACAGCCCCGTCGCGCTGCTGGCGTGGGTCTACGAGAAGCTCGTGGACTGGACCGACGCGTACGAGTGGACCGACGAGGAGCTGCTCACGTGGATCAGCATATACGCCTTCAGCGAGGCCGGCGCGGACGCCAGCGTGAGGCTGTACTATGAGGCGGCGCACCAAACCAAGAAAGAAGATGGAGGGGTGGATGTTCTGAAGTGGAACGGCAAGGTGCCGTTGGGGTTGTCCTATTTCCCTAAGGACGTGTTTGTGCTGCCGAGTTCGTGGGGGAGGACATGTGAGTATCTCCCTCCTACCCTTGAAATATATCCCCGTCGTTTCCTTTGTTTCTTTTGCCTAGGACTAGATTACCGATGCTGACTGCTGCTGCCATAGTGGGACCGGTGGCGTTTGAGAAGCGGCACGAAAAGGGGGGACACTTTCCCTCGTTCGAGGTGCCGGAGGCGCTGGCCGATGATATCAAGAAGATGTTCGCGAAGAAGGGCGGGATTGGAGCAAAACTCGCCTTTTGAACTTTCTAATGCCGCATTCACTGATTCTAATGGACTGCATAGCTAAGCCTTGTAACAATATAAGCCGCGAAAGGCACAATTCTCTGCTGGAATGGTGTACCTATATCAATATATTCCGACCGTGACATATATCAAGAGATTCTTTAAGGCGTATACCATATCTCTTGCCGAGGCTTCTGGCAGCAGTAATATTTCGAGTAGCGAACTGTAACCTATGGGATGTATATCAGGGGCATTAAACCGGGAATTAGTGGCTGGACGCCAGCAAGAGCACAGCAGACTTGCGCCATGGGAAAACATTTTATGATAACGAGCCAGTTTGATATTATTCCCTAACTAGGTACCTTTCTATTGAAGTGAGAATCTCGGTTTTGGGGATTTTAAAACCAAAAGGGGTGAATTGACCAGCTATTTAACCTTGGGGGTCCCTCATCTGCCTTGCAACCTCATATTTGACACTTTTATGCAAGTGAAGTGAGCTCATACATCGCTCTATTAGATCAGTGAAGGAGAATTCAAAGACGGCGTTTAGATGGATAAATAGCAAAAATATAAAAACGTACAACACCAAGGATTCGCTGGTCGTCACCGACCCAACTACTAATTCGGCAGTAACTGGCTTATCTAGTGGGAGAGCGGACGGGATCCCGAGTTTTCCAGATCTTATGGTCGTACGTGATAGCTTTTGGTATTAATACCATTCATATACCTAACTGTGTTTGTATTTGCTATTGTAGATCGGATAATAGAGGTCAAGATAGGGAACCACGACAACCACCCGGGCCCCCTAAGACCCTAGATGTGACTCTTCTTTTACTTGCATTAGGTACGTACCTTCATATTGTAGATGCCTAGGTACCTATTATAACTTATAGTTACCGTAAAATATACCTTGACATATTGAACTACTGCTGGTTTGTATTGACATCTGCAAAGAGCAGGGTTCGTATCTTGTGCTTCTTGAGGGCAGCGGAAAACGGGGTATGTACTATGTCCCTTCCGTAATCCAGAAATGCGAGACTTGGGACATATAATGTCCACGTCCGGCCGGGACGCATCCGACAGTGGGCCATATAGCTGAGCCTTTCAGGAGCCTTTCATGAGGCAACGGCCCTTTCCGTTACCTAGATCGGATCCAAAACCGCCACGTAAATCGTTGTCGTTGGAGGGAGGATTGACGAAACTATTTGCGAAGCTATTCTTTGTAGCGGCAGGCATCGACTTTAGGTCTCTCTGTCACTCAGGCCCCAGCTGAGCCAGATTATCTGTTGCCGATGGTGCTTAGATCACTAGAGGAAAGAGGCGAATACTGTGACGAACAAATGCTGATGGGCTAATAGAGTACATCCCATACCTTGACTCCAATCTCGCGACACTTCTGGATATCGCGGGGCGTCTGCTGTGCGGCCGCTACCCCCGCGGGGTGGTCATTGCAAGACGGGTCTAAGAAGTAGTTTTGCATGTCAATGATGACTAGAGCGGTGATATTTGAATCAATTATAAATGGTATTCCTGAAGAGGTCCCCACGTAGACTGAATATTGAAGGTCTCATGCTGAGCATTCCGACTCAGGTCATATGTCTTTGTCTTTGCCGGGTATACCCATTTGTCACCTGGTGGACCGAAAAGAAGATTTTCCGTAACTATGGAATCATGAGTTGACTGCAACGCCTAGCGCCTGTCTTCCAGTGGAAGCAAGAAAATACCCCTGGGCCCTGGCGTCGGAACACTGCTGGGCATAACTAATATGATGTACCTATCACCTCCTAGGGCTAGAAGCCGGAAAACGAGAAGTCACAGCTTATTTTCCTCAAGTGAATACCTCCAGTATGAAATGAATCCCATATAAAATAAAAAATAGAAACGTCAACGCGATTCAAAGAGCATTGTTGTTAAGGTGGTGAGGCTCGGGGCTGTCACGTGATCCACACTGCCCCCAATATCAAAAATCACATTGCCCTAATGGCATCCCGGCTAAGCGCATGCCACTTTACAACGTTTTACTTGGGTACCTATTATTATTTCATTGTTTTTCTTTTTGAAAACAGAGGGGGCGGGGCCGGCAGCACTCGCGCGAGACACCGAGGTCGCCTATTGTACAGGCACGCAGCCACAAGCAAGAAGCAAGAAGCAACTAGATAAGCAGCGGTCACATCGCAACGAGTAGAAATAAGGAAAGGAAGCACAAGAGATCCCGGAGTGGTGCAAGTGAGGGGAGGGGCTAGCTAGCGGCATAGCACCGGCAGCGCTCCGTACCTATCGCGGGCTGAGATCCGTGCACTACTCGCCTATCAAAGGGCGCGGCATCTATCCTCCCGTCCAAGATCTGGGTTATCTATACTTAGTAGGAGAGTAGGAAGTATCCCGGTTTTTCTAAGAGGTCCTCTGGTCGTACGTGATGGTTTGCGCTATTATTACTGAGTATATACTTACTTAGGCAAGTATGGATATCTTTATCTGCTATTATAGATTTGAGGAAACTTAACAACCCTCCCAAGACCTTAAATATATTCTCGATTACCTATGTAGGTTGGTACTATATTTGGTGGATTAGGTGTACGTCATATGAATAGTCTCAACTGGTAGTATCCCAAGTTACTCTAGCTTGGTTCCCAAGAGCGTCCGTGATACCTGGTAGGTACCCAATATCCAGGTTTTGATCCCTCTATCTGAGACATTGACAGGATACCTCATAATACGCCCCAATAGTATTAAAACCACCTTCAAAAATTTCTTCGCTTTCTAATTCTCCATCCATCTAACTTGGCATAGATCATATTGTATTCTATTCAACATGACGGCTCGCACGATCGAGCAGCTTAGCGAAATCATCGCCCGTAACTCGGCGAAGCTTTCACTTGAATTCAAAAATCAAGGGATCTCTTCTCCTACTGTAAATAATACAGACAATACACCAACATTTGAGGCTATAGATCCGAGGGCTAGTCGGGATCTTGTCGATGCCGCCCGTGAACTTGAAGCTCTCGTCACTGGCCCATCCAAGATGCTGACTTATATGTCATTCCTGGTAAGTCGAATTTAAGACCTTTCATCTAGACTTGTTCACTTACAGGTGAAACCAAAACCAAGTACTATGATGCATCCTCTCTCGGAGCTCTTCTCGAGTTTAACATCCCTGCCCTCGTTCCACTCGAGGGAACAATAACCCTCGCCGAGCTAGCCTTACAAACTGGCCTTTCCGAAGATAAGTTAACGCGATTCGTCCGTTTCGCTATTACAAACTTCATATTCTGCGAGCCCTCGCCCGGTGTCATCGCCCATACATCTCTATCAGCGACCCTGGCGCGCGATCCGACGTTTTGTGCCGCTCTCCTCTGCATCGCTGTTGACCACGCTATATTTGCGGTATCTTTACCGGCCACTTCCAAGAAGTGGCCTAAAAGCGAGAAGATGGATGAGTGCGCCGTCAATCAGGCGTATGGAACGAAAGACACATTCTGGGAGTGGATGAACAAATCTCCCGAACTTCAACAACGATTCCACCAAGCAATGGCAGGTGGCTCAGGCGACGGTGGTAGTGCGGTGCACCGACGTTTGCAATCAGATGTTCGAGCATATCCATGGGTTGAGAAGCTTGGGGCAAAAGCCACGGTTGTCGATGTCGGAGGTGGTTGTTAGTGCAGTCCATTTCCCGTCCCGTCTCTCCTTCATATCGTAGATCCAGTCATCTAACAATATACGCATAGCCGGGCACTTTGCCCGCGCCCTGGCGCTTGCTCATCCGGATTTCAGCATCACAGTGCAAGACCGCGCGGAAGCCTTTTCGGATTCTGCAAAGCGGGATGACCGGCCCTCAAACCTGAACTTCCAGGAACATGACTTCTTCACGCCACAGCCACTGAAAGGCGCAGATGTGTATTTCCTGCGACACATCATCCACGACTGGCCTCACACTGAAGCGCTCAAAATCCTCCGAGCTCTTCTGCCAGCCTTGAAACCAGGGGCGCGGGTTCTCATCTCCGAGCGCCTCCTGCCGAGTGCCGAGGGGGGCGAGTCGCTGCTAGAAGAAAAGATAGTGCGCCAGATGGATCTGCACATGATGGCTGCATATAACTCCAAAGAGCGGAGTGTCGAGGGTTATGCTGACCTATTCCAGGAAGCGAACGAGAAATTGAAGTTCCAAGCCAAGTACCAATTGCCTGGAGAACAGAAGAGCTGTATTTTCGAGGCGGTTTGGGAGGGTGCTTCATGACTGACACGCCGAATGGTGAAATGAGGTTTCTCTCGTTATGTTAGTTAGAATAACGATATTCATAGCATGGGGACGTATTCTGCTACACCACGTGGAGTGTGTAGATCAAGTGCTGGCCCTACGTACTTGGCGTACCTACAGCCAACACCATCGTCTTCCTTATCTTAGGTACCTAGGTAGATATCCACCTACCTGGGAGTTAGTTGTAAATTGAAGCACTCGAGAAAATCCTCATTATCTCTGCTGATTCTGTCACCTCTGTTTTGACCAGGTGGTTCTCTAGGTTCCGAGAAAGATGTGGTAAAAGGAAGACGTTTCTTATCAATCCTTTCTCTTCTAGACATCCATTTGTAGGTACCCAGGTACCTATTACATAGAAGGGTGAATGAGGAAGTGGAGACGACGTCGAGATCGATCTGCAGGGATCCCTTGTCCTCATCCTTGCTCATGCACTAGTACGAAAGGGGATTGATGGTTGGGGGTTGGGGGTTGCGGTTACATCTCAAGTACTAGGTTCTTATTAGGGCTAAGATCCTATTTGATCAGTTTCATGAACAACATTTGATCTTAAGAAACTCATTTGTTCTCTTCAAAACGGCTGTCATAACACATCACTCTTAACATTTGTGTCCTTCAAACTGCCTAGCACCACCGGCGCAATCTGCCGTATCGCTCTGGAGCTCAGTACAGGATAAAGCAAGGGGTAAGGCAGGCCTCCTCTATGTGAGATGTGGTTGGTAAGCATACTGTTTTCGAGGCACAATATATTACACACGCGCATCTAGCAGTCTAGGTAGCCTGGTAAGACGAGAAAACCCCAAGCGATAATAATGAAAGCAGAAGCATCATGATCCCAATGCTGTGGGCCTGGGTAGGTACCTACCTATCTAGGTAACGTAAGGAGTCCACACAATGGTATCACGTAGCACCAACTATCGTTGGACAGAAACCTCGATACAGGACCGTCCTTCCAGTTCTCGCTCGTTTTTCAACCCACGGTCCCACCTCTTCGTCTCATTTTCTGCTGGTCCCCTAAGGATCTATCTGGTCTATGTGTCCACACCATTGGAACTGAACAATACCTATATCCTGTTGTTATCGTCGACAATAGCATATCAGCCATGGCCCTGAGTTCCTTCAGTGACGAGGCCGAGGGCTTGCTCATTTTCTCTCTCGTCATGGGCATCATTTGCACCTTGCTCACTATTTTGCGTTTTGCATTGGCCATTCATTCTAACCGAAAAGTCGGTGTTGAAGATTGGTTCGCTCTGGGTGCTTTAATGGCTTACCTCGCCTACATTACCTGCGGTTTAATAGGTACCTACCTATGATATCTGATACTAGCAGGAATAATTCATCTAATGCGTTTTAATAGCTGCCGGCATCCTGTCTGGGAACGATCTGGAATCGCTCACTTCAGATGAGCTTTTAGCAGTAGGAAGGGTATGTTCTTAGATATGATTTCTGCCTTGATTATATACAGAATTTAGCTTATAATTATCTAGGCCCTCTTTGCCACGGTTCCTTTCTATCCGATCAACCAGTTCTGCGCCAAATTTAGTATCCTATTCCTTTACTACAGATTATTCTCCGTAAATAGGGGCTTTGTTCGATGGACCTATATCATCGGCACCATCCAGGCTATATGTAGCACCGTAACGCTCTTCATCAACCTCTTCAGCTGCATTCCAATTAGCTATAACTGGAACTTTGATGAGGAGGGCTCGTGTTTAGACCAAGGAGCCATATTGGCGGCAACCGAGTCAGTCAACTCCGGGATCGACCTGGTCATGGTTGCTCTAGCCATCTTCATGGTCCAGGAACTGCGCCTCAGGCTTTCGACGAAACTAAAGTTGTCTGTTATCTTCGCACTTGGAAGCTTGTACGTACTTCTTGTTTGCCCTTCCGTCTCTACAACCATGCCTCGCAGTCAGGAGTTCGCTCATTCGCTTCAAGGTCGGGAATAATCGGTTACGTGAGGATCGCCGAATTCTTCTTGGAGGCTACTCCTAACAATATAGGCGGTAAGCATTTCGCTTTCTATTAAATGGATAGTATTCAAATACTGACTACTTGTAACATTCATAGTCTTCAGCGCTACACAGGGCTTTTGGGAGAGCGCGCAGATGGCAGCCAGCATCATATGCTGCTCTACGCCGATCTATAAACACATTCTTCCGCTGGGCGCCTTTTATACACGTATCGTATCCCAAGTCGGAAGCTTCAGGTGGCGACGACCCTCGGAATCCTTGGGAATGACCTCGAGGCGTTCTCGTACCTCCAGCTCCCAAGAGCAAGGACACCCATCTGTGGAAAAATACAGGGATGATACAAGCGACCCTTCTCAGAATCACCAGGAATGGCTCTCGCTCGACGATTCCATCCAAGGTGGACTCACATGGGTGGAAATGGATACAATCCCTCCTCACGCAGAGGCTTCGGGGTCGGGACAGGGGACGAAGACTGTTCAGCTAGAACATACTTATGAGACAACTTAGAATCACGCTTCACAGAATGAGCCGATACGAATCCTTTTAATGTTTTCATTAGGATTAATTCGACAGTGCTGTTTTTCCTAAATTTCATATGTTACCTAGACTAGGTAGGTAAGTTATCAGGCTTTTGCTACGATCCCGACATAACATATAACCACTAGTATCTCCCTCCGTGGATCTCCTAGGCTAGACCAACCCTTTTCTCTGTTGTGCCATGATTATGACCTAGATAGCCGCTTTATGTGTCACGTCGCTAAGTCGCTTGATCCCAATCCTTTGATATGTTTCGATTCACGGCAAGTAGTGTCACCAATCGCCCTTCGTTTAGACTTGGACTTGGAATTCCGAATGTTAAACCCTCGGGTGATACGTTTTAGCTTCGAAAACAAACTTTACTACGATATTGAACTTTCGGGTTGTAATGAATTCCGACCAAGATTCATGATGATTTATGATGTGGCATTTCGCTACCGGTTTCCGAGCTTGCTTGCTCGGGTCGTGAGGGCGTTCGAACGGCGCCGCCATCCTACTTTGTACAGGATTCAAGAGACTCTTAAGCACCATAGATCGCATAAGTCGCCAGTACTCGTAAATAACACGAGCATACTTCATTTTCTGATATGAGTACAATACATGGTCTCATCTTATTCCATGAGTAGCTATCCCCTAAGTCGCTAGCATTCTTCGTTATCATAATGGCTGACGCGAGACCGTGGGCGTGAACACCTCTTATTCTTGAATTCGTAGAGGTAGACGTTCGTTTGGATTTGCTTTAAGAATATCAACGTATATGTATATGAAATCGTCGAGGGACTGGTTGAAATCGCATGTTATTTTCTGTGATGTAACGCATATTGGTTTTACAGGTGTAGATGAAGTTGGTATGCACTTATGGAGGCTTATCGGTAGGTTCCTAGGTACTTCACAGATACCTGATAAAACTCTTCGAATTCCCCACAGTAAATTCATGAACTGCATATAAATCCAATCATCCAATGAAGGAAGATAAATATAAACAACAAAATCCAACATATAATTACCAAACCAAAGGGAACTCATGAAGGGTGATGAATAGTTTTTATACTATACGCGGCCCTTTGTGTCGGTCCTTACCGATTCGGAGGCCGTCTCGCATCTTTAGCCGATGTGTTTTCACAGGCCGGACCAAATCAACTGAGCAACCAAAATCTAGACAGCTTCCAGATACACCAGCTAGGACCCGATTTGCGCCCTCTCCGACTGGATATCTTCATTTAGGCTCCTTACGAACTGCCTTGTACAACTACTTACTAGCAAAGGCCACGGGTGGTCAGTTTATATTAAGGATAGAAGACACGGATCGGGTAGGTTCAAGCCCAGCAACCATCAATATTAAATATTAAATATTAATATTGATTTCTAACGTCTCAGTCGAGAATCGTACCGGATGCTGAGGAGAGATTGTACGAAGACCTGAAATGGGCTGGGCTGCACTGGGATGAAGGTTCGAAAACCATCCTCATGGGATCAAAACCGCGCTCTCATGCTTACTCATAACCGCTTGTAGGTCCCGATATTGGAGGGCCGTATTCCCCGTATAGACAGGTATTTCTATTCCGGATCGGCTTCCTCAATCAGCGGTACTAAATCTTTTTTAAAAGTCGGAATTTCTACCTTCTTACAATCAGTACGCAACCCAGCTACTTGACGAAAAAAAAGCATATCGTTGTTTCTGCACCCATGAACAATTAGACGAGTTGAGATCCATAAGCGTACGTGAGGGTAAACCAGTTGTCTACAATAGGACCTGCAGACGCATACCATCCGATGTTTCTACCCAACGGGCAGCGAACGGGGAACCACATTGCGTACGCTTCAAGTGCATCAGACGCCCTAAAGCAAAGAACGTGATAAACGATCTAGTGTACGGGCCAACTCATAGCCCTTCTCTGCAGGATGACTTCATACTCATCAAGCAAGACGGGTATCCTACGTACCACTTCGCCAACGTCATCGACGACCATCGAATGAAGATTACGCACGTGATCCGAGGAGCGGTGAGTTTTCTCTAGGTTATCCCTACGAGATCAAAGATTAACAAAGTTGAACTAAGGAATGGCTCATATCCACGAATAAACACAATGCTATCTACGACGCGTTCGGGTGGACGCCCCCCGCGTTCGCCCATGTCGGGCTTCTAACGAACAACGCAGGGGGGAAGTTAAGCAAGCGTGAAAGCGATATCGGTATTTCTTCCTGGCGAAAACGCGGGATCCTGCCTGCCTCGCTATTGAACTACCTTGTGGTGCTAGGCTGGAGTATAGGTAGGGGCGTCAAGGGGCAGGATCAAGTCATGGACGTAGACGAGATGATTAGTAAGGTAAGCAAATTAGATCGTACATCGACTTGACGTCGTGACTACTTAACCTGTCCAGCCCAACAACTTCCTATGTGGGAGTAAAAGGGGAAAAAAACAAACACGTTAACAACGAGCGCAGTTCCATCTTGGTTTCACCAAGGGTGACATCAAAGTCAACGACAAGGACGGTTTCTTGCAGAGAGCCCACGTAAAACGTCTCATTGATAAGTCTGGTCCTTCGAGCCTCTCGAGCGTCGTACTCCCTTGGGCGGAAGCGAGGTTCTGGGAGTACGAAAACAAGAGAAAGATTGAAACACTACCCGACACCGACCCCGACAGCTTCACATCCTGGCTCGGACCCCCAATACCTCTCCTAGCCCAGGACGGCATCGATGAAGCTGTAGCGTACAGAGACCGCATCAATGAAGTTATCAAAATCGACCCCTATAACTTTAAGTACAGCAATTCCTTCCTGATGCGGAACCGGTTCCTCCTCTGGCAGGTTCCCGAGGCCCTCTTTCGCTCCACCTGGGCGAAGAAGATGGCTGGCGCGGAGCTTCGCCTCGTCGACCGGACGAAGTCTCCCTCCACGGAGCTCTCGGACCCGCCACAGATAAAGCCGGTACTCGTGTCCGAGATCATTAGCCAGCTGCGGAACGCGCTAGAAAAAGTCGATGACAAGGACTGGGAACTCTTGAAGATCCACAGTGCCGTCAAATCCATCATCGAGTCCGTCTTCCTCGTATCGCCAGAAACGGGCGACCTCGAGAGCAAGCACTGGGGATATATTCTCCTCAGATGGGTCATTACCGCGGCTGTGCCGGGGCCGGAATTAATACTTGCCATCGCGGCCGTAGGCAAGGACGAGACGTTGAGGCGAATGGATACGGCGTGCAAGGTTGCCCAGAGCATGGAAAAGGATGGCAAACCCGAAATAGAAAGTGAATGAGCGGGATTGGCCTCTTCATAGGGATTTCATCGGATATCAAGATGGATTGATACGATGTAGGTACGGCCAGGAGACGAGTCATTATAAAAAGGAAAAAAAGGAAAGAAACCAATCACTGTAAAAACAAATGCAAGACATGATGATGCATGCTATATCATTATCCGTTTTAGTCAAATCTCAGCCCTCCCGAATAAAACGCCATCTAATAATGCCTCATGTCTCATGAAAGGGTCCTATCTCGAACGAAAACCCACTTTGGTCAAATCAAATGATGCCAAGTTCTCTGCGGATGATGAAAATCGGAAAAAGTCCGCGCTTCACGTCGTGGGATCAGGAGTAACACCCAAACCATTGAAGATCTTGGCCTTCACCTCGACCGCCATGAGCCCTTGCTTCTCGTTCATGGCGACAGAGTGGCTCGCGCGAGCGAGCTTCACGATCTCGGCGTCGACGCCGCCCTTGCCACCCCCGATATGCATGCCTATGCCGCCGGTTCTAGCGTTGCGCTGGTAGCACGATGTAGCCTCGCGGATCTTGGAGCCTAGGTCGAGCAGCTGTTTGTTGCCGTAGTCGCGGTTTGTCAGGAGCGGGTTCTGGGAGAGCGTCTGCACCCAGTATTTGCTCCACAGCAGCTCGAGGAGGTGGGAGTCGAGAGTCGACTTGAAGTGCGAGACCTCGAGAGAGTAGTAGCGGCTCGCGTGGGCGCCGAAGTCTTCGGCCTTGGCGAGGGGCACGGCTTGGCCTGACGTGCTGGTGGAGGACTCGGCTGGGTTGTAGTCCTCGGGGTATGTTCGAAAGGCGCCGATCTCGACGCGGCCGGCGCTGATGGTGCGGTCGGGGTCGATGACTACGGCGACGAAGGGGTCGTTGAACTTCTGCTGCATGGCCTGGGTGCCGACGTCGATGCCGCTGAGCCAGCAGCCGTAGCCGGGGTGGCTGTGGTACCAGCCGACGGCGTTCTCCTGGCGACTGCCCTGGTCTCGAGATGACTGCAAGTACTGGATCAGGTACTCGTTGGCGTCTTCTTGGGCGTTCACACGCGTCTCTGTGCCCTCGACCGGCAGACCGAAGGCGTCCGTCACGATGATGGTATCTCCGTCCGTGTATCCCTGCATGAGACCCATGACTTCGATCGAGCCGCCGGTCCTCGCGTGCATGACCATCTTGATGAGGGCGACGGCGCTGATGCGCACATGCTTGAAGTGGTTCGGATCCTCCCTCCACGGCTTCGCGGTGTTGACCTCGGTCTCTCGTTCGGCATTGTAGTCGTAGAGGGCATCCCGTGTAGGATCAACGAGTTTGATGTCGTTGTCCAACTCTACGCGGGGCAGCTTATTAGCATCCCATGACAATTTTGTGGTGGTGGACAGGAAATAGGTGGATTCTTACCCCACGATTTCATAGCCACCTCCATCTTGGCTATTTTTCGTAGAGACTTTGTTTCGTCAAATGAAAGAAAGTCGAGGGTGTGAGTGAGAAGTTGTAAAAGATATGGTTATTTGGTACCTGCTCAGGTACATCTTATAACGAACGTGGGGTGAGCTTCGATAAGCTATGTGTTGCATATCCTCTTTATTTGCATCAATCAATACCTAGGTACCTGTACCCGTGGACCTGATCAAGGCGGGGCCGACGCTAATTGTTATCGATAAAACGCTCAAATTTCGAGCCTTCAATTGTCATCAGGTCGGCAGTGGTGGATCCACATTTACATTTTATCAATCTTCATGATCGCGCGATTCAACTCTCCAAGCGGGAGGAGAAAATAGCGATTGTACAAATTGTACAGCATGACACGACCAGCGATAGCTCGGCCTATACGGCAAGCATTGTCTAGACCATTGGTAGGCTTTTTCTATACCATAGGATACTGAATGATTTAGCTCACATCTTCAAAGGTCCAACAATCGCGACAGGCCTTGATACCTTTTATGACCATTCGTGCACAAACATCAGTGTATGTCGCCATTCGCTACCTTCGGCATCTTGTCGCAAGATACTATTTTGCAGAGCACTGACTTTTCATAGGACTCCCACTGAACCTACCGAGCCTACTGAACAACCACCCAATGATGCGTCCACACCTCGGCCCCCTCACCTTGTGTATGGACCTAAATTCAGATCCAGTGCTTCCGATGGTATGCGATTACTTACACACCTTGTAGGAACGAGCTCCCAGACCCCCGCGAAGAGAACGATGTCCGACTTCCCAGAGCCGTTCAAGCCCTATACCTCCAACCGCTACGAAGAGAAGCCCAGTATGGCGTGCCCTCATGCGATCTACAGCTACGATCGTTCAGCATTCCCAATCTCGAGTTCTTTTGCGACTTTGCGCTAAGAGCCGCATACTATCTGAACCTCCCAGCGTTCGGTCCAGTGCCACTGCCAAAGATCGTAGAACGATGGACAGTTCCGAGGAGTCACTTCATCTTCAAGAAGTCGCAAGAGAACTTTGAGAGAATCACGAGGAGGAGATTAATCCAGATCAGAGACGGGCACCCGGAGACGGTACAGCTCTGGTTGGCATATCTACGGAAGCACGCCTACTACGGTATTGGTATGAAGGCAAACGTATGGGAGTTTGCTAGCTACGGTAAGTTTAAGAATGCCCAAAGTTAATTGTTAAAGGGATTGTCATGAGCTAACTTAAGCGCGTAGAAATCAGCAAGCAGATGGAAGAGGAAGCCAAGTCCCTTCAGGAGATTGTAGAGCAAAAGATGAAACATTTCGGAAGAGACAAGACTTTAGGTACAGTAAAAAAGGTCAAGGAATTACTGGCAAGCGAGAGATTCAGGCATACAAAATAGATGCGCTGTTCTCTCTTTTTAGCTATACACTGGCGTGAACATTTCACCGTTGTACCATACAATACAATTGACTGTATTTTTGAAGTGAAGTTATCTATGACTTTCCTCATGTGTATCCAACGAAGGTTATTTAGTTGTATGAATATGAATAGGGTAATGACACTAAGGATCCATCGATTCCAATATACCTCCCATAGCATGTTGATAGGTATTACCGAGCCCCTATAAAGACAGGCATCGGTCATTTTTTAGCGTCATCCAATCCCCCACACTTGCGATTGGATAGGGGAGAAAATAGACCTAAATAATCAGCGTCGATTTCTGATTGGCTCGAGATCCAAATTCATATCATACGAATATTTTCAATTAAAGCTCAACAACTCTTACCACAAAGAATGACAACACAATAAAGTTAGTATAAGATTTTGTGAGTATGGTCAATTGAAGTCATGAGAGATTACTCCTCATATTATTCAAATGTATCTCTTACTCATGAATTATCTAGATTTGTCCTGTCCAAGGAAGAGCAAATAGCTTCATATAATATCCAAATTTTATGATTGCTCCCATCACAAGCTCTTTAAAGGCTTGAGTGTCAGAGTAGATGCGCTCAACGGTTTGTGCCCGCTGTAGACCCTTGTTTGGGTCCGCGCGAAGGCAGATACTACGCTCAGCTACGCGGCAGCAGAGACGCAATGAGTCCACAGATACTGCTAGCAGCTATGCCATCAACAACGAACAGGAGGTGACGAAGAGAAAGGACAAAATCGTCTTCTCAGGGATCCAACCAACAGGCATACCGCACCTAGGGAACTATTTAGGGGCACTGCGGCAATGGAAGGAAATGCAAGATGATTTGGAAGCCTCGGGGTCGAACGACAAGCTACTCTTCTCAGTCGTAGACCTCCACGCCCTCACTATGCCGCAAGACGCTCCCGCCCTGCTTCTGCGTCGCCGTGAGATGATAGCCGCACTGTTAGCCATCGGCCTCGACCCAAAGAAAGGATCGACGATATTCTTACAAAGTTCCGTACCCCAGCACACCGAGCTCATGTGGATTCTCAGCTGTACGGCGTCCATGGGGTATCTGAGCAGGATGACCCAGTGGAAAGTTAGCCTACCTCCTCCACATCGCCCTTTTCTGTCTGGGCGAGATGAACGATTTACCTTCGAGCAAATAATGGCTAACCTACGTGTGTAGAGTAAAGTCTCGATGCAACACAAGACAACCGATATCGGTGAATTAGCCAGGGATAAGCTGAAGCTGGGCCTATTCTCGTACCCCGTGCTCCAGGCCGCCGACATATTGGTACACCGGGCGACACACGTTCCCGTCGGTGACGACCAGCAGCAACACATCGAGTTTGCGAGGGAGTGCGTCAAGAATTTCAACTATGCCTTTGAAAAAGATGTACTCATCCGTCCCGAGATCGTAACAGGTATGCTTCCAATCCTATCTTCCCTTCTCTACCCTTTGCCACGAGTACTCTTTTCATGACTTTACATTTTCCAACCCCCCTTTCACGCACACGCACGCACACACAAAACTAACCCGACCGCAGCCCCCTCTCCCCGGATAATGTCCCTCTCAGACCCAGAAAGCAAGATGTCCAAATCGGCGCCGAACCACAAGTCGCGGATCCTGATCACGTCGAGGCCGAGCGACGTCCGGTCGCGCCTGAAGAGCGCGGTGACGGACAGCCTGGGCACGGTGAACTGGGACCCGCAGAACCGGCCGGGGGTGACGAACCTGCTGGAGATCATGGCGCAGTGCCAACCGCCCAGCCCGGAGGGGAAGAGGCCGACGACGCGGGAGATGAGCAAGAATATGTTCGGCGCCACGCTGAAGGAGCTCAAGGACGACGTCGCCGCCGCCGTCTGCGCCGAGCTCGACGGCATCCGCGACCGCTACGACGACTTCCTCCACCGCAAGGGCGGCAAGTGGATCGATGAGATCGAGGCTGAGGGTGCCGAGGTCGCCCGCCGCAACGCCGCCGAGACCATGAGCTTGGTGCGGGAGGCTGTCGGGTTCGGCACCCGGCCGGACTACATCTCGCCGGGGCCTGTAGATGAGATGTGATAGATATGATACTCGCAGTACCTGCCTACCTAGTAGGTAGTCTTACTATGGTAGGCCTAGAATTAGATTCAGCTGTAAATTATATCACATGCACAATCATAAGAAAGAGCTATAGCGAGTCACGACTCATCATGGATCTAGTTGATGTTTTCTTTTCCCATTTCCCCATCTCTACCTATTTAGACGGATACACACTTTCTCCCCCATAAGAAAACCCGAGTAACACCAGACGAACATGCTATCAATCACGATGTATAGGCGAAGTTGGAGCCTCTACAAGCTAGCCAGAAGTCTCGAACGACCTGGTTCGTGGAACGTTGACCGCGGAGCCTATGTCGAAGAGTCAATTTCAGGATTTTACCAGTATTATAATGACCAGGCTTACATTATGACCGTCTTAAGGAACATCTCCTTGTCTTTCTGCGACACAATGTCGCTGGGGAACGCCGGATCGTTTAAGGCCGCCTCCAACCACTGGCGAGTGTTGACGTGCTGGACCACCAATTTCTTGAGCGGCTCGCTGAGCTTGTCCAGTTCACTTCTCGCTGCGTTTCCTCCTATATTCTGGATGAGCGATTCGGAAAGTTTGGGGCCCAGGTAAGACATCGCGTTATTGACGATGGTTTGAGTATTCTGGTCGCTCGTTGTGAGTGAAATAAAGGTGGACTGACAGTTGTGTGGTTAGCATCATCGTGATTACTGTACACTAAATAATGGGCCAGGTAACTAACCCAGAAATCTGCCGCCGCTGCCTTGGGCAGCGGTTCACGCCCGTTTAATAGCTTGATGGCGAACATGAAGAGGAATTCGAGCATGTCCGAAGGTTGAGACATGAGTATATCCGGGCGTTTAGCCATTACTCTCTGAGCAAACTCGAGACCATACTGTGCCAGTTCCGGGTCTTGGTCGGGTTCTGCGTCTCTATTAGCCATGTATTATAACTGACGAGGAGACAAACTGCCTCTCTAAAATATTAGGATGACAACTTACCCGAAAGTTGGTGCAGCTGTCCAAAAACCCATGGTAAGAGTTGACTAAGGACGTCTCCGACATATTGCTTTTGATTCCCACTACTGAGGGAGGTCACAAAAATGCTTGCCGTGTTTACCACCGTGGCGACGCGGTTATGCCATACACTGGTTATGAACTCGGTCACCATCTGCGGGGGAAACACGAACGGTCCAGGTTCTGTCTCGGAAAACCCGGCACGAATGATGCTACAAATGACATCGATAACTTCACTACTACTCGAGAACGTCTGCTTAAGTCGGACGAGCAGGTTCTATAAAAAAGGTTAACAATTCCGAATTCATACAAATGCCCGGTAAAGGGGATTGGGTATATCGTTACCATGATATCAACGTGTATCTGATTCAAATCTGTATCAGTAGGAGCTTGGACAGTGTCGTCGCTAGATTCTAGATCGACAGGAGATTCGGTAGGCGACTGAAGCCCTTTGGCGATGCTGCTTATGCAACGAAGAGCTCGAATCGCCAACTGCAAGGATACTTCTGACACCGGGACTTCTTCTGTCGGGCGTTGTGCCAAGTCGTAAGCTCGTACTAGTGACTATTTCATGTTATAAGCTAATACATCTATCGAGGAAGACTTGTTAGACGATATATTCTCGAATGCTTACCGGGTTGTCAGGAGGAAGAAAAGATCCCTCGGGGTAAGACGCGAGCTGCAAGCTAACATCAACATCTAACCCGACCATAGTTAGCAGTCTCTGAAGGGCATTTGCCTTATTTGTGTCCTCGGGCATCGCCTGTATGATTGACGCAATGGCTCCCACTACTCTCTCCTCGGCTAACGAGTCGAGTTCATGATTGCGTAGTGTCCCGTATTGTTCGAGAAATGCATCAACCTCGGGCGTCAAGAGGGTTCGACAGGAGGAACAAAGCGTATAAATTGACTTGGAAGAAGGTACTGCGAGGTATCTATCTCCCACTGCGCTGAATAGTAGATTCAAGGCAGCGGGGAGTAACTCTGCGTGATTACTGAAGTAGTCCGAGTACCGCTCTATGAGGGATAGGCATGTCTGCCTTACCCGGACAGGTACTACATTCTGTCCCTGACGCAATAATTCGAAAAGGGGCGAGTCGAACACTTTGGTCAATATGTCGTCGCATGAATTTCCATCCGATATGCAGTCCGACGGAGCACCCAAGCAGAATGCGGCCGCCTCGAGTTCTGCCCAAGCCGACCTTGGCAAGGCTTCTAGCAAGTGTTCTGCGAATATGGAGACCAGTTGCTCGCCTATTATAGAATAGACAGCTTGCATGAAATCGGCAACATCTTTTCGGGCTTCCAAAAACGCAGCCCTCTCCGCCGAGTCCCAGGAGTTGAAGATAGCAATGGATGGGTACTGTATTTTTCGCCAGCTCTCCGAGACGGCTTGCATGACCTGCCGTATGGGCGGTTTATCCCACTGTGGTTTATGCGTGGAATCAGGTCCGAAGCAAGTATCCCGAAGGTTTTCGACAAAAGAACCTAGATATTCGAGAACTGGCACGAATATCTTATTTTCCACGCCGGGGTGACCCTTCACCGTCAAGAGGCCCACGAGGTTAGTAAGGAATTGTTGAGCCCTCTCGTTAGTCCTGTCCATCAACTCAACCACTTGTGCATCGGCAAAGGCTAACATGAACACGCCAAAAGATGTCTCTTCTTCATCAGCTTCGTCGCTTTGGACAAGAATACGATACTTATTCTGGCCCCATTCGCTCTCGAAGACGGTGTATAGGGATTCAATATGTTCTCGTAGAAGGAATTGGTTCCAATCTTCTAGGATAAAAGTAAGAATATCAACTGCAACTTCATACAACTCATCCCGAGGAAGACAGTTGATAACGGGGAGGACTAGTGTTCGAAGCTGCTGGATTAATGTTTGGTTTGGGAGTCTTTGTCCATATTGAAGCCAAGCTTGCAAGCAGGCTATCGAATCCGCCGGACGAGTGTTCTGGTCGTTGGCAGGTTTGATGCCATAGCCTAAAAATACTGCGACAAAACTACCATTTTCGAGCAGACGCTGATGGAGGGGAAGATACTTGGTGGACTTCGTATCAATCTTCTCTGCTTCGTTGGCTAAGAACCGGGTAAACCATGTCAAGGCAAAGAAGTTCTCGACATCTAAGGATCGAACTACCTCTTCAAAAGGAGTAGACTTGTCAACATCATCGATAGGTACGACCGTGCGCTTCAACAGACTGTGCGCGAGGTGGCGTATGCATCCAGGCCATGTATGCGAGTAATGGATAAAGTACGTGACCAGAGTACTGCAGAGCTTCTTCACAACGAAACTAGCCGTTCCATCCCGCAGAGAGGTGATAAGAAAGGATATGAGTTTATTCAACACGGAGATTGCATCCTCGTCAGACAAGCTATAAGAGAATTAGCTTCCTTCTTGAAGATAATATCAAGCAACTCAATGGAAGGTCTACCTTTCAGTATTTAATTTGACGGTGAAAGTCAAGGCGCCGAAAAACTTGACGTTATCATGTGGCCGACTCAGTAAGCCATCTGCGAGTTGCCATCCACCGGGAGATTTTTGAAGATTCTGAAGAATCTCCTGAATACGGGAAATGGTCTGAGGGGAGTTGGGCTTATAGAATTCGAGGACCAACTAATACGATATTAGCAACGCAGCCTATGATGTAAGACATATCATTTGTCATCCCCCCCAAGATTATATCATCAAGACACACGGTGATGCCGGGATAGAAAAGAGCTTTCTTGGAGGGCCTGTTCCCTTAATGAGAGCCTTAAAAAGAAGTTGATCTTACATTCTCAACCTCGGGTAGAGTAATAGTAGAAATCGATATGTCTTCCATCATGGTACTGATTTCCATAGGATATCTCATCCATATCGAGAATTTTGTCAGGTATAAATTTGACAGTTGAGAGCAAAGTTCTGTGGTTCCTGATGCATGAACAAGGAATGATTGTGATGGACGTGTTTGGAAGGGTCTAGGCTAAATGAATATAAAAGTTATTGAGATGTGCTAGTGTCAAGGCTGACTTGATGCATTCAAAGAATATCGTGAATACCAAGATATTTACGTTCGAAGTCGGACTCATTAACCGCATAAATCGAGCAATCAGTGATACACCCCCCAAGTGTACATACATATGGCATGCACGTGTGTACACTGTAACAACTGTATTATGTATTATGTAGGTGAGGTAACTACCGCATGGGGGATGCGTAACTCGGAAGCACCTGTGCAATGAGTGACTGGAATTCGTTATTCGTTATCCGCAAATGCAAATGCAAATGCTGTGCTCCCAAACGTCATCCCGATTGGAACAGTCAACTCACCAATTTTGCTGGTGGGGTTATGAGTTACCCTCTTCAAAAGTACAAGCTGTGTGTACCGTCGCGTGAGCCCTTTTAGGTACAGGCTTAGGGAATAAGGGCTATATATACTTTGGCAACATCAAAGATTCACCAATCCTTAGCCAGAATTGGGGTGGGTGTATTGGTAAGATTGTTTAATTACAAAGTACCGTTGATAGTAAACTACATCAGAAGTACCTCCCTTATCCCCCCTCATCAGGGTTCTTTCCTAATGTTCATATTGCCGTTAATTCAAACTTCATCCCACTCTTTTTGTGCGACATGCCGTGCTGTAATCGTACATACTTTTAATCTGAACAACTTCAATTTCCAATACCTATATGCACACATAGGTCTCTATACTTTTTGAAGCTAAAATACCAACATCAAGAATTTAAAATCCAGATTAATTTCTAATGGGTACATCTCCTTGAGTTCGAACAGGTTTTTTTGTTTTGTCTGTCTGTTTATTTCTCCTTCGTCCTTGGAGTACTCCTCTGAGCTTTTTTTATGCCCAAGCTTGTAAAACTCCATCAACTTCCCAGATTGGATTAGGACCTGGATCACGATTATTCTATGCGCTGATCCCTAAACACCATTAGTATTATGAGATTTAACCCGTCCCTAACCACACTATCTATAAATCCGAGAGTTGCGTTCTCGTCTGTTTTTACTTTCCCAAAACTTGGATATCGGCTGTGGAACATCAAGTCTTCACCAACATCTAAACTACGCCCGATTTCCCGATTTCAGAGTACTGCAGTAACCAGCGAGATGGAGAAGGTTGATACGAGTGCTCGCCTTGCTAGGCTTCGCGAGCTTATGAGCGAGAACAATGTCGATGTGTACAGTAGGTTAGCTCGTGCAGGCTTATTTCAATCTTTAATCGAGTCTTGGCAGCTAACAATTATACTGTCTAGTTGTCCCATCTGAGGATAGCCACGCCTCCGAGTATATTGCACCTTGCGATGCTCGTCGAGAATTCATATCTGGGTTTACTGGTTCTGCTGGGTGTGCTGTGATCGCTCATGACAAAGCTGCCCTGGCCACGGATGGTCGTTACTTCAATCAAGCTTCCCATCAACTTGACGATAACTGGCTACTGTTGAAACAAGGCCTCTCGGACGTTCCCACCTGGCAAGAATGGTCTGCGGAACAAGCTGCCGGCGGTAAAGTCGTGGCTGTCGACCCGACTTTGTTAACGAGTGGCGCCGCCAAGAAGCTCTCAGAGAAGATCAAAAAGAGCGGGGGTAAGGAGCTGGCACCAGTTGAAGTGAACCTGGTCGACAGAACTTGGGGAGATGACCGACCGCCTCAACCTGAGGAGCCCATAATAGTCCTCGGCGAGAACTTCACCGGAAAAGATGCAAAGACGAAGCTCGCCGAACTTCGCAAGGAGCTCGAGAAGAAGAAATCCCTCGGGTTTGTGGTCTCAATGCTTGACGAGATCGCTTGGCTTTTCAACCTTCGAGGAAACGACATTCCTTTCAACCCGGTCTTTTTCTCGTATGCCATCATCACAGCCGACGATGCTTCATTGTATGTCAACCCTTCAAAGTTGAGCGCCGAGTGCCAATCCTACCTCAAAGAGAATGGCGTTTCTATCAAACCTTACAAAGATATCTTTGGTGATGCTTCTGTCCTTCGCGAAGCGGCAGAGGCCCGGAAGGCCGATGACGCTAAAGATAACAAGAAATTCCTAATCTCAAACAAGGCTTCATGGGCTCTGAAGCGGGCACTCGGTGGAGATAGCATGGTAGAGGAGATAAGGAGCCCTATTGGTGATTCCAAGGCTGTGAAGAACGAAACTGAGCTAGAAGGGATGAGAGCGTGCCACATCAGAGATGGCGCTGCTCTGATCGAATTCTTTGCGTGGCTTGAAGACCAATTAATCGTGAAGAAGGCAACTATTGACGAGGTCGAAGCTGCGGATAAACTTGAGTCTCTGCGTGCGAAGCAAAAGGACTTCGTTGGGCTTTCGTTCCCCGCAATATCGTCAACAGGGCCAAAGTAAGTCTTACCATACTCGAACTCCCATCACCGGTTTGTTTATCATGCTAATCGCATTTGATCAGTGCTGCCGTCATCCATTATAAACCGGAGCGCGGAAGTTGCTCAGTCGTCGACCCCAATGCGGTCTACCTGTGTGATTCCGGAGCACAGTACCTCGATGGTACTACGGACACGACTCGGACGCTGCACTTCAGCAAGCCTACCGAGACCGAGATCGAAGCTTATACGCTCGTGTTGAAGGGAAACATTGCTTTGGATAGAGCCGTATTTCCTAAGGGGACTACAGGTTTTGCACTAGATGGCCTCGCACGCCAGTATCTATGGGTATGACTCCCCATGCTAAATACAGGATTTGGTACACTTACTTACCTAATATAGCAAAACGGACTCGATTACCGACACGGCACCGGTCACGGTGTTGGTTCATACCTAAACGTGCACGAAGGACCGATTGGTATTGGTACTAGGGTACAATACTCGGAAGTTTCGCTGTCCCCCGGTAATGTTATCTCTGATGAGCCTGGCTATTACGAAGACGGCGCCTTCGGTATCCGTATCGAGAACATCGTTATGGTGAAGGAGATAAAGACCAAATACAAGTTTGGAGACAAGCCATACCTCGGGTTCGAACACGTCACCATGGTTCCATACTGCCGCAAGCTCATCGATTCGAGCCTCTTGACGAAGGAGGAGATAAAATGGTTAAACGAATACAACGAGGATATCTGGAATAAGACGAAGGGATACTTTGAGGACGACAAGGTGACAACGGCGTGGTTGAAGAGGGAAACGCAGCCCTTCTGATATGAAGGCATTAAGTTTATTTCCATTTTAGCTGCATTGCGTCGGTTGTTACATTGACTACTAGAATTGCATGAAAGCAGACATTGCGAAGAATAGTCCGAATGACAACTTAAACGCAGGGTTTGTCTCCAAGGCTGCCAATACCCGTGAATTTCCCAATCGTTGTTTCAGTCTCAGCTGCTGTACTACATCCAGGCCGTATTTCGAGGCCACCTGACCAATATTAGAGACGATGAATTGCTCTGCAAGACTTGTTGTGATTACACACCTGAACGACTACTACAGAAAGGCCCAGAAGCAAGACCAACGTTCGTGAGAAAATGCTGATGATAACTCCAGATACGAATCCTAATGGAGTTTTCAGCAATGGCAATAACCTATTTTTTTTCGATCGAATCTGACATACCTGTAACACTCCCTCCGGAAAGTTGCTTCAATAGCTCGGGATCTAACCTCTCCTTGGCAGGAGGGCTGTTAGTCATGGGTCGAGGTGTCTCTCTTGCGTCTAGTCGGAGCCTAGGGTGCCTAAACGTCGTCATGCTAGTACCGAGAGACAACCCGACGATTCCGGCGCCGAGAGCATGACGGGGTAAGCGAGCTCTTGTAAAGAGTCTAGTCGACATGTTTTATAATTGTTGAGCTGCCTAGCTGATTATAGATGATAAGGACCAATCGAGTTGTCTGATATTCGCTATATCTTTGCCAGATAAATTTACAAAACTGATTTTGTAAGATGGTGAGGTTAACGTGTGGGTTTGTAAAGTAAAATGGGAGCTTCGGTGTGCTTCTTCAGCAATTGACGTCACTAACTACAGCTATAAATAAATACGTTGAAGGAGCCGATGACAGAACCCTGAATCACTCCGCACGCGCCCCAAAATTCACGGAGATTCGGAGTATTTAGTTTTCATGCATTTGTTTTATTATTCTCAGCCTCATTTCAAGTCTCAAAGTAAATGGACTCGGCAAGTTTTTGGCATTTATTTCTGTTCGGCATTATATCTTGATGTTCCAGTTTCACACGGCTTATAGCGCAGCGTTATGGAATCAAAAGAGAACACACAAGACTTGAGTCAACCACCCCCCTTGAATCGGGTTTCCACAGACTCCTAAACGCCGGCTTACTTTTCCTTAACTAACCCAGCAAACGCCTTGGTATCTTATCCATCTCCTCGACAACCTCGTTCTTCTGTATAGACCCCTCTACTAGATGGACAGTGAAGAAAAGAGATTCTACCAGTCCCCAATGCACCAATATGCAAATGCTGAAAATGATGATATTATTATAGGCGTGCTTGCACACTCAACCAAGACCACCCCATACACCGCGTATTCGTCGCGCGAGCTGGATGTCCTTCTGCATGATTGTGACTCGCTTCGCGTGTATGGCGCATAGATTCGAATCTTCGAATAGGTGGATGAGGAAAGCCTCAGCAGCTTCTTGAAGCGCAAGTATGGCTTGCGATTGCCATCGCATCCCATCGTCTGCCGGGCGCATCGTTAAGGCGATTTCACGAACCTATTTCTTCCAATTAGCATACACGCTCTCCAAGTTCTCTGGGTAGATGACGAAATACATACCAGTCGAGAGAACGGTAACTTTCGTAGTAGTAGATCGGTGCTGTTCTGCAGTTTTCGGATCTCCCTCAAAGCAAGGGTTCCTGGTCTGTATCTTCTCTTTCGAGGGTAGGGAATTGGATCACCGGCTGCCCATCAGTCAGCAACTATAGCTTCATGAAGCAATTGCATTGTAGACTTACGTCTCACTCCTCCTCCTCTAGCACCTCCACGCCCGCGGCCGCGGCCAGCGGCTCCACCGCGACCAGTCATTGTAATGCGGCGAGTAGGTTTTGTATAATAAACAAAAGTTGAGCTATGGTTCAAGCCTTAAGGCGACAGCAACGTGACTTGTCGTAAGGTAGAGCTGATGCGACTTTTGTCAAGGTGGGTATGGTTCTGGTGGAATCGAATGATGCCGAGGAATGAGTAGACCATGGAAAGCTGCTTGTAAAAAAGAGAACGAAGATGTTCGGTTACATTGAATGGCGAACACAATTAGAAGCAGTATATTCGGAAGAAAGAAAGGGAGAAGAAAGAACCGAACCCTGTCAACGACAGAAAATAATGAAAATGTGAAAATCGGCAGAAAACAAAGTGGCTGGGTGGCAGTTTCCCATTCAATTAGCTTTCGCAACTTCCCATTTCCTGTCAATTGTCGGGACGCGATTGAGCACGCTCTTTCACACGCGCCCAGCGGACCGTAGCCAGCCATTTCAATTAAAATCCCTGCTCAATGCTAGCGAGACCCCCTAACTCAAATCCTGCTACAATCCACTAGCCCTGAATGGGAAATTGCCTAGGTAAGTTCTAGCCACAGTTGTGGCTAATAAGCCTCCGCAGTAAGATACCTAGGTACTTAGGTAAGCGGGAAGTCACGTCATCATCCCTTTAAGTAAATAATGAATTTAAGCAAACAATGAATCACTTCCAAAATATCCACCAATTGAATTTGCCCGCAATGACAGGTCAATTAATCCTCCGATAAGGCCAGATTAGCACTGAGGTGGGCTGAGGAGAGAGCCGATCCCGCCATCGCCGTACACCTACATACCTAGCACATATTACATACAATACATCCCGTTAACCTCTATTCAGCCTTCTTTTTTTCCCTCCTTACTTCGTATGTGTTTTATAGCCTTTTTTTTCTACTACGATATTCGCCTGATTCCTATCGCAAACTAAACAAATCCAATTGTGTTTTCATTATACCCCCGTGACGACTTATTCCTACGCTCAATCAATATGGATCAAATGATGCCGGGTGATGGCGGCCGAAACCCATTAGAGGCCTGGTTCTGGGAGATGCCGATATGTACGCGATGGTGGACGACCGCAACTGTCCTGACGAGCGCGCTGGTCCAATGCCAAATGGTTACTCCTTTTCAGCTATTCTATAGCATCCGCACAGTGTTTCAAAAGGGGGAGGTAAGATATATATTCCCGCATCTTCATAACGAAATCGAGATGGCCGGCTTGCTAACTTAGAGGGTTTAAATATAGTACTGGCGATTATTGACCACATTCCTATACTTCGGTCCGTTCTCACTCGATCTTCTCTTTCACGTCTACTTTCTCCAACGCTACGCCCGCCTATTAGAAGAATCTTCGGGTCGATCGCCGGCCCATTTCTCATGGCTCCTACTTTATTCCACGGCCTTCCTCATCATGCTCTCGCCGTTAGTATCCATGCCATTCCTCGGTCACCCGCTATCGTCGACGCTGGTTTACATCTGGTCTCGACGGAACCCGCGCACTCGCCTAAGCTTGCTGGGCGTACTCGAGTTCACGGCGCCCTACCTCCCCTGGGTGCTGATGGGCTTCAGCCTCGTTATGCACGGGTCCGTGCCCAAAGACGAGATCATGGGTGTCGTCATCGGTCACATCTGGTACTTCTTCACTGATGTATACCCCCCGATGCACAACGGCTCAAGACCGCTCGACCCGCCAACGTGGTGGCGTCGTATGTTCGAAGGCAGACCCCAGAGGGAAGAAACGGCCAACGCGATCAATAACGAGTTCGCGGTCGCGGGAGGCCCGGAACTGGCCGCGGCTGACATGCGGTAAGCGCGGACGAAGCACGAAACGGAACTGGCGATGGTGTTCATGACTACCATACCCTCATTTATGGCGTTCACGGGAAGATTGCGATGGCATTTTGGTTTTTCGGCGGCATTGCTCAAGGAACAATACGATGGCGTTTCAGGTTTGAGATGTGGCATGGCGAGACTGACGACTTTATTGTACATACAATTCGCAAACCCGTCTAGACACATTTTACCCAAGAGTAAGTAGGTTTCTTTTCAGCCTGCTTAACCTTTGATTGAGATGCTTAAAGTGTTTGCTTGATGGACTTAGTAGACACGTCCATTTTTAGAAACTATCTGAAATTTGGATAAAATGCGCTTTGGTATGTTATAACGGTATACGTCACGCCGTGACAGCATTCTAATCCCATCTTGACAGGATGGATGTCAGATATTTCATTGAGCGACTAGGATTTGAGACATTACTATGGAAGACATGAACTAGCCCCTGAGTCTAACGATCTTCTAGTTTCATCCATACAACACAGCAAAGACTATCGAAGTATAGCAGGATATAACGTTAGCCTTACCGCATCGTCCAAACTCTACAGCACCCATCTAAACAATAGTTTGGTAACATATGCATGTCAGCGTTGTAACAGACATAAAACTCCATATATGAGTATGTCTTGCGATAGCCTACCTCTGTGTATAGGGGCTATGACTAAGTCCATCCCACCACCTGTTAGTGGCCACCCGGGCACCTGCAGCCTTTTGTAAATCCATGAAACGGCGGGCGGGACATCCGCCAAAGAGAAAGGGCTCGGTGCTACACCTAAGAAACCCCGCCAAAAAGGCAAAAATAAAAAATAAATTGAAAAGATTACCGGCCCTACATCACACCCCTGAGATGCTGGCGCCATCTCAACTAGCCAATGAACAAGCGCAAAGCTTGCACTCGCTCAGAAGTCAAGACCATCTAGAATATTTATAGGAAGCTTCCATCCTAAAGGTCCTTTACTTTTTTTAAAAAAAATCTCCATTCTCAGTTTACGTAAAGCTTTCGAGTCCATAACTTTGCCAATCGACTTGCGCAATACCTATCAACAGGTTAATTCAGGATGAGGGCTTACTGGTATGACAATGCTCCCGTAAGTGAATCCGACGGGAAGAAAAGTGCCCCTCATTGCGCCATCCCGGGGCGTTCTCGCGAAAGCGCTCAGCCGTACTCGTTTTTCTTTTTGCGCAGACTTGCGGTTTCAAAAAGAATAACAATTTTAACAATTTTAACAATAATATAGGGCGATCAGCGACTTCCGCATGATTCGGGCAAAGACCTAAACGAAGCAGCGCTTGAGGAGTTAGGCGTTCTATACTTCAAATACCCCGAAGTATCGGCGGTAGATGAGCTTGCGCGCAACCGCGGATACAAGAACCGCGATGAGATTACCGTCTCCCCTGAGAAGATGGGTGCCGTATACGAGGAAAAGGTGAAGTCCTTCTTCCACGAGCACCTCCACGAAGATGAAGAGATTCGGTACATTCGCGACGGCCAAGGCTACTTCGATGTTCGCAGCAAGGGCGACGAGTGGGTTCGCATCCAGCTCGAGAAGGATGACTTGATTATCCTGCCCCCGGGTATTTTCCACAGGTTCACCACGGATGAGAGCAATGTAGGTTCTACTCTTTCTATTTGCTCATATCGGAAAAAAAGGAAGAAAAACATAAAAATTCTAACAGCCAATTATAGTACATCCAAGCTATGCGCCTCTTCAAGGACGAGCCCAAGTGGACGCCGTTGAACAGATCCAGCGAACTGGATGCGAACCAATATCGCAAGGAATACGTGTCACACTATCTGAACTAAAATGAGAGGTAGAGGGAGGTTGGTTATGATATGATGTTACGTATTCTGTGGGTGATCTGGGATTCTGGGTAGCGAAAATAGGCGGTAGCAATACTGAAAGCTTTGATGTGACGGTCCTTTTGTTGATAGAAGTCTTCTAATTATAACCAATAAAAATTATGCCATCCAGTTCCATAGTCTTTGGATACTTGATATCGACGTGAATTTAGATAAATTCACGCTTTCAAAATATGATACGAATTCAAATCAGACAGTACCTAGGTAAGTATTAAAATCATCTACTACTTATACATACCTATCCACCTACTTTTTATCTTATTCCTACTTGATGTATGGGTATCTGACTAGAACCATAGTCTCGGTAATCAATGTTGCGGGGATTACTAAATTGTATACCCTAGCTACAAGCTGGAACCCCAACTTCAAATCTCAACTGCCGAATATTTCCATATTTCCATATTTCTCAAGGCCTTGCTGAAATGTGCTGTATGCTTGGGAAAGAAGTATAAGATCAACGGAATGATGAGCTGCTCATTAAATCGAAGAAGTAGCCGAAGTCGAGATCATGGATTCTAGATCGGTATCCGAAGTTGCCCATCCGTCCCCGGCGGGAAGCACTACCAGCGTGCCCAAAGGGAAATTGCTTCTACCGGCGAGCTGCGAGCCTCCTATGCCGGACACGCCTAAGAAACAGCTCGTATGGATCGTGAGTTTTTACTTGCTACCTACTTAATGATATTCCTACCTGCACCATGCTGAGCTATATCAAATATTTTCAAATGGCCGAATAACTAAATCATCCAGGTCTTTGGCGGCACCGGCCATATGGGTCGCTCGCTTGTCAAATGCGCGCTGGCGAGGGGCGATCTCATAACGAACGTGGGGCGTACGTTTGAGAGTACGCCCGAAGATATGACAAGCCAGCACGATGAAAATTACCTCGGCCTACTATGCGACGTGCGCGCCCGGCAAAGCGTCGCGCAAGTCATCGAGAAGACCCTCGACCGTTTCGGCCGCATCGATGTGGTTGCTAACTGTTCGGGGTACGGCGTCATCGGAGCCTGCGAGGACCAGGATGAGCACGAGATCCGTAACCAATTCGAGACTAACTTCATGGGCACTTTGCATATCATCCAAGCTACGCTCCCTTACTTTCGCCAGCAAAACGGCGGTCGTTACCTTATATTCAGCTCCACGAGCGGCGCTCTTGGCGTACCTGGACTCGGACCCTATTGCGCCACCAAATACGCCGTCGAGGGCCTCATCGAGGCAATGCTCTATGAGATCGATTCGTTTAATGTCAAAGCTACGCTGGTAGAACCGGGCCTGGTACGTAGAGACGAGCCCGATTCCCGGGAGAACCCGCTACCTACATGGGGTCATTTCCTCATCAAGCCGGCGAGCGAGGCATACGGACACTCGACATCGCCGGCGCTACACGCGAAGCGCATGGTCCAGTGGCTAGGAGACCGGCAACCGACGAGCGCGGTCAAGTGCGCGGAGCTGGTCTGGCAGCTGGCGCACTGCTCATACCCGCCGCTAAGACTGGTACTAGGGAGTTATGCTATAGAGAGTATCCGGGACCGGCTGCGATCCGTTACCGAGGAGCTTGAGGATTGGAAGCATTTGAATTATCCGGCAGCCCCTGAGCCAGAAGCCTCATCAACGGCGGACAAGAACGAGAAGGATGATGATGAGGGGGATTCAACTGCCGAGGCGATGGACTGTGCTACATGATTTACTATTTCGAAGCATTTAATCTCGCCTGTCGTTTAGAGTATTGAAAACGATTAGGGATAATTTGGATATTGTCATGGAGGTATAACACAGACTCAAAATCAAATCATCTCAGTCTGGGCTTTGACGTGAATTTGAACAGGTCTTTATTACTAAACCAACTAACTTATTGTGAAGTATCGTCTAGACTAAAGATGAAGAAAACACACCCCTTTGCATCCTTTAGTGATTGGAAACTCTAAATTAGGAGAGGAAGAAACCATATCAAGTGCCCATCCGTGATTGTGATTCGAAGTTGGGGCGGACGAGCAAGAGGTAGGCACAAAGTAATATGCAGATATCATTATCTCAGCGAGCTCAGACCAGAAAATCCGTTTGTCTTTGTACCTTCCAGCCACAACCCTTTCCGACCAATCATACCCCTACCTTCCCCACCCCCAAAAACAAACGGACTACTGGTCTGAGATCAAGTGG